>CM062815.1:186019738-186619738 GCA_031772625.1 Pinus tabuliformis
GTCTGCAAACTATATTTTGGGCATGGAAATTAAAAGAGACTGAGCAAAGAGGAAGCTCTAGTTAAACCAAAGGAAGTATGTCGAGACAATACTGCAGAGGTTTAATATGCAGGATAGTAAACCAGTGAAGGTTCCTATTCCTATAGGTGTAAAGTTATCTATTGAACAGTGTCCCAAGACACAAGAAGAGGAAGAGGATATGTCCCGTTTTCCATATGCAAGTGCAGTCGGTAGCCTGATGTATGCAATGGTCTGTACTAGACCAGACATTGCACATGCAGTGGGAGTATTGAGCAGGTTTATGTCAAAACCAGGGAAGGAGCATTGGACAACAGTGAAGCGGGTTTTCAGGTATTCGCGTGGCACTAGTGTTTATGGTTTGTGCTACCTAGGAAGACCAGGATTGGACAGAGTGTTGGATATTCATGGCTTTGTTGATGCAGACTGAGCTGGAGATCTGGATTAGAGAAGATCTACAAGTGGGTATGTGTTTAACCTATTTGGAGGTGCAGTCAGTTGGATGAGTAAGAAACAATCTGTAGTGGCACTATCAACTACAGAGGCAGAATACATGGCAGTCACTCATGCAAGCAAGGAAGCTGTTTGCTTGCAGAGATTGTGTTCAAGTATGGGGTTAGTACAGGGAGCTATAAGGATAGACTGTGACAGCCAAAGTGCAATTTTCTTAGCAAAGAATCCTGCTTATCATTCAAAGACAAAGCACATTGATGTTCAGTATCACTTTGTGAGGGATATGATAGAAGACAAAAAGGTGTTGTTGGTAAAGGTGGACACTTTGAAGAATATTGCAGATGCATTGACAAAATCTGTGATCTCTGAGAAGTTCTCTTGGTGTAGAGAGACAATGGGTGTTTCACGGCTGGAAAAATGGCTAAGCTCTCTTGTGGCCCCATGTGGAAAGAAAACAACAAGTGGGAGAATTTTGAGTTGTGTTATATTCTTTCCACGATTAGCCCACGTAGTTAACCGTGGGTTAGAGGGTGAGGGTCACATGGGGTTTGAGGTGTACTCGTAACCCCACTTTATGGGGTCTGGGGCAATGCCCTGGAAAATTTTGGTTTTGGACCCTATGTTAGGTTGGGCGAACCCACCTATGGTTTTGTGCATGATTTTCGCACATGTTTCTTGGACGTGATGGTTTTCGGTCCATGGTATTGGATGCTTCGGCATGTATAAATATGTATTGTAACATTGAAAGGAACATAATGAAAAATCAAGCTGGTAGTCCCGGTTTTGGGATCTAGGGGAAATCTCTATGTATATGTGTTTTATGTGTTATGCTCTCGCATTGTTTATTTTTTGTGTTTTAGAATTCGTATGCAGGTAATATCTGTACGGGGTTAAAACCTACATACTCGAAGGGAGCTACAACCCCCTAGCTCTTGTACTAGCCAATATGTTTACTAGTATGTAGGTGCCAACCTACAGAAAACTCCACTCTTCCACCAAGGACCACATTTCATGAATTTTTAGGCTGGATACTCCTGGATCACAACACCACAAACTTAAGGCCACGTTTCATCAAATTTTCACACTGGACCCATCAAAGCTTTTAAACTTAAACTGCATCAACCAATATTTAGTTGATCTGAACAATTAGATCACTGACACCAGAACACTGTGCTGAACCCAGAACCTTGCATCATCATTCAGAACCAACTGTAACCTCAAAAATCATGCATTAGAGTGTATACGCTACTTAGCTGAACCCAACCTGCGTGTATACGCTACTTCTGTGAATTAAACCTGTGTATACCTTCAAAACTACTGCAAACATAAACTTTTGAATCAAGTTTGTACCAACCATCAATATACTGAATATCTATAGAGCTTTACACAGGTAGGGACAAAGATCACTTCTTCTCACTTATACAATCAATCAATCAAATGCCAGCCTCCTTATGCATTCAGTTTTACATTCAGATCTAAGAAGACTTCATTAACAGACAACAATAAAACCATAGAATTTGATCAGATAGACCAGTGGATCTGAAAATAAGATTTTCTTTTGTATACACTACTTGAACGAACCAAACATGCATGTACACGCTCTTTGGCCGAGACAAACCTGCTTACAGATATGCAAATATTGGCTCAGAACTTTGCTGCAATTCCAGACTTCAGACAAACCTAGATCATGATAGATAACAAATAGATCAGGCGCAAAACATTAGATCTAGTCTCAACCAATATCAGATCATTTATGAATAAGTCATTTCAAGTCTCATGATTCCTGATCCAATATTGAACTCAAGGTGCACATGAATATTTCAGATCTAGTCCCAAACACAACCCTGCAACATAAAATATACTTCGGATAGAAGTGTTCCTTAGAATATTATTACTTCCTCATGGCCAAATGATCCTCTCTTCCTTATATACTCTTAGGCCTTTCTCAATACCTTGGACCAAAACCACTTAGGACCAATACCTTGGACCAAATACCTAGGGTCAATAGCTTGGACGAAATGCCTCAAACCAGATACCTTGGATCAAAATACCTTGGACCAAAAAACTGGTTTTCCAACATGGAAGCGCTTTTCCTCCTATGAAAGTGCATGTATACGTTATACACTACCTTTGTTCTGTTAACCTGCATGTATGCGCTTCTTGGACAAAGTGAAACAGCGTATACCTCTCTCTCTTCATTCTTTGGAGTCTGATCTGTAATCCTTTGTTGTTGACCTGCTGTACTGTGAACTATCATTTGAGTGAGTTGCCATCAAGGACAACACCTTTATCATAATGCCAACAATATGTATTGATAATGTGATGAATTATCTCACTATCATGCATTGTGATGTTTTGATCATAATGAAAAGCGCTTAAGTGTTGTAGCAATGTCTTTAGACACAACCTATCATATTGGAGTGTGATTACTCTTATGTTTATTTCTATTATATTTTTTATTATTTCTTCATTTAGGTTCATTCCCCAACATAAAATGAGAGATATCGGTTTTGAACTAGCCCTCTTGTCCTCAAATCATGCTGTAAGATATTGTAGTGATTGACTTTGGGCTAATTGATTTTTTGAATGGAACATATTTTAATAATTCAGAACTATTATAATTTTGAATATGGAA
Source organism: Pinus tabuliformis (assembly GCA_031772625.1). NCBI lineage: Eukaryota > Viridiplantae > Streptophyta > Pinopsida > Pinales > Pinaceae > Pinus > Pinus tabuliformis. Next base: position 186,022,845 of record CM062815.1, read on the forward strand.
CCAATATTGATCTAGCCATTTTGAATATATATAATTATGTTATTTGGGAAGTAGGCATGGAAACCCTACTAAAGAGAAAAGGGCTCTATCAATATATGAAAACTAATATTCCATTTCAAAGAATGACTAAATGGTGATTATAATCATTAGAGAGAAAGAAAAGGCCACAGGGGTCATTATGACCCATATTTCTTGAGAAATTAATTTTCACATGCGTGAGATTTAATATCCTCATGAAGTTTGAAATAATCTAAAGACATTGTTTGGTAAAGTTGATGAAAGTTAGGTCATGTAGTTAGAGAAAGAATTGATCTCTTTTGATCCCCATTCCTTTGAAAGGATTGAGGACTATTTATATCATGTCAAGGAGTTGTGATTGAAGTTGGTAGAATGTGGGAAGAACTTTCTAAAAAATATGAACAACCCATTTTACTAGTCTTGGTGAATTTGAAAACACCTTATGATGCATTTTTTCCCTCATTCTACACCAACTAGATATTACAAAAGGAATATGGTAAGGACTATACCTTTGACACTCTTTCTATTTTATTGATCAAGTATCAACAAAGGTTAATTGAGGTAGGAAATATTAGTGGTAAGCACTAATTGCACTTGTTAAATCAAAAGAGAAGGTTGAATTAGAAGGAGGGAGCAAGTAGGAAGGGATGCCTCAATGAGAAAGATTAAGAGAAGGGTGATGGGTGGATATCAATCAGGAAGAACTGAAAAAAGAAGACATGCCACTACTTTGGGAAGACAAGACGTGAAAAATAAAGCCTATTCGAAGAATAATAATGAATTGAGTAGAAGGTTAAGATGCTTGATGTGTTAGCTAAGAAATTGACTAGTTGGATGACTAATGACTTCACCTTTTCTATCAAAACTCAAGAATTACAAGAACACATGACACAAAATGAATGGTTGTCAATTCTAGTTATACTCATCACATGGAAAAGGATGCTGCTTTGTTTTTCTCCCTTGGACAAGGCCATTAAGAAAAATGGTTACTTAGTACATGATTCTTCACCTAACATTGCTAGTCACAATAATGTACCTTATTGACAAGGGAGAATCATGAATGTATATCATGTTCCTACTTTGAGCATAAGTAGGTTTCAAGTCCCCTACTAACAAATACAGTTAAATTTTTTTAATTTTGTCTAAATCAATTCTTTGTCAAATATTTGAGGAATCATAAGTTAATTGTTGTTAAATGGATTCTCAATCCAAAGACTAGACTGTATAAGCTACATGAATTGTCCCACCAGATGCTGAATTGACTGCCTTTGTTTCATATACCAATGACCAAAATTGATTTTGTAATGAAAAAATCAAACATCCAATTTTTCAAATTTTGAAGACAATGGAAACATAAAACATGGTTTCTAATTTACCAAACTTCATTCCACCTACTAGAGTTTATAAAGGATGTTTTTTGAGTAGGCATTATCAAGTACCTTTTAAATATGGGAAAGTGTGACATGCTAAGAAGTCATTGGAGTGGTTCATAATGATATTTGTTTCATTGGTAAGCCTTCATTATAAGGTGCAAGGTATATTTTGATATTTATTGATGATTTCTCTTGGTTTATTGTTGGCCCAATGGTTAGACTTGCGGGGGGGTGGGTTTGAATCAACATGAGATCAAGTTTACTATTTCAAAACTTTTCATAGTAAAAAATCCATATAGAAATGAATCATAAGTGTTATGTCATCAACTATAACAATGTATAATCAAGATACCATCATATCAATGACATATGAAGAAACCATCACATCACAAAGAGACAAAAGCTTTTTAGTTGGAAACCCATATGCAAGAAAACCACCAACCTTATCTTTCTTTATCTACAATTCCTTACAGATATTTGTAGGCTATGACTTGTTGGAGGTAACTACCGATAATAAATGTAAGTTTCCACTTGTGGTAGGCTACAACCTAATTGAGGCAGAAACCTCGAAAGAATGCAAGCAATTGTTTACTATAGACTACAACCCAATTGAGGAACCAACCTTGATAATGAGTGGGCCAAACTGTGCTAGGATTCAACCTAATTGAGACGCCAACGTCGATAATGAGTAGGTTCCAACCTACTCTAGGCTTCAACCTGATTGACGCTTCAACCTTAGTGGAGGCACCCACCTCCTTCTTCAACTTCCTTGTGGACCTCTATCTCATCGCATTTTCAAATTGGATTCATTGTCATCATACATAACTAAAATATAAGTAATATCACAATATGAAACCTATAATCTCTATTTTCATCATGACAAACTATATCATCATCTCAACCTACACAAACTATCACTCTCACTGAAACCTACAAACATTGCCACTCTCACAATCACTATTACTAAAATCTACAAACATTGTTACTACCACAATCACCGTCACAACAAAATACAAACACTTTCATTTCCACAATCACTATCACTATAATTTAGAAATAATATTACCCATACTTTGCTCCAATAGGTTCATCAATCTAGTCACTCAAACCCTTTCTCGGAACTTGATTTCGCCATGTATCTAAAAGCACTAAATCTTTCTCATAGACCATAAAAACATAATCAAGAGATTTAAAACATCAAATATGTGTCAAAATAACATAACACACCCCTGGTTACATCCATCTATGATCCCTACTTGTCCATCTTCTTTCATAATCAAATTTGGAGTAGTATTGAGTCCAAAAACTCAAAATAGCCATATATAACTATATAAAAATTTAAATCCTCTACAAAAAGGCTCTTTCTAGGAACCCTTCAACAGGTTTTCGGATTTTGGAGCCAGGCCATTGGTGGTCTATTATTTATGAGAAAAAATTCCTATACATATACATAAGAAAGAAATATTTCTGAACTTGTGAACCAGCAGGGTCGAACACACAACCTTAAATTTCCTAGTGTAGCTCTACACCAATAGCATTTCCCACTGTTTCTTGCAAGGTACCACCTCCAACATTGCTTTATCGACCACAAATACTCATACGAGTTGTGTGTTAGGCCCAATCATTTATCCATTCAAACGTAGCCAAAGTTCATTGGGTTGTTAAGCGCCATGCCTCTCTACAACCAAACTATGTGGGATTCACCAATGTGATCACCAATAGTCACTATAACCAAAAACTTTAATAAACAAAATCTTCGCACCAAGACTTAAAATATCCATTCGATTCAATTTTGTTTTATTGTATTTCTTTTTCTTTGTATTTGGATGGCATGGGTGTTATATATATAATGGTTCGATGTGGCCTAGTTCTGATAGGGATGACAAAAAACTCCAAGAGATTATGCTTGGAATCCTAGGGCTTTGTCCAAAGCTGATTAGAGTCATATGCCCCTATGATAATGAATTCATGTGACATGGGGCTCATGTGTGATGAATCCTAACCTTAGCCCCTCATTTTCGTACATGTGACCATGCCTTAAGTTTGGGTCCTTAGGGTTCCTTGGTCTCATACATTATGACATCAACATGATGTCATCATGCCATGTGGAATACTGAGAGGGGTGCCATGTGTCACTCATTTTTGAGCATTTCACAAATCCAAAGTTACCATTTGTACTTGCCATGTGGAAACCCCTGGTGGCACCAAATCATCATGTTGATGTCAACTACTAATGTGCCCTACCACATGTCATGCCATGTTGTGCTTTCTACCATGTCATACCCTATATATGCATGTCGCGTGTTTGAGCTACCATGCTAATGCCAGCATGTTGAGGGATGGTGTGTTAGCCATATCGTCATGTTTAGCTAATGAAACAGTACCATATGTTGAGCCTTCATTGGTATGGAAAAGTGCATTAAACATTGATCACCTTGTGACTATCTTCCATCATTTACTTCACATTTTGATCCTAGAATCATTTGATCATTGAAAATATGCACACTATTTAACATGGTTAATGTTCAAACATGTTACACTAAGATCTATTGTTGACTTCGTCAATCAACCATGGATGTAATTAAAATATGTGCATTTTTTAATGAATTTTTTGTTTGGGTTTTTGCCTTGTAGTCATTGAGCCTTTCATAGCTCTTAATCTTCAAATAGCCATAACTTCTCATCCGAGAGGATTTTTTCAAAGGAAGATCTACTGTTGGAAAGGTATCAATGAGACCTATGCAAAAATGTAGTTTATAGGATTATTTGGACATTAAAACCATATCAAAAACTTTAATAACTTCAAGCACCTATATCTTCATGTGATGAGATCCTATAAAATATCAAGTTGTCATATTACTTCATAGAGAGTCCTGCTACTTCCCTAGACATAATGAATGATGTTGTTGTTGTCTTGAACCTTCCCTTTGACATCAATGACATCTTGTTGTCATCAATGACAACGCTATGTGTAGAAATAATCCCCTTTTTCATTCATGGAAATACCAATAGTTATTGAGGGTCATTAGATGTCAAATAAATAAATAAAATCCTCTTATGAAAATGTAGTGTCTGCAATCTCTCCCTGCTCAAATGAAAATGAAATGTCTACAATCTTTCCCTACTCAAATTCCTTCCTTTGTCAAAGTCAATATATCAATATCTTCAATCTCTCCCTGTTTGACATTAATGGAAAAAATGGTCACAAATGTCTTCTAAAACTACAATGCTAATGGCCGAACATGATCTGGCACAAGTATCTATGAAAACTCCATAATCTATTATGTGATGATATTGTGGACCTAAATGAACCATACTATATTCTTATTACTATTCTACCATTTTAATAGAGTCTTTACCTGAGACCATGCTTCCAGTATTGCTCATAATTGTTCATGTACTTCTAAAGTCTCCCCTTGAGATCATTCTTCCACTACTTCTCATAGTTGTTCATGTGCTTCTAAAGTTTCCACTTAAGACCATGATTCCATTGTTTCTCACAAATTTTCTTGTACTTCTAAGGTATTCCCTTAATACCATGCGCTTTCCTATGGACCTTATCCAAATTTCTTCATGTTTTTTGTCAACTACAAGTCCTTATAATCTTTGCATTTTCTAACTGTCTATAAAACATATCTACTTCACTTATCCTTTCCTTACATTTGAGATAAGAGTCATAATCCTGAAGACCTTTCAACCCCACTCATCCTTTCATTGAATCTGAGATATGATAGTCAAGTCATGCTAATCAATGTAAGAGTCGTAGTCCATATACTGCCGTCATAAATAGAGTTGCTTCTTCAACTTTTGATTCAACAAATGTTGTTCCTGAATAACCCTTCTCCAAGGGATTAGATCTGAGAAGTCATATCTAACCGAGGTCCTCCTTGACTTTTTCTCCAGCCACTAGTATTAATAGGAAGTCCCTTTCTATTAGACCATCTTGAATTGATCTTGTAATTTCATGTTATATGACCTTCATTGTGATGTATATGACATTCAACATCCGGTTCTAATATCTACTAAAATGATTGGGGCATTTTCTTGATCTGGTGCACATGTCTCCACCTAGGTACATGATAATATCCTCTATACTTGACCATATCATAGGTCCAATAATCCCATGATTTTTGACCAAATATAGTACATAGAAAATAATACCCAAAGAACCTATTTTTCTACCTAGACATACAAGGAGATCTTTACCTTCTAAAGTTACTTCTTGGAAAAGCCATATTCCCTTTTTTATTGACACTTTCTTGAATATTTCTATAGGATTCTTTGTGATGAGCTATATTCAATTGTTGATCTTCAATACCTACTTCATTGTTGCTTGTGAATGTCCCGTGAAGGTTCATACTCATTGGTTGATTACCAACACTTGCTCCATTGCTACTTGTGGATGCTTTGTGATGAGTCATATTCATTGACTTCCCTGCATTATTTTTGCTTGTGTATTATTTTTCTTCATTCTAGTTCCTTGTATTCCACCCCTTCTTGGAATTGTCTAAAGTGTCATTTAAATGAACAAGCTTAGCCTAGTGCACCACTTTCTTTTAATCTTCAAGAGAGACGTGTCATAAGTGTCATGTCATAAACTATAACAATGCATAATCAAGCTATTGTCATATCAATACCATATAAAGAAACCATCACATTATAAAAATACACAATCTTTTTAGGTGGAAATCCATAAGGGAGAAAACGACCAATCTTCTTCTTCTTTACATAGATTTGTAGGGTATGACCTGCTGGAGGAAACTACCACCAAGAAATGTAAGCTACCATTTGTGGTAAGTCTACAACCTGATTGAGGCACCAACCTCAGAATAATGCAAATAGTTTCTCATTGTAGGCTACAACCTAATTGAGGCACCAACCTCAGAAGAATGCAAACAATTGATCATTGTAGGCTACAACTTGATTGAGGGAACAACATTGGTAATGATTGGGCTCCAACCTAATTGATGCTCCAAATCTGATAATGAGTAGGTTCTAACTTCATCGAGGCTTTAAACTCAGTGGAGGCACCCCCCTCCTTCTTCAACTTCCTTCTGGACTTTCATTCGGTCTCATTTTCAAACTGGATCCACTGTCATTATATATCACTTAATTATAATTAATATCACAATATGCAACTTGTAATCTCTGTTGTAATTATCACATCGTATATCATAATCTCAACTTTCACATATTATTACTATTAGTGAAATCTACAAACATTATCATTCTCATAATCAATATTGCTAAAACCTGCAAACAATGTCAGTGACACAATCATAATCAATATATTTATGTTGATTTCATTACATTGTTAGAGGTACATTATATTTCTCTCTCATGCATTGAAACTATACCAAATTTATAGCTTACTTATAAGAAAAGAAAAATTATAGAACATGTGAATGACAATGAATTGGTCCTTAGCTCATTTGGAGTGGTGCTCGAGGTTAATGAAAGAGGGGAATTTTTTTACAAAACTATGAGGGATCTAGTGGAACGAACTTGGATATGTACTTTCCTCTTATAATACAAAAAAAAATCCAATGATTCCAAGAACCAAATTATATCTAAACTACAGGGAGTGTTTCAAGAGAAATGGTCAATGAGACATGTCAAACTTGCAATATCAAAAACATACAACAACAACAAAAAACCATTCAAAAGGTAATATTCCTAATTAAAATGATTTTCTAGAATTATATGTATATATTACTACAAAACATTCATTTATTAATATCAATTTTGTTATATTTAGTTTTCATATATCAATATAAAAATAGTTTATTACTTTTTTTGGGAAGATTATGAAAATCACAAATGATCAATGAGATGATATGCAAAACATGCGAGTAGGAATGTCCAAAAAAGTGCAAAAGGAGATGGTTAGAGACATGGACATAATTGCATCACAGGTTGAGCCATCCCAACAACAACGTGCTTCAAATGTATGTAATCATGATTTACTTTGTACATATAAAAAATAATTTAGCATTAAATATTAATTTTCAAGTATTTTCTTGCAAAAAAAAAAAACAAAATGGAACTCATTTAGCACATAAAATAGGAGGACAAGGAAGAAAAGGGTTGATATCAAAGTTTGTGAGTAATTGTTAATATTTCTTTATAGCAACTCAATGTTTCATTTTTGTATATTTCAAGTTGTTTTACAACAACCATCCTTGAATGTCTTCAAATAGGTGCTAACATACAAAGACCATCCATCAAAAGAATTGATTGAAATTGGGTTAAGTATCGGTTATGAGTATATGTTGGCATATAAAAAATTAATTGTTGAATTTTTAAGTATCTATTTTGTATTACTTCTCCGAGTTTATAATTAATAGAACAAAAAAATATTTCCTATAAAATCTATGATTTATAATAGGGTTTAAAACATGCAAGAAACAAAGTATGGAACTACACCAACAAAAGACTTGCTGCAACATGGAATGAGACTTGATTTCAAAACCATGTGTACAATTTATGTGTCACTTCTTGCTATGGTACATTTCTATTCGATTTACATTGATGTATATTATTTATTTCAATTTTCATTATTCACACCAATGTAAATACACTCATTACACTTTATTTTTATGTTTTCAAATGGAACACAATCAAGGAGATGAAAACAATCGATGCAATCAACAAAACATTCATCCAATAACACAATTCATGGAAGTAGCTTGAGCACTAACAATAATTCCAGTGAAGAATGATGATCTATTTGGATATCAATGCAACCTGTTGTATTTTTTGAAATAATTGTCTACAAAAATCAGAGATTTTGTTTAATTTAATGGACATGGTGTCCCAATTGAAATACAAGGGGTTACCATAAGCAATCCCATTTTGTATGACAAACAACCTCTTATTGATATATAATAAAATACATTTTAATTTATTCTATTTTGTTATCCAATGTCGCTGTGAAATGTTACACTACTCATTAAATATATATGGATGATTAAATATTATAATCGAGAGATGCAAAATTTGATAATATAACAAATTAATCCAAATATCATATACAAATGCACTAATCAAATTTTAATTTATATGAATATTGTTATAAGATATATGTCAATTTTTTATGAATAACGGATTTAAAAAATCACAATAATTGCATTGTCATAGGTCTATGTTTCCAAAAAAGAGAAAATATCATGCAAAGAAACCAATGTGCTCATAACATATAAACGCACCGATGCGTTATGTTATATAAAACATCATGACAACATATTTTTGCATGATCGGTTCCTTTTTAGAAAACAACAACACTAGGGTGTTTAGTTCTTCAAGCACCAATATTGTTTGCAATTAATGCCTCGGTGCATTGCAATTCTTAACGCACCAGTGCCTTTATAGTACTAACTCCCTGGTCCTACAAAATATTATTTCCAATCCCAGTGCATTATTAAAGTTAACAACATCGGTCCTTTTATAATTTTAGCACAACGGTGTGTTCATGCAAACAATACGCATCGACGTTGTGAGTTTAAACAAAAGCATTGGGTCTACAATATTTTTTGCGTGCCCTAGTGTCGTTCCTTAAAAGAACACCCCATGGCTTTTTTTGATGTGTATGCACTGGGGAAATATACATTTTAGGCATTGGTGCTCTTCTCAATTAACAACTTGATACTTTTCATTATGTATGCTGCCCTGATACGTTTTATATATGTAGTGCACATGTGTTACTTTTTCCATTAAGTGCACTGTAAAAAAAAACATCCGCTAAATCCTTTAGTCACCCAATTTCTAGTTGTGATGAAGTTCCATTATAATCTCTGCTAAAACATCCGCTATCACAAACATATGTTTTAGCATATTTTTTTGACAAATTTTTCCAATTTTATAACAATAAAAACCTCTGTTATAACCTCTGCTAAAAGATATTTTCCTTGTAGTGAGAAATATTCTCCATCTTCTACCTTCCATGCTCTTGGACTTAATTAGGTCTAATGTCTCCATCGACCCTCTACAATGGATGCATCTTCTTATATATTCCTTTGTAGCATCAATTGTTTATATTTGTGGGTTATTCACATATTCCCTTATCAAATGTGGCAAACATTTATCTCAATTCAAAGGGATATCTAGTATATTTCCTTGTGTGTGAGGAGATAACCTTCTTAATTAAGGGAACATAGGTCATACATACATTCAATAGCCTTATTTTTAGTCATTTTGAAGATTTCATATGCTTCCCTTTTATTTGAATTAATAGTGATAACACATATCCTTGTTTGTTTCCATGGGGAGGTGGGGGTGTGATCTCGTAAGTATATAGAGTATTTTTCTATCCCTTCATTATTGCATGTTTTTTGATGCATTTTCCTAAAAGTACTTAGTGTAGATTAAAGTATTCACCCATGTTGAAGGTCATTGAACCTAAAATCCATTCTCAATAAATGCTTGATCACCAAAATAAAGAAGGGTAATTAATCATTTTTTTTCGTTCATCATGTTTTTATTAGATTGAAGGATTTTCTATGTTGCATTTATTTTTCCGTTCCTTTCATTTTAAGATTTCAAGGAAGTATTTTAATTGAGTCACATAGACTAGAGGAAGTAATTTGTATTTATTTTTATCATCTAGCTATAATCTCTATTTATAATTATTTTTTTTGTTTTAATTAGCCTCAAGCTAAACTTACATGAAAACCTTGATACCTATTTGTGGATAGATTAAACAATTAATTATCTAGTCAATTTGGTGTCCTAACCTTCTCTTTCATTCTATCTTTTTTTCTTCATTTCCTAGTTTTGTGTCAAACCCTTCCATTCATCCTCAAAACGAATGGGATTTCCTTTAGATATTAGTATGGTATGTCATTGTAATTATACACTCTATAATATAATCAAAACAAATAACTATTTTAGATCTTAAGAGTTGTAGAGAATATTGGGGTAATAAGAACTATTTATCCAATTGTTAATAAATCCATTATTTGTTTCTTCAATATGATTGTTGCATTTATAGATAGACACTTACTTTCATTATGAATGTATGTGCTAAATTTAGGTTTTTCTTATGAGATTACTATGAGTAATGGGTATATAAATATAAATCTCTATTTTTCTAAAATATAACACCACCTCAACAATTTTTATTGAAAATAAAACATAGAACATATAGTTACAAGTAAGAAAAACCAGCCACATTACAAAAATCCCAACAACCAACCCAACCACATTTTGACTCAACTTTTTTTATAGGCATTGTCTCAATATTCATTATAAACATTAGTTATGAAGCTACCATAACCAATTATATAGTACCACAACCACATGACTATGTTGAAAATAAGACATAAAAGATATGCTGTGAGCAAGGGACATTAACCATAACCACCATTGTTAATAGTGATCCACAAAATACATAATGTAGAAATTACCTAATTAAAGTTTCTTATACATTCTAATGATCAATTTAAACAATAACTATGATGTTATGTCACAAGAATAACAAAAATACTAACTATAATACAACCAAAAAAATATATGGTTATTCAAACAAATAAAAATAAATAAATAAAAGTAATAACAAACAACCACTGCAAATGAAAAAAAAAAAAAAAATCACAAAATTTATAATCAAGCATGTCTTCATAAAAATAAATCATAAATATATAAGCACTCACTACAATCATAAATAATAAAATATATAATCATAAATAATAAAATATATAAACTGTTATCACCCAAAAAATGATCACCTACCTATTTTCTACTAAGTTAATCGAAAAACACCATGTAGCATGGGTTTTTACATATTAAAACCCACTTTAACCCTAGGAAACAATTTAGAGAACCATTTTCCTAAATTATTTCTCATTAAAACCCAAAAATCCTCATGAAAATAATTAAATAAATAATTATTTATTTATTATTACATATTTATGCCCTATTTCTCTCATGAGATAATTATTAAATCATTATTTAATAATTATTTCTAAACCACTTTGACTTTATCCCCATAAAGTAATTAATAAATCATTTTTATTTGTTAATTATTTTGACCATTTTCTAAATAAAGATATTTGATCATTTCAAATAATCTTTCCCTCTCTAAAATATAATAAAATATTCTTATGGTTAAATCTTGATTCAGTGTAATAATCTTTTATTATTTTTCTAGATTTAGATTTATCCTAATATTTTATTATAAATAGAGGGGCTTTATCTCTCCTCATTCAAGAAATTGAGCTCCCACTTTCAAGTTCAAAAAACATTACTTCCTTTTCCCCATTACATCCATTTGGAGAGAAAAAATTGAAGCTAAAGTGGAAGGTAGCAAAGGACCCATTCTATAAAGGAGGACTTTGTAAATCCAAATTTACATATTCTCATCACCAAAAGTAATTTTTTGTATTCTGAATAATAAAATTGTTTTATTACGTATTCCACCTATTTCATACTGTAAACTTTTTAGTACAACTACTAAGAAATTTTCACTTTAATAAAAATTATACAAAACTAAATTATATAAAATATAACAACAAAGTACTACAATACCATTAGGTGGATTAATATTTGATAACCCACCCATATTTCATATAGGATAAAAAACTAAATTATATAAGATATAACAACAAAGTACCACAATACCATTAGGTACATTAATATTTGATAACCCACCCGTGTTTCATATAGGATACAGTCACTAAGCCAAACAACTCACTCCTATACTTTTTAGGTGCCTTAATGTTTGATAACTCGGCTGAAGCACTCTGCCTCAGTGGGTGCTGCAGAGGATGATGGCGGGGAGGATGTTTCGGAGGACGACGAAGACGAGGAGTATTATGGAAGCCGTGGTCGCGGTAGAGGCAGAAGGGGTTGTGGGACGCGGGGTCGTGGCAGGCACCGTGCTGGCCGAGAACAGTATGAGGAAGAGTACAGTGCGGGGGTCTCAGGCAGGAAGCGCGGCAAGAAGAACATGCGGCGGAAATTGAAGGAAGCGGAGGATGCATATGTCAATGAAACTCACCCCCATATTCGCAGAATTATCGACCACCTGGAGGACGAGGCGTTGCAGGATCAGTCGGACCCGGAAATGGCAGACTGGGAGACTTTTCTCCCTGACCCGGGTCATACCCGCGGGAGGATGTCTCTATACAAGCAGTCCCTGCATGTGTATTGGGGAATGAAACGCCTCCTTGCCAGGGCAATGGAGCAAGTCGCAGGTGAAATGGTGGAGCTCTCCCGAGCAAACATCAAAAAAGAAACGGAGGGTCTTCAAATAACACTCATGATGCAGGACAGGAAGATGGACCAGTTGATCCAGTTGCTCAAGGATAATGGAATAGTTAAGGAAGAACCTGATACCAGGACTGATGAGGCCATGAAGCCGTAGATTAAGGAGGTTACTATATGACTCTTTTTGTAATTTTGATATCGCTTTTCTTTACAGTTGTGCATAGTAGTATGTTGATAGGTAGACCAGGTAGCTTATCAATCAGATTTGATAAACTGGAGGTCTATTTTTTTTGGATGGGTGTTATATACTTTCGAAGTCCACCCGGTTTCCCTTCTGGGCGGGTGGCGCCATGTTTAAGTATCTGTACATAGTTTTTTCAGTTAATAGTAATAGAATCATGCCTCAACTTACAAAAAAAAAAAACCCATCCATGTTTCCTATAAGATATAGTGAGTAAGCCAAACATCTAGTCTTTTGATTAGTTTGATTAAACCTGTAGAGTTATTTACAAATTTAATATTACATTTAATTACTATTTATTCAAAAATTATGAATTTTAACCATTTTAAATATTTAATTTTTTATTAATTTATTAATAATTAAATAAAAAATTAAAATTATCAATTTTAATAGTATAGTTTAAAGAGATCATAAATTAGATCAGAAAATAATGAAATTTTTGGTAAAATTATGATAAAATCTGATATTTTTTTTTTGATTAAAGTTATTAAACTTTAAGATTTTAGGTGCCCCTCAAGTATTCTGACTTTTTAAAATATTTTTTACCAAATTTTAGTAAGAAATTTATGGTCTAAACGAATTTGTGACATCCATAGACAATACCAACTTTAATTATTAAAAAGTATTAATATTTTAAAATCTTGAAATAATTCACTCAAAAATACAAACAATCACGTAACCCTCGCTCACTAAAAATCACATAACCATCTAAATTTTTTTTTAAACTTATTCATATTCATTAAAGGGAAAATTTTTGTAATGGCATTAGATGTTCATAACTTATTTGAATCAAACAATCACATAACCATCTCAGAAAAATAAAAAACAAACTTCTAACTTATTCATGTTCATTACTTTGTTTGATGTTAATTTTTTTTGAGGGCAATGTGACGGTAAATTACATACCCACAACAATAAATGGCAGAAGTAACTCTTTAATGATAGCTCTTCTGCTTTGTTTACTTCTATTCTTGACCCAATTCTGCTTCTTTCACTCGCATTTATACTTTCCATATTCCACCTAGCTAATGCTCACACCTATTCTTTACCATATTCTGCTTCTTTCACTGGCATTTATACTTTCCATATTCCACCTAACTGATGCTCATAACAGATGAAAGTAACATGAATATCAATAATATAATCAGGACATGATGATTGCCATCTTTCCCCGGACAGATGCCTCCTTCAGGTAAAAACCATACGTGGCTTGTACGTAAATCTCTGTATGCACACTAATCTTATCATGGAGTCACAATTACTGTAATATTCTGTGAATGCCATGACTTAACAAATCCAACCCACTGGCATGCACGGTGACCTATATATATGCGATCGCTGCTCATGATATTCCCTGGACAAATGCTGTTCAGTGTGAATGGCAGTCATTCCTGTACAGAATGGTAATCTTATCTGCCATTGCCATGTATTTTAGAACTCTCTGAGACGAGGATCCACAGAAACTGATTGGTCTATATTTTCGCGATGATTGTGGAGGTGTCGTACCTATTGAACGATATATTTGCTTTAGGTCTTGCGTTGACTGCCAAAGCACTGCAGTCTGCCACCGCATGAAGCGTTTATTCGCTATCACGGAATATGCTGGCGGACGTCTTCTTTGAGTATTTTGAGGCATTCGAATCTTGAAGGAGTGCGCAGACAAAATGTTATGGCTGCCATGAACAGTGTGGGATAAGGACTGAACTTGAAACAGCAGTAGTACCGCTACAGCACGTACTGGATTCGACTTTCACCACCTCTCTTGACGAGATGAGACAGACGGTATGAATATTGTCGGTATCAGAAAGCTGACATATGACCAACCTGTACACGCCACATGTACCTGCTAAGTTTGACTTTTCTAACTGTCCGAAGTGAATTGAATTATACTGCAACTTGAGTTTGGATTGTTTTTATTGGGTTTTTATTTTTATTTTCTAGTGTCAGAATTTGGGGGAAATTTTGAGGTGAAATTTTGATTTGTGTTATTTAAACTGGTTTTTTTGACTTTATTTATGGATTAAGCAGTTGGAAAACCCCTTCGATTGTGCGGGGTTACCCATCAAGCTTGTGATTTAATAAATTCCTGCCGGATTTTAAAGAAATTAGACATAAAAGCTTTCAAAAAGTCTCACTAAAGACAACTCGGTTTTGAAACACTAGCCATAACCTAATTAGTGATGCTACCAGATGTCTTGAAGCTTTGTTTTGAGTAATTTATTAGTTATTTGATAAAGATTTGTTGGGATCATAAATTTGAGTTGTGAACTCTTCACAATTCAAATATTCATAAGGTTTCGAGAATAGTGAATCCATATACAGAATCAAAACCCAATTTAAACCATATTAATCAAACCCAATTTAAATAACACAAATTAATATTTGACCCAAAAAAATTAAAAGATTTTTTAGACAAAATCTCCAAAAACACATAGTTACATGTAATAAATTGAACAACTAGGCATGATAAAAGTACAATGACCAAATAGAATTTGAATTTTGAAGAAATTGCATTAAACATTGGCTTTCACTATCCTTCACTAATAATTTTATCTAACCTCAACTTAATGTTCCTGGTCATACAGTTTATTTCAATATTAAAAATAAAAAATAATTAAAATTTTTAAAATCAATAAATATATATATATATATATATATATAATTTTATAATTTTTTTTATAAAATAATTTTGATCAATTTTAAAAAAATTGAGCTAATTTGGAATTAATTTATATGAAAGTGGTTCAACACATTTTCTACATATTTGGTATTTTATTACCTAGTGTATCATTATTTACCATATAGTTGGTTATTGTTCTTTAAATGAAAGATTTATAGTCCACTCACTTCACCAACATAGATTCTTAGTGGAATTTATTTTCAATTTTATATAGAGAGTTTTATCTTTAGAAAGATTACTAGGCCTTTGTCCTCTACAATATACAAAGATCTCTGCACCCATGATGATTACAAGACTTGCTTTTGGATGTAACCTAGATGCAAGTAATAAAATTTGTGATCCCATGTATGTTCTTTTTTTCACGTGTGGTTCATGGACACCCGCAGTCACTAGGGTGGCCGCCACGTCCACGGAAATATTTGAGCTTGATTAAGGGTATCAAGCCCCGCGGCCAATAGCTAGGCCTAACCCCAAGGGTTTCGGGGAGAATTGACCCTGTGACCTCCCGAGTGATGAGGCACTTATTTGACCAGTTGAGCTAACCCTTGGGGCTTATGATCCCATGTATGTTATATCCACGTGAGGATAGAATGTTTGTTGACCTTAAAGCTTGGTTACGTTACTAAGGTTCTAAGGTCAATATTGGAGGACAAATATGTATACTACTATATCCACATGAGGATGGAATGTTTGTAGCCTTAAAGCTTGGTTATGTTACTAGGGTGTCAAGGTCAATGATGGAGGACAAATACGTGTATTGCTACTACCTTCATAGTTCAAATTTAGGAATATTCAAACGGATAATGAAAGTTAACCTACTTATTGTTCCCAAGGTTTGATCTTTTTCTTCAAATGAGAAACAAATTCAACTTATTCGATAGCAACTCTTCTTGTGCTTTCGAGATAGTGAGATGGACTCAAATATCATATAGGCTCACCCTTGTCTATAAAATTGCTTCATTGAACAAGACCATGTCTATGTTGGCCCAAACATTGCTACAACCCCAAGCTAACTTGGAATTAATTTACATGAGAGTGGTTCAACACATTTCCTACATATTTGGTATTTTACCACCAAGCGTATCATTATTTACCATACAATTGATTATTGGTCTTCAAATGAAGGATTTATAATCCATTCACTTCACCAACATAGATCCTTAATAAAATTTATATTCAATTTTACATAGAAAGCTTTATCTTTAGAAAGGCTATTAGGCCTTTGTCCTCTACAATATACAAAGATCTCTACACCCATGATGATTACAAGACTTTCTCTTGGGTGTAACCTATATGCAAGCAATAAATTGCAATCCCCTGTATGCTATATCCACAGGAGGATGGAATGTTTGTTGGCCTTAAATCTTGGTTATGTTCCTAAAGTGTTAAGGTCAATGTTGGTGGACAAATATGTGTATTGCTACTATATCCACACGAGGATGGAATGTTTGTTGGCCTTAAAGATTGGTTATGTTACTAAAGTGTCAAGGTCAATGTTGGAGGAAAAATATGTGTATTGCTACTACCATCATAGTTCAATTTTAGGAAGATTCAAATGGATAATGAAAGTTAGCCTACTTATTGTTCCCAAGGTTTGATATTGTTCTTGAAATGAGAAACAAATTCAACTTATTTGAAACGACTCTTCTTGAGCTTTCAAGGTAGTGAGATGGACTCAAATTCCATCTAGGCTTACCCTTGTCTATAAAATTGCTTCATAAAGAACAAGTCTATGTTTGTGTTGGCCCAGACATTGTTACACCCCAAGTTAACCCCAAGCTATCTTGGAATTAATTTACATGAGAGTGGTTCAACACATTTCCTACATATTTGGTATTTTACCAAGCCTATCATTATTGACCATACAATTGGTTATTGGGCATCAAATGAAGGATTTATAGTCCACTTAATTCACCAAAATAGATCCTCAGCGGAATTTATTTTCAATTTTATATAAGGAGCTTTATCTTTATAAAGGCTACTAGGCCTTTGTCTTCCACAATATACAAAGACCTTTGCACCCATGATGATTACAAGACTTGATCTTGGGTGTAACCTAGATGCAAGCAATAAATTACAATCCCTTGTATGTTGTATCCACATGAGGATGGAATATTTGTTAGCCTTAAACCTTGGTTATGTTACTAAGTTTCCAAGGTCAATGTTGGAGGACAAATATGTGTTTTGTTACTATATCTACATGAGGATGGAATGTTTGTTGGCCTTAAAGATTGGTTATGTTACTAAGGTGCCAAGGTCAATGTTGGAGGACAAATATGTGTATTGCTACTACCTTCATACTTCAGCTTTAGGAAGATTCAAACTATGATATTGAATTTTAGTCCAAATCTAGATAATCATAATAGAGATTACCTATAAATCTAAGTAGAAAATATAATTGATTCTCCCATGTACTTGTCATGAAAAGTTGTTGGCTTTAGGTTGGGTTGACCCAGGTTCAATCCTTTACTGCGTATCAACAAAACCCTCAATCACTATCCCTTTCGGCAACAACCTGCAAGCAGATTGTAGTCTCACCCAAAGTGACTATGGGAGGATGTTGAACCAGGTTCCTGCAGCCTTGAGGGATGATGTGTTGTTGTATTTTCTATTCCTTATATCTTTAACATTCATAAGTTACTTCACATTCATACATTACTTCGCCACATTACATTCATCACTTAAAACATATCATATACATCCATTAAACTTCATTGTACTGAAATAAAGTGCAATTGCTACGCTACAATAGATAATAAGCAAATAAACACATGAAGACACAGATTCTATAGTGGTTCATCCCAATGTGGGACTACGTCCATAAGAATTGTTGCTTATAATAGAGAAGTTGTACAACAAACAGTTCTTGGAATGCGTACTCAACTATGGACTTAGGCCTCTACGCACACAGCTGCAGAGCCTTGACTTCTTGACCCAAACTATAATTCACAAATATACAACCATTCAATACATGTTGTGATTCTTCAAGACTAGGCTGTCCTCTTTTTTATTATTCATCCCTATATATACTATTACATTGAGGGATATATCATTGCAATACCATGGTCCATATACTATGGAATCCCCTAATACAAGCTACTATGGTCCAAAAACCATTCATATTTTACAAAATAGTATTCTTTTACAAAAAGGGATGGGCTTTGACCCACTTCGAAGCCCATATACCGCGCGGTATATCTACTGTGTGGTCCATTTTGGCGCTCCACTGCTTTACTGCATGGTCCACTTCGTGCTTCGTTGCATATTTTACTTCGCACTCTGCTCCCCCAAAATGCGAAGTCTTCACCAAAATCTATGCCAAGTTGGGTTGCGCCCAATAGGCCCCCAACACTCACATGTGACTCATCTCGAGTCACTCGGTTACTTTGCCTTTGATTTTTGTTGTAATGCTGTTGTAGGCATGATTGAACTATTGCAGAGCTTCTATCACTTGCTTGTCCTTGCTGCGTGCTTCCTCCAACAATGCCTCTGTCACATGTTCTGCAGAACCAACATTGTTTCCCTTTGTCGAAGCTCTTGAAGCTTCTCATCCACTTCCTGTGATAACTGGAGGGCCTCATCCTACCAAGGATGAGTCCTCTCTATCAAAATATACTCCTCCTTCTTTAGTTCCTCAATGTTCTTCTGGAGGGCCTTACTCATTGACTTTCACGAGCCTCTACGAGATTGGTAAGGTCTTCGCAGATGGCTGAATCTCTTTTAACTGTTGTTGCTTCTACTGCATTTCTTCCTGCAGTTTCTATACATATGCAGAAAGATCCAAATTTACAAACTTTCATCTAACAACTTCCCATAGTCTTCTAATGTCGCGTAGAAGCTGGCCATTACAATCTTTAGGTCAGTCTCCCTATGATCCCTTAGTTCTTGTGGCGTAGTTGGCTGCAGCTTCATTTGCAGCTCACTAATTTGCATTTCATACTTGAATTGCACTTTGGAAATTTTGTCCTTATACCCCTTTACTGCAAGGTCAAGCTTCACAAAATTTTCTTCTACTGGCTCTTCCTCTTGGACATCAAGGTCCAAAATTTCTTTACATGTGGCTTCTACCACCTCCTTGATTTTCTAGCGTTCCTCTACCATTTAATCCTTTTCTTGCATCACCTGCTTGAGCTTCTGCCAAAGCGCAACGCTCTCTTTTTCTACCAGTATACTCAGTTGTGATGTATGTTGTTTCCGCATCTTCAGTTCCTTTATAATATCTAAATGCAATTTGTGTAGCCTTGGTAACTGCACTCCTGCTATATTCACGTTGAGTGCTTCCATTCTTTAGACTGTTGTTGTATTTCAGCGAAGTCGAACTGTAGAGATCCTACAGGTATCCATGCTAGCCTTGTTGCAAGCGTAGGCTCTATCTACCTTTATGCTCCAACCCTTTCCTCTATCTGTGTGGGATTTCTGACCATTTGCACCATTATCTTTAGTTTTGCAATCCTTTCTGTGACACTAGTTAGAATTGCATTGTAGCGATCTTCTACTCTGTTCTGGGATTCTATTATTGCTTCCTGTATCCTATCCCCGATTTGATCTAAGTCCCATTTAGTAAGGACCATGAGATCCTTTGTCTTATCGACCTTTTACTTCTTCTTTTTCTTTGATGCAGCTTTTCCCTTTGCCTTCCTTTTTTCTACGACAGTTTTTTCTATTTCTGCCTTTTCTCTCTCCTTGGTCTATTCATCTCCCTTAGGAGGATCTCGCTGACCCTCATCATGTAGCTCTCCATCCTCTGCCTCATGTTCATCTTGCTCCTTATCTTTTCCACTAGCTTCACCATGCTACAAAGTGTCCACTGTTTGGTCAATTTAGTGTCCTAAATTGCTCTACATAAATTATCAATCCAGGTATCATAAACTGATGAAGTGTAGTGCACTGTTTGTGCTAGCTAACCCTTCTTACTTCGTTGTTTTTATGTTTTATGTTGTTTTGGGGGGGTTTTGGTCTTTTAATTCCTAATGATTTACAATGTAAACTATCATAACTAAATCTAACTTTTGTAAACACTGCTCAAAATCTAAAAATGAAAACAGAGCTAAGAAAGAAATGAAAACAGAGCTAAGAAAGATTTGGAAGCAAATCTAAGAAAGAAATGAAAACAAAGTTTCTATTCTTATTTTACCATTATGTCCAAATCATGAATTAAAACTAAAAGTGAAATTTGCAATTAATGCCTAACTAATTACAAAAATAAAACTAAAGGAAATACTTGGTTACTCTGCCTCTCAATTTTGGGAGAAAGTCTCCTTGGGATGACATTTGAGTAATTATGTACTTCATTAATATAAGAGAAAGCAAATACAGAGATGCAGAAATAACTCATTGCACAGATGAGATGTTCAACCACTTAGTTAAGGATGAATTATCAACTTGAAGGGTTTTCCATAAACATTCATTAACACCATGAGTCAGTAAACTAAAAATGAAATGGAAAAGACAGTAAATGACACTGATCAGTTTAATTGAGAATTTAAACTAGCAAAACAATGAATGAAGTAAACTATCCAACAGTGTATCCTTATCATTCTTCAATTCTACTCTCATCCTAAAACAAGGTTAGTTTTTAATTGAAGAAACAGGATTACACCATGTTCTATATTCTAAACTACTGATAAAAACTAAAAAGAGATTAAGCTAATGGAAACTTCTCTAAATTACAAATGTTGTTAATAAGAAAATGATGGAAATTGCATTATAAACATTGTTAGTAAGAAAATGATTATAAAAACTGTGAAAGAAAATGATGAATTTACAGTTAACAAGAAGAAGAAAAATAAAATGAAATGAAACCTTCTTCAGTGCAGGGGCCCTCTGCAACTGATTAGGTTATGCTTGCTCAATCGACTCCAAGAAAACTCCTTCAGATTTTCATAAAAACATGCGGTCTTCTCATATTAAAACAAGGACACAAAATGTCCAGAAATTACAGAGTCTAGAACTTCGATTTCACAATAAAACTATTACTATTACTACTAACTTCTTCGGTCCTTTACACAGGTATTTATAAGAAAAATCATATAACTGTTTGTGGAGAAAAGCATGCTACAGCCAAACACGTAGAAGACAGATATGCATAATTTCTTCCTCGGCTGCTAGAGACATAAATCCAAGACATGGTGGCTATTGGATTCATTTGTACAGGTGGCTGTTGGAGTCCGTAGGTACAGGTAGTTGCTCCGGATAATGCTTCCCATCACTGTGAAACGTATTAATTAACCACGAAACAGAGTCATGTTACCTTCGGTCTCTTTGTGTTTGACTTATCCATTGAACGTAGTCTTATGCCATATTCTTTGTCGACCTGGGCTGAATGAATAGGACAAGGTCCATGTCATGATGATTTCCAAGCTGCCCATGTGGCTAGTTTCTCCTTCTGACACCTGGAACCTGTTAGGGCATGAAGGTAGCTGCGGAACAACCGATTAGCTACAGAATAGGTTCTGTTCTGTAGCTAATATACAAAAATTTATTCAAACAACAAAACATAAAAGCATAACAGGTAAATCACTAAATGTCCTCCTCAAGACAGAATATACCAGTCATTGGTGATGAGAATGCATCTTTCTTATGGAAAAACAAAGAAAAGGAATGAGAAGAGTTGCTAGGGAAAGAGTAATTTCTTAGACTCAACATACCCCCACTGCAAAATCATTGCATGTCCCCATGAAATTTTAAAAAATGTGAACTTCTTTCTCCTATTGCATCTATTCTGACACTTTTGCTGTTGGACACCTAATCCTAAATGGTTTAGTGTGGAAGCTGAATAGACTAAGTAGTCAAAGAGACCTTGGGATGTGAAACCCAACGGTCACTACATGTACTATAAATATAAACCATTTGTTAATAAAATTGTATTGCATGTTTTATCTTTCATATCTCTCTTGCTGTCCATGTGTGTTTAACATGGTATCAGAGCAACAGGTGTATTCCTGCCCTGCATAATTACTTTGAGCCATTTGTTGTATACCCTTTTTGTGCAGAAAATAAACCGTTCTGACAGGTCTGTGGATTCTCTGTCTACCTCTCTAAGCCTCTGCTTTATTTATGCAAATGAAACGCTGGTAATTTCGTTGCAATTACTCTCTGCGCACTTGAGAAATACCAACACTGACCCTTGCTAGACCTGCACTCCATACATTCTCCAACAGCCAATTTCTGTCATCACTCTAAACTTGTTGATGCCTGAGCGCGTTTTCATATCGACATATGGGCAACTGTGCTGCTTCTCCGTTATAAAATTCACTGAACTCGCATTATTTATGTTGGTAACGTTCCTGCGTTGGATGCCAAATATTGGTCCTGCCAGAGGTTTCGAGGAAGAAAATATTAGACGGACGGTTACTGCTTTGAGTATGAGCAGAGATTTGTTTCAAAAAAAAAATGCACCAATTGGAATAAAATGATGAGCAATTTTCTCTCTACGCACCGACCTTTACGCTGCTCCTTCATTTTCCTGATTTCTGTTGAATGATATCCTGCCCAACTGAAGCCTGGTGGTATTCATTACATTCGTGGCATGGTTGTTACGTCTCAAACCTGGTTTCTTGCCATAATTCATACCTGTTATCGTTATGAGGTCCTGTTCTTAGCTCTTTATTTGGGGTTTTTCTTCCAAATAGCTTATTGGGTTTTGTCAACATATTTTCGGATTTAACTTCGCCTTTATTGGCTATAGTTTTCCTTGTGAATGTTTTAAGATAAAACGGTTCTTTTTCCGCCCCTTTCCTCTCTGTCTCCTCGGTCTTTTGGAAGGAGGGTTCCAATTCACAGGGAGCACACCAGCTCTCTGAAACATCTCTTCGAGTTCTTTTCCCTGGTATTTTCTGTTTTACTCCTGTTTTTCGTCACTTCGTGCAGGCTTGTTTATACCTGTAAAGATTTTAGGAAAGGGAATACAAATTGACAGGGAGTGCTTTAAAACATTTGAACCTCATTCCGAGAAGGTATCCTTCAGATTATTCTTGGTGAAAGGACTTCACTTCTTATCTTTGTTGCAGTACTGATTTCAGCAGTAGATTGATTTCCAGGATTAGCAGAACAACGGACGACAGCATCTCCATGCGTTCCATGGCCTTTACTTTGAAGAGGCAGCAACTTCAGCAGCCCTAAACGACATGGGCTCGATCCACATAGCTTCTTACTTCGCCCAACAAAAGGATTCCGTCTTATTGTTGAAGGAAAATACATGTTAAAATGCGAGCAAGTAGTGGTAATGTAGCAGGAGCTTACGAGCTGTCTTATTGTTGAATTAAAAAAAAAAATGCGGTGAGTTGGCGTGTGAAATGTGGTGTACTTTTCTTCTTGGTATATCAATGCTGATATTGGCCCTCGCCCAGGACATTGCTGCTTTCATTCTCGAAGTAAATGGAATGATAGGGAGGAGACGGGAAAAATGAAAATCCCTTCACTCTTTAATTGATGATTCTATATGGCGTTCGTTTATGTCTGCGCTTATTGTTAAACGCATGCAGTTGATGTTCAAAACGATCCCAGGTGTTGATACCTTCTCCACAAGGATACTTTCGAGTTGTATGATTAAGGACATTTGTTGGCATTTTGACAGGTCCCTTAACCTGCAGACTTTTATCTTTCGCACCGCGCACAGATCAGCGCAAACTTTTTCAATATTCTTTACATTTTTAGAAGACAAAGTAATCCTGATCCGGTGCAATTCTTACTGACGGTCCTCAAGTCCAGCTTTTCATGGGCTTAATCATACCCATTGCCATGATTCTGTTCGTGAGCGTGCTGCTGCAGAAGACAAAAGATCATCCTCTCGACTTTTTCACTTGTTAATGAAATTATGCAGCTGTAGCTACATGCTTGAAGCGTGTCTGTTTTTTCACTTGTTAATGAAATTATGCAGCTGTAGCTGCGTGCTTGAAGTGCATCTGTTTTACTTTTGGTTGATGACAAATCAAAGCCTTTCAAATCGAGGTTTTAAATATCAGTCCGTGCATTGAAATTATTGGTTTTCGTATTTCAGAAGCATTAGGATTTGAAGAAATAAAATAATGCTTCTTGACAAATTTTCTTCAAGAGATTTGAACTGAAGGCAAATTAAAGATTGCACCGTGGACCTTTGAGATCACCGTTTTTTGCAGTCAAGATGGATTCCAAAGAAGAACATCGGGAAAACAAATAAAATTCCTCGAGAGTTTTTTCTTCAAGTGAATTGTGCAGTTCTTGATATCAGAGGATGATCTAATAGAGAAATTTATTGCTGGTATTTCTACTATGACAGCTCTTTCTAGTATTTGAAGTTTGCAGTCGATGTTGCCCCAGTGTGGCATTGTATTTAAAACTCATTATAGTGCATTGGTTCCTTGATTCGATTGCTGTATAAAGAGTTTGGTGGGCTGACTATAATATTTATGGAGAAAAGTTTTATCAGAACATAATGCTGGTCATGAATAAACTCTTATTTTCATGTAATGGATTGTAATCGGTGCTTGCTGGTTGAACTCTGATCATTTGTTGCACATGTACAAAGGATATTGTTGTAGGTATTACTTCTCTGCACTGAGTAGTAGTTGTAAGGTGTAAATGTGACATTGAAAAAAAAAATGGCTAGAATCAGTGAAGTATTAGAGTTCCTCAAAACTCTAATGTCGTCTACTACTCATGATACATTAAAAGTCAGCAAAGTTTCTCTCACAGATATTCAGCTCTGTCGACAAAATGCACAGGAAAAGATTGATTTTTTGCAGATTGAATCACAGCTACAGCAAGAAGAGCTACATAAAAATAGACATCATTCTGAACCTGTTTTTGTTCAGAACATTGAGATTGCAACCCATCAACAACAAGTCAATAATGTTACCGTTCATTCAAATAAAGCAGCAGTTGTACATGCAGATGCAGAAACTCAGTCTGCACTTCCCAAGCCCATCATCAGACCTTGGGAACAGCTTGTCCACAACAAGCACAGAACTGGTCTTGGATATGACAAGGACTTGTCCTTTCATATTCCAGACTATGCCAAACCCATTCAGTTTCAGAGTGCTGGATTCATTCATGACAGTTTAACTGCTCCTCATGACAGTTCAACTTCAGTTGTTCTAGACTCTGCCCTTTTTCCACAGCAACAACAACAACAACAAAAACACATTGTGAAATGCCAACACTGTGACCGAGTTGGCCATTTGAAAGATCACTGTTTTGATCTTCATCCATGTAAGCACTGTCATAAAACCAGTCACTCTTCACAAAGATGCTTCAGAAACAAACGTCCTGCAAGAACAAAGATTCATCTTGGATGGATCGCTTCTTGGCAATGGGCATCAACAGCCAAGAAGATATTCCAAACACATGTTAGAACTTGTTCCAGAGTATTGAACAATCTTGCAGTTGAGTTTTCTCCGTCTTCTCACCTTGTATCTGACAGGGGGGGAAATGATGGTCATCTACAAGCTTCAAATTCACATCAAGCGAGCCTGAGCCACAACCTGCCACACCAGTTTCAGAGTTGCAGCCAGAGACTAAGATGCCCGTGAACATGCCTTCAGTTGGCAATCTGGGACACTTCCTCTAGCAGAAGACTTCAGCTTCTTGCCAGTTTTGGAAGAATTCCAGGAACACAATTGAGAACACTTCCTCTAGCAGAAGACACCAGCTTCTTGCCAGTTTTGGAAGAGTTCCAGGAATTGCATTAAGCATTCCAGAGTTGTTGGTTATCCTTAAACCATCACAGGTTGAGACTTCCATTTTCAGGTTGAAGTTTTACCTTTTATGCGGGGTGAGACCTCCCTTTTATGGTTGAAGGTTTCCCTCTTTAAAACAATAGGATCACTTCCTCTAGCAGAAAACTTCAGCTTCTTGCCAGTTTTGGAAGAGTTCCGGGAACTGCACTAAGCGTTCCATGTAGGAATTTACAGGGTAAGTTCCTCAGAAAGAATACCAAAAGGACACCGCTCACAACCAGATCTCAAATCAATACACCAGTATTTTTGACGTGGTTAAAACCCTCAGAGTGCAAGGAGGGAAACAGTCCACGGCCTGTCCCAACGTGGGTACTACAGGCAATTTATTAATCAAAGAATGAAAATTTACATAAGCTTCTCTCATGCACGGATTACCCGAACAATGACCCTCCATGCGCTTTAAATAGAACTCATGGACCAATCGGGTGTCAAGCCACGGATCAAGTGTCGATAATACCGAGGTGAGAGTGAACCGTCGGATCACTACATATCGTGACCGTCGGATTGTAAGTTACAATATGTACAACGGTAAAGAAACACACTTTACCTAACTCTATACCTAACTCTAAACTAGACCAAGTTGAACTTAACTATATCCTATGTGTCGGAATATCCTAACATCCCCCCTTAAGAACAACTTGGGATAGGATTGAAGGATTTACAAATATGACACAATAGGAGAAGGAAGGAGGCACTAGAGCCTATCCCCCCTTAGTGACAACTTCCTGAACTCCAAGCATATATCGAAGTTTAGTGAACTTCGCCTCTGTGAGAGCCTTTGTGAAGATGTCTGCAACCTGATCATCTGTTGGACAATATTGCATTTCAAGAACATGGTCATGAATGAGCTTTCTGATGAAGTGCATGTGTAGTTCGATGTGTTTGCTGCGCTGATGCTGAACTGGATCTTTGCATAGCTGAATGGCACTTTGATTATCACACCAAAGTGTGGTTGGATGCTGCTGCTCAAAGCCAAACTCTGATAGGATCTGACGAAGCCACAAGGCTTCCTTACTAGCTTCCATGGCACCACGATACTCTGCTTCTGCTGACGAAAGAGAAATGGCAGCCTGTTTCTTACAAGCCCATGTAATAGGTCCTGAACCAAGAGTGAAGACATAACCGGCAGTAGACTTCCGATCATCAGGGTCACCAGCCCAATCAGAATCAGTGAAACCATCTAATAGAGGAGCTGCTTTGGCACTGTAATGAATCCCAAACTGTACTGTACCTCGAACATAACGAAGTATTCTTTTGGCTGCTTTCCAATGACTTTCACGGGGGTTTTGCATAAAACGAGCAACAAGGCCAACAACAAAGGAAAGATCAGGACGAGTATGGGTTAAGTACAAGAGTTTTCCTACAAGTTGACGGTATAAGGTAGCATCAACTTCAGGAGAAGTACAAGAGACTGAAAGTTTGACTCCAGACTGAAAGGGAGAAGGGGCTGGCTTACAGTCTTCCATGTGAAAATGACGAAGAATATCACAAGCATACTTGGACTGGGAAAGGGAAATACCCTCCTTGGATTGCAAGACTTGAAGACCGAGAAAATAGTGTAAGTGTCCTAAGTCTGTCATTTCAAATTTCTTTTTAAGGATAGACTTCACATGGTTTATAAGGTTGGGATCACTACCAGTAAGGATAAGATCATCAACATAAAGAACAAGGATGATAAGAGAGTCACCCACTTTCTTGGTGTAGACAGTATTGTCAGAATGACACCTAGAAAAGCCAGATTCTAAAAGAAAGCTATCCATTTTGGCATACCAAGCCCGAGGAGCTTGCTTGAGACCATAAAGGGATTTCTTAAGTCGACACACAAGGCTGGAGTCTGTTTGTATGAAGCCAATGGGTTGCTCCATATAGATTTCTTCCTGCAAGTCCCCATGCAAGAAGGCAGATTTAACATCCATCTGATGGACTTCCCATTTTAAAGAGGCAGCAAGGGAAAGAACAAGGCGGATAGAGTTCATTTTGGCAACAGGGGCAAAGGTTTCAGTGTAGTCAATGCCTTCAACCTGTGAAAAGCCCTTAGCAACAAGACGAGCTTTATGTTTATCAATTTTGCCATCTGGTCCATACTTGGTTCTGTAAACCCATTTACATCTTACAAGTTTTCGTCCCTTTGGTAGAGGAACAAGATCCCATGTATCATTTGTCATCAATGAGTGATATTCTTCATTCATAGCTGCTTCCCAATGTGGATGGCCTGAAGCTTCTGCAAAAGTGTCAGGATCATGATTTACTGGAGCTTGAGCCAGTAAAGAAGAGGCTCTTTCAAACTGAGAACGTGTACGTCGCTGATCTGTAGGATCACCGGCAAGATCACCTGCTGCATCTCGAGTAGCACGGACCCATCTTGGAAGTTGAGGATCCTGAGAAGGTGGGGGAGGAATGTCATCCTCACTTTCATCATATGAAGAAGAAATGTTTTCAAAAGTAGAAGAGATAGGAAGAGGTGGCACATCTGCCGGACTAGGCTCGTAGGCCGATTTATTTTCATCAAATTTTACATCTCTTCTAATGATAACATTTTTGGACTTAAATGGAATAAGTCTATAACCTTTTACATCTTCAGAATATCCAACAAAAGTGCATTTCTCACTCTTAGGTTCTAAAGCTTTATGCTTTTCATCTGGAATATGGGCCCATGCTTCACTTCCAAACACACGAAAGTGACTTACATCTGGTTTAATGGAACTCCAAGCTTCTTCTGGAGTGATATTCTCTAGAACCTTAGTAGGAGTGCGATTGATTATATAATTTGCACAATTAATTGCTTCGGCCCAAAAACTAAGACTGAGTCCTTTAGATTGCAGCATACAATTAGCCATTTCCTTTAAGGTGCGATTTTTCCTTTCAGCGACACCATTTTGTTGTGGAGTGTATGGAACAGTATGTTGCATTTGAATTCCATTTTCAGTGCAAAAGTTGATGAATGTGTTTTTAACATATTCTCCACCATTATCAGTTCGTAGCTTAAGAATTTGATGTCCAGATTGTTTTTCAACAAAGGCTTTGAAGGCCAAAAAAGTGTTAAATACTTCGCTCTTGAGTTTTAAGAAGTATACCCAAGTGCGTCTGGAGAAATCATCAATGAAAGTTAAGAAGTACTTGCAGCCAGAGAATGAAGCAACAGGAAGAGGACCACATAAATCACTGTGCACAAGCTGTAAAGGGGCTGAGGCGTGCCAAGAGGCACGTTTGTCAAAACTGTCCCGATGATGTTTTCCGAGTACACATCCGGAACAAACACCATCTCTGCAAGATACCATAGGAAGACCTGTCACCATATTTTCTTTACATAGATGCTGAAGGGAGCGATAGTTTAAGAGACCAAATCGCTCATGCCAAAGTTTGCTCACTTCATCATTATGAGCAACAAATACTGAGGGAAGATTTGATGACCCAAAGTTGTGAAACTTATACAACCTTGTGGAATCATCAGCAAGACCAGTAGCTAGAATCTGTTTAGGATCTTTTAGATCCTTGATTACAACATCATGAGGTGAAAATTCAACAATTTTACCCTCACCTGAATGAGTTATCTGATAGACAGATAGAAGGTTTGCGTGCTTGCCTTGAGAAAGCTCTTTTTCCCTACAAAACACAAAACCCAACACGAATATGCAAAGAAAAACGAACCTTGCGGCTCGAAGTTAGCTTTAGCCAAAAAACTAGAAATTTAAAAAAAAAACTCAAAGTTAGCTTTAGCCGAAAAACTAAATATTTTTCTCAATGTTTCTGATTTTCCGAGATCACACTAAGGTGCAGGGAAAAGAGCATACGCATGAGAAAAATCCTTCCTTTCTGTTTCTAATTTGCCCAGATCGCACAGAGTCGCAGGGCAAAGAGCATACGCAGAAATGAAAGGTATAGATCCGGTTAAAAAAGAGGCTAAATAAACCGAAACCGAAATAAGCAGAGAGAAAATAACAGTAAACTGCAAAAAACACTGTATACCTCCCGATCTGAAAAATGACGCAGCTAGGGCTACCAGAAACCTTTTCGCGTGAAACGAAAGGGGTTCCTCACTGAAATAGATGCTCCGAACGCAACAGAGCAGTCCTCTCGGCCCGAAAGCAGTCAGAAACAACAGATCTAGGAAACAACAGCCGCATGCAGTTCTACCGGCTTCAGATTTGGATCACCAACGGACGCGGGCCTCAAATAGCTCTGATACCATGTAGGAATTTACAGGGTAAGTTCCTCAGAAAGAATACCAAAAGGACACCGCTCACAACCAGATCTCAAATCAATACACCAGTATTTTTGATGTGGTTAAAACCCTCAGAGTGCAAGGAGGGAAACAGTCCATGGCCTGTCCCAACGTGGGTACTACAGGCAATTTATTAATCAAAGAATGAAAATTTACATAAGCTTCTCTCATGCACGGATTACCCGAACAATGACCCTCCATGCGCTTTAAATAGAACTCATGGACCAATCGGGTGTCAAGCCACGGATCAAGTGTCGATAATACCGAGGTGAGAGTGAACCGTCGGATCACTACATATCGTGACCGTCGGATTGTAAGTTACAATATGTACAACGGTAAAGAAACACACTTTACCTAACTCTATACCTAACTCTAAACTAGACCAAGTTGAACTTAACTATATCCTATGTGTCGGAATATCCTAACATTCCAGTGTTGGTGGTCATCCTTAAACCACCGCCCTTTATACCAACATTTCATAGAGCACATTCAGCTTAGTGTTGCCATGCATTTTTTGCACATTTTGTATTACAGCTCTCTTCTTGGACTCATACATAACCCTTCGGATTAAGGGGGGGAATGTTGGACACCTAATCCTAAATGGGTTAGTGTGGAAGTTGAATAGACTAAGTAGTCCAAGAGACCTTGGGATGTGAAACCCAACGGTCACTACATGTACTATAAATATAAACCATTTGTTAATAAAATTGTATTGCATGTTTTATCTTTCATATCTCTCTTGCTGTCCATGTGTGTTTAACATTTGCCAACACATCCAACTTCCTTTTCTTAATTCTCCTTGCACTGACTGCCATCTTGGGCTTCTTCATAAGAAGTCTATATTTGAGGTTAATAAGTGTTTTGTTCAACTTCCTATTTTTCCTCTTCAGCTTCCTATTTTTCTTGTACCATAATCCTAGGTGCATAATTGTGTTGTCATGAATGGCTCTATCCAGCTTGTTTTGTTCCCTCAAGGTTTCATTTTCCTTTTGAATGTGCCTGTTCAAAATCTCTAACTCAAAGATTTCTTGTTTGAGAGAGCTGGTTAGAGGTTCATGTGGATTGACAGGCTGCTCTAGTTTGGTTGAGGATCCTGGATCCATTGAGGTATCCTTTCTTTCCAATGACTCTATGTAGTCATAGATTTGATGTTGTACTGGATCTATGCCAGGAGAAGCTCTGCTTGGGTTGCCTTCAAAATTCTGTGGAGGAAAGTTTTTTGGACTATGTTTAGGTGGAATACTGTCAGAAGACTAAACTAGGGTTTCTTCCTCTAAGTTTATGAATTGGGATCCTTTTGATGTTACCTTCCTCACCTTACCTCGGAGTCTAGAGCTCCTTCTCGAGTTTTGGAAGCTTATGGTTTCTTCTCTTGTGTCCTTCTTCCTCTTCCATATCTCCTTTTTTTTCTTGATTTGCTCCTTAAACTTGGTTAGTCTTTCGGACAGTAACTGTTCATCTTCTTGTGGTGATGAAGGTTCAGGAATGTCTTCATTGATTTCTTCAGCTCTCTCTTTCATTTTTCCTTTCTGTTTAGTCTGCTTGCTAACCTCTGGTTTAGAAGTTGTCTCTGCATCATTCTTTTGTGAGGAGGTTTGAATATTAATGTTGATCTTTCTCCTCCTACTTTTCTTAACGTGACTCTCCTCAGGTGACTCTGGAGCACCCTGGAAAAAATTTCTTTCTAAGAAATCTTCCCATGTATCCCCTACACTTTTCAAATGGAATTCAACTAGTGTTTTCACTAATCCATGATGGTACATAGTTGTTTCTGTGGATTCAATTTTCTTTTGGACATTTGTAGCCATCCTTCTAAGACTGTTTAGAAGGAAGAAGGGAAGGTTGATGGTTCCATTTTCTAAAAAATTCATTAATAAGTGTATATGGTAAATATACATAAACCCAAATATTTCTTCACATGTAATGAATTTTTTCAATATCAACAACATATTATCCCATTTGTTCTTGAGTGCTGAAATAGGAATTCCCTTCCTAAATAGTATAACATCCATACCTGGGTTTCTAAGGATCACTTTCCAAGATTCACCATGAAATTCCTTGTTTTTAAACCATCTTTCTCCTTGTCTCGACAGCTTTGTTTCTTCTGCTATGAAGGATTCTGTGACTGCAAATTTTATATCTCCTATCTCCACTTTTGTGCCATCAAATGACCTTGCAAAAGAATTGGTAATTTCCTTGTGGTAGCCGTCAAATTTCTCAATAATTTAACCATCCGACCTTCTGTAGCATCCCTTTAAGCTGTGGATACCCCTCCATATACTTTACCCCTATGGGCTCTGTCCTAACAATAAGCCCCATATCCCCTGTTTTTGGTTAACCTTCAAAATTACTCTTACTATCTATAAAACGAGTGCTATTTAAGAAATGGAATGACTGTGTGTATGGAAATGGAATGACTGTGTATATATGAAAATGGAAAGACTGTGTATATGAAATGACTGCATGAATATGAGAGATAAACTTAAGAGTTTGCATGTAATAAATAGACAGTAAGGGTTTAGAGAGTCGTAGATAGGTAGGTCACATTGTCATCTTGATCGTTAACAGGTGGAGTTGTGGAGGACCGTTTGAGTACAGGTTATGGAGTTTGAAACGGAGATTTGTTATAAAAGAATCATTGAGACCGTTTGTCATTAAAGATGGAATATATGGTGGAGACATAGTGGTGGTCAAATCAAATGATGGTTTATTAAGGAGACATGTGATTATACATACTATACAAACTTATGTTTTCAAATTGCTTTTTGAAATAAATTTTTGCATTTACCTTTGGAACCTTTACCTTTCACTTGCTAATTTTTTTGATGTTGATCCACAGGTCCCTTGAGCATGGTTGGTCTTCAAAAATTTATTTTTCTTCAATTCCCTGCATATATGATTTTTGTACACTTGTGCCTAAATTGATAATCAATTGTAGCTGCAGAATCAGATTAGCTGCAGAACAGAATCAGCTGCAGAACGTGAAACAGAAAATGAAATATGGCTTATGGATCATGAATGAAATGGAAGTGGCCATGTAAGTGAAATGAAATGAGATGTAAGACAAGATGATAAATGAAATGAAGATGGAGTGAAAACTGTAAAAGGAAAAATTGAAAAATTTATTAATGAAATATGACAATGGGATGAAGTGAAACTGCAAAAATAAAACAGAGTGAGGTGAGATGAGATGATTGAATTTTGTAGAATCTAAACTGTAGAGTGATTGTAGCTTTTTGTCACTACTTATTATAGAAAGAAAATGGAAAATATAGGGTGTCAGAAACCTCTGATTTTCACCCTGTATTTCTGTATAAGTATGCCAATCAGTGATTTGTTTTCAATCTTATACAATTTTATTTTTTTTAATAGGAAAAATAAAGACTAAGTTAGTGGAGAAGAAGAATTCTTCTTCACTAGCTTCATTTCAGAATTGTCTTGGAAAATCTTAATGAACTCCTCTTTTGAAATTGGTTTATGATATATCTTTAATCTATGACCATTCACAAGAAGAGGAGTTTTATTTTCATCTATTGTTCTTATCCTCATTGCTCCATTACTAAAGACTTTTTCAATATCATATGGCCCAAGACAATGAGTTTGAAACTTCCCTTGAAAATCTTTAAACTTTGAATCAAACAATAATGCCCAATCTTTCACTTGAAACCTCTTATCCTTAATATATTTGTCATGCCATTTAGCCCTTTGTTGTTGGACTATACTAGTCCTTTGAACTACCTCTTGCCTGATTTCATCAAGTTCATTTAATTGCTCCAACCTATGCTTTTGTGCGTCTGATAAAGCTAGTCCCAGTTGGACTGCCATCTTGAAAGTTCTGATTTGGAACTCTATAGGGAACAAGACTTCTTTACCATAAACAAGTTCATAGGGTGTATGTCCCGTTGTGTTCCTCCACGTAGTTCTGTAGGCCCATAAGGCTTCAGGAAGCCTTTGTGCCCAATCTCTTCTATGTAGATGCACAGTGTTGGTGAGAATTCTTTCAATCACCTTATTTGTAGATTCCACTTGACCATTTTCTTGTGGATGATAGGGAGTAGATTTCCTATGTTTGATCTTGTATTCTTCCACAAGCCCTTCCACCATGTTAGATGTAAATTGAGATCCCTGATCTGTCACAATTTCTCTTGGAACACCAAAACGAGTGAAGATGTCCTCAAAAAGAAAATTAACTATATATTTTTCATTAGAAAAAGGTAATGCTTTGGCTTCTACCCATTTAGTGACATAATCAGTGCATACTAATATATACTTCTTCTGCTTAGATGGAGGATTAATTGGCCCAATAAAATCTAAAGCCCACTTTTCAAAAGGTTTGATGAGTACCTGAATTTGTAATGGCATTTCATTTGAGGGAGCAGGTTTCCCTACCCTTTGGCAGCTGTCACATCTCCTGACATATTCTTTAGCATCTTTGAAGATGGATGGCCAATAATATCCTAAAGAAAGGATTTTATAGGTTGTCCTCTTGTCAGCAAAGTGTCCACCACATGGCTCATCATGACATGCCTTAAGAATCTCGGGAATTTCATCTTCCCTGACACACCTTCTGATCATAAGATCTGGGCTTGTTTTATACAATTCGTTAGTGATCCATGAATATCTTGCACTTTCCTGAATAATTTTTCTTTTCTCTCTAGGAAAAAAATGTGAAGGTAACTTTCCTATGACCAAATAGTTAGCAATATCTGCAAACCAAGGAGTTTGAGTAGTTACTGCAAAAAGATATTCATCAGGAAACTTATCTTCAACCGGAGAATCTTCTTTGATATTCTGAATCCTGGACAAGAAATCAGCAACTGTGTTTTGTTTTCCAGGTCTATCTAGCACAATAATGTTGAATTCTTGCAAAAGTAAAAGCCATCTTGTAACTCTGCCATTAGTAATAGGTTTATTCATTAAATATCTAATTGTAGAGTGATCTGTATGAACAAAGGTTTCATAGCTTGTTATATAGTGTATGAACTTGTTAATTGCATGAACAACAACTAAAAATTCCTTTTCAGTCACAATATAATTTAACTCAGTGGGAGTCAAATTCTTACTTGTATAGTAAATGGCATAAGGAATCAAATCTTTTTGTCCCAATACAGCTCCGAGAACTGTATCTGAAGCATCTGTTGAAATATGGAAAGGCAGTTTCCAATTTGGACCTCTTAAAATGGGTGCTTCAGAAATTTTTGTTTTTAAGGTTTCAAATGCCAATTGGCAATCAGAATTCCAATTGAATTCACAATCTTTGGTAAGCAATTTGAAGAGTGGGATGCTATTTTAGTGAAATTTTCTATAAACCTTCTATAATATCCTGTAAATCCTAGAAAACTTCTAACATCCTTTTGACAATTTGGAATTGATAATTTAGAGATGACTTCAACTTTAGATTTGTCAACTTTAATCCCATCTCCTGAAATGTGATGTCCTAAAACAATACCTTCTGTAAACATCATCAAACATTTTTCATGGCTTAGTGAAAGGTTTGTTTCTTTACATCTTTTAAGAATTTTTTTCAAATTTTCCAAGGCTTCTTCAAATGTATTCCCATAGACTGTAAAATCATCCATATATACCTCTACACAATCATGTTTTAGATCGGAAAAAATCCCTAGTACTGCTCTTTCGAATGTTGCGGGTGCATTACATAACCCAAAAGGAAGTACTCAGTAGGCATAAGTTTCCCATGGATAAGTAAATGTGGTTTTATCCTGATCTTCAGGTGCTACCTGAATTTGATGATAACCACTAAAACCATCCAAGAATGAGAAATACTTCTTACCTGCTAATGTATCTAACACTTGATTTATAAAAGGCAAAGGGAAATGATATTTAAGTGTTGCTTTATTCAGTTCTTGATAATCAATGCACACCCTCCATTTACCATTCTTTTTAGGCACAATTACCAAAGGAGAAACCCATTGGCTATCTGAAATTGGGTAAATGAAGTTTACATTTAGTAATTTTTGGAGCTCTTCTTTCACAATCTCCCTAAGATTTGGATTCATCCTTCTTTGAGGTTGTCTGATAGGTCTACAATTTTCCTCAGTGTAGATGTGGTGGATACAAGTCTTAGGATTAATGCCTTTCATGTCGGTGTATTCCCATGCAAATGCAGCAGAATGTTTTTGTAATGTTTTGATTAGCTCTTCTTGTTGTAGTTTCTCCAAGTTTTTGTTTATGTTCAATGTCCTACCTGGAAAAATTTCAATTGTAGAGCTACCAAACTCTTCCATAGAATAGAGAGACATCTGCCTAGATGACAAATATTCAACATTAGATTTTTCTTGAAATTGCTCATGGTCATATTTTGAAGATGATTCAAAATTTTCTAATGTATTTAAAATTTGACTATCTTCACTAATATCTGAAATAGTAAAGAGAGGCTAAATATCATCTTCATCATCAATCCATTCTTTATCATCTATTTCTGTGATTGCTTTGGTGGAGGATATAAAGTAATTTTTTTTGTTGAATTACCATCAGAAATATACATGTCACCAGATCTACAGCTAATAAAAGCATCAACTGTGGCAAGCCAAGGTCTTCCTAATATGAGTGGATGTCCTCATAGATTGTTCTTGGGAGTTAAGATCATGAAATCAACAGGGTATTCCCATGAATCTAAGGATACTAAAATATCTTCTAACACTCCATCTAGTTTGATTACTGATCTATCTTCTAGTTGCAGTAAGGTAGGTGTGTAGAGAAGATTAGGAAGCTTGAGCTGCTCCATAGTTTGTTTGCTCATGATGTTTATTGCTACCCCTAAGTCAATCAATGTATTTTGAATCTCAACTCCATTGATATGTGTTTTCACAATTGGACTTCCTGGATCCACATATTTTTGTATGGCAATTTTTCCCATCATTATGTCAGCTATTTTTCCTACCAAGTGAATTCTTTTTGTTTCCTTTGTTTTTCTTCCTGGTTTCTTTATGCTCAACTCCTTTATTGTTTTGTCTAGAATTGGAATTTCTTTAATGGCTTGTAGCAAAGGGATTTTGATACAGACATTCTTCAATTCATCTAGAAAATCATAATTGGGCAACATAATATGCTTTTCTATTCCTCTATCAATTTGTAATATTTCAGGAAAAGGAGGTGTAGAAGTAGATGATAGTTGCTCATTAATAGGAGTTGTGTTCACTGATTCTTTTTGTTTTTCTTTTTCAATGTTTTGGTTTTGGAGAGATGTTCCCTCAAAACTTTTATTGACCTTTAGAGAATCTTCCTTAGAAAATTCTTGTTCCTGAATAGCTACAAAAGGTCTTTCCTTTTCTAATATCCTATCAGATCTTAGTTGAACATCATTAAAATCTAGAGGAGTAAGCATATAAGTTGAAAATTGTTGTACTTCTACCATGTAAGCATTTTGAGGGTTTTTATTGTTGGGGTTTGGTAATGGTTGGGTAGGTAGCTGATTTGGTTTCTGCTGAAATGGAAGTAAGAGTTGAGGATTTTGGTTTTGTTGTGGAGATTGTTGTGGAAATGGTAATGAAAGTTGAGGGTTCTGATTTTGAAGTTGTGGCTGCTGATTTTGTTGTTGAATGTGTGGGGGAGGATAATTCTGATATGATGGAGGATATTGATAATATTGAGAAAATCTCCCATAAGGATTTTGTACTCCTTGTGCCCACGGTTGAGATTGAGATTGAGGTTGAGGTTGAGGCCAAGTTTGAGATTGAGATTGAG
Organism: Pinus tabuliformis; assembly: GCA_031772625.1. Classification (NCBI taxonomy): domain Eukaryota; kingdom Viridiplantae; phylum Streptophyta; class Pinopsida; order Pinales; family Pinaceae; genus Pinus; species Pinus tabuliformis. The sequence goes on from CM062815.1 coordinate 186,061,003, forward strand.
GTTGAGGCCAAGGTTGCTGCCAAGAATTCCAATTTGGTGGGGGCTAAAGATACATTTGATTATTAAATCCCTAATTTTGTGGCCCCTGCCAAAGTCTTATAGCAACAAAACAAAGAGGTTCTGCAGAATTTGGGATTATTTCCTCTTGAAAGACAACCTTAAGACCTGGAATTGAAGGACAACACTTGGTCACATGGCTTTCTGAGCAAATCATACAAGTTTCTACAACTTTTGCATCTAAAGGGTATTCTCTTAGAGCATTGTTTTTTCTGCATTTTGGACAAAAATGGCTAAAGCATCAGCCTCGGTTTTCTGCTTGTTTTGTAATTTAAGGGTGTCTATTTGCTCACTAAGACTCCCTAGAATGTCAGTTTTAAATTCATCAAGCATATTACCAATTTCTGTGCTACTTATAGATCCAGTTGCAGATTTGTTTACTCTAACAAGAGAAGGATCTTTTGTACCTTTCCCAGTTTTAGATTTCCCTCTTGAGAGATGAACACATAATTCTCCTATATCATTTAATGGAAGTTGAGAGATATCTCCCTTCCCCATCATGTTAAGGATATCTATCCACTCATCTCTAATGGCTTTTAATAAAAGAGCTTTCAAGGTATCTTCATCTAAATTGTCCATTTTTGCTCTTTTCAAATTATAGTTGAATCTCTCAATCAAATCCTCCAAGTTTTCATCCTCTCTTTGCATCATTTTGAACACTTCATCTTTGTGATTGGTAGGCATGCAATAATCCAAGTACCTATCCAAAAACGTTTTTTTCATGTCATTCCATGTTCTAATGGACTGAGTGACTAACCCCATGAACCACTTCAAAGCAGATCCTTTTAGTGTTGAAGGAAACAATTTGAGTTTTTGAGAGTCTTCTAGATAGTCATAGGTTCTGCACAAGATTTCAAACTCAAATAAGAATGTTTCAGGATCCTCACTTTTTAACCCATGGAAGTTTGGGAGGACAGAGGGTGATATATTTTTCATTATGGAATTTATTTCCTCTGCCTCCTCCATTATTTCCTCTACCTCCTCCATTGTTTCCTCTACCTCTTCCTCTACCCCCTCCAAACAGATTGAATTCCCCATCTTCTCCTTCTTCTACCATTATAGTTTCCTTAGAGTCAGTATAAGGTTCAACCTGCAAGGTTACTTTCTCCTCCTCTGGTTCTTCTATTAATGGGATATGGGAGAGAGGTTCTACTTCTTCTTCCTCACTAAGTATTCCTAATTATTCAACACAATGTGCTCTCCTGTGGAGGTGAAAAAGGCTACTCCTGCTGTTGGAGATTCAAGATTTTTCTCCTCTAGGACTGACTTGGTAGGTGAAGTAGGAGATTCTTTTGATTGAATTTATACCTTTGGAATTTCAGGTGTTCTATGGCTGGGAGTATGAGTTTGGGATGGAGGTGTATCTTTCCTTGTTCTTGGTGGAGTAGGTGGTGTTGTAGGAATTGAACTACTGCCCCTAGCTATAAATCTACCCCTAGAGTCTCTTTCTCTATGCATATCATTTTTTTTTATGTAAGAGATAAGGCTACCTATTTACACTTCCCCGGCAACGGTGCCAAAATTTTTGGTCAATTTAGTGTCCTAAATTGCTCTACATAAATTATCAATCCAGGTATCGTAAACTGATGAAGTGTAGTGCACTGTTTGTGCTAGCTAACCCTTCTTACTTCATTGTTTTTATGTTTTATGTTGTTTTGGGGGTTTTTTGGTCTTTTAATTCCTAATGATTTACAATGTAAATTATCATAACTAAATCTAACTTTCGTAAAGACTGCTCAAAATCTAAAAATGAAAATAGAGCTAAGAAAGAAATGAAAACAGAGCTAAGAAAGATTTGGAAGAAAAGCTAAGAAAGAAATGAAAACAAAGTTTCTATTCTTATTTTACCATTATGTCCAAATCATGAATTAAAACTGAAAGTGAAATTTGCAATTGATGTACAACTAATTACAGAAATAAAACTAAATGAAATACCTGGTTACTCTGCCTCTCAATTTTGGGAGAAAGTCTCCTTGGGATGACATTTGAGTAATTCTATACTTCATTAATCTAAGAGAAATCAAATACAAAGATGCAGAAATAACTCATTGCACATATGAGATGTTTAACCACTTAGTTAAGGATGAATTATCAACTTGAAGGGTTTTCCATAAACATTCATTAACACCACGAGTCAGTAAACTAAAAATGAAATGGAAAAGACAGTAAATGACACTGATTAGTTTAATTGAGAATTTAAACTAGCAAAACAGTGAATGAAGTAAACTATCCAACAATGTATCCTTATCATTCTTCAATTCTACTCTCATCCTGAAACAAGGTTAGTTTTTAATTGAAGAAACAAGATTACACCATGTTCTATCTTCTAAACTACTGATAAAAACTAAAAAGAGATTAAGCTAACGGAAACTACTCTAAATTATAAACACTGTTAATAAGAAAATGATGGAAATTGCATTATAAAAATTGTTAGTAACAAAATGATTATAAACACTGCGAAAGAAAATGATGAATTTACAGTTAACAAGAAGAAGAAAATAAAATGAAATGAAACCTTCTTCAGTGCAGGGGCCCTCTGCAACTGATTAGGCTACGCTTGCTCAATCAACTCCAAGAAAACTCCATCAGATTTTCATAAAAACATGCGGTCTTCTCATATTAAAACAGGGACACAAAATGCCCAAAAATTACAGAGTCTAGAACTTCGATTTCAATAAAACTATTACTATTACTACTAACTTCTTCGGTCCTTTACACAGGTATTTATAAGAAAAATCATATAACTGTTTATGGAGAAAAACATGTTACAACCAAACATGTAGAAGACAGATATGTGGAATTTCTTCCTCGGCTGTTGGAGACATAAATCCAAGACATGGTGGCTGTTGGATTCATTTGTACAGGTGGCTATTGGAGTCTGTAGGTACAGGTAGTTGCTCCGGATAATGCTTCCCATCACCGTGAAACACATTGATTAAGCACGAAACAAAGTCTTGTTACCTTCAGTCTCTTTGTGTCTAACTTATCCATTGACTGTAGTCTTATGCCATCTTCTTTGTCGACTTGGGCTGAATGAATAGGACAAGGTCCATGTCATGATGATCTCCAAGCTGCCCATGTGTCTAGTTTCTCCTTCTGACACCTGGAACCTGTTAGAGCATGAAGGTAGCTTCGGAACAGTTGATTAGCTGCAGAATAGGTTGTGTTCTGTAGCTAATATACAAAAATTTATTCAAACAACAAAACATAAAAGCATAACATGTAAATCACTAAATGTCCTCCTCAAGATAGTATATACTGGTCATTGGTGATGAGAATGCATCTTTCTTATGGAAAACAAAGAAAAGGAATGAGAAGAGTTGATAGGGAAAGAGTAATTTTTTAGGCTCAACATCCACCTCTTCTCCTTCTATCTCACTGTCTCCCATTACCTCTAGCGGAGTCATCCATTCTTTGGGCCATCTCTGTATCTGCACCACAAGATCATCTTCAATCACCATATATGGCAAGGCATGCCATTTATTCTTTGTATCCCTGTGCACTGGTATGTATACTTTGTGAAAATATGCTTTAAAATTTGCCACAGAGCTATACTACTCGTATAAGCTCGGTGAGAGTCGAGGATGTTGGCTCACTAGCATATGTAAATCAATGTGATAAAGTACAAAAAATATTTGGCTTCTTGTGCGCACAATGAATTGGTGGTAAACCACAATGAAGAATACCTCGTGGTTTCACAAGTATTTGTAGGCACTTGAGGGAACCACGACTCCTTTGGTTCTCTCTACACAAACATAGCAATAATTAATATCAACCAAGCATAGTGGAAAATTATACCTTTCTCCCGGACCTTGAAACAGTCGTCTAGGAACTCCTTACATAGGTATCTGGCCTAGTTATACTAAACCTCGTTGGCATACTGCATGGCTAATGACACAACCGATGTACGAACTTCATTCTCGCGACATGTCCTCATAAGCTTCTCGGCCAGTATGTGCACTAGGAAGCAAACTGCTTGGTCACTGATTGAATTTATATCATAACCTCTCTTTCCTTTGACCAACCCAAACTTTTTCTTCATACTTTCCGCTATAGCATGGTCCTGATCCTTTCCAACGAACTCCTCTGCAGGGTTCCATCCTTGGTATGGAAATATTGTGATCCTCCAGATCAGCATAGGGTCTATGGGGATCTTATTCCCCAACCATAAATTTCCATTGTGCACCAGCATGAGCAACTGCCTCACACACGTTGTGCTCCCCACACTTCTACCAAAGTGCAGCACGTTCAACATATTTAGCAATCCTGACTATACCAACCCATTTTCCCATTGTTGTGGCTCTAACCTCGTCACTATGTTGTCCAGGTAGTGCACCTATTTCAAATACCGGTCTGGTGCGAACTGAGGGTACTTCTTCCTGTCGTTAAAATCATAATCCACGAACTTGAGCTGCGGAATTTTTCCTAAAACTTCTCCTTTAAAGGGTACTACTTCTGGAAACAAGGGTGTAAATGTGCCATACTTCGCATCCTTTGATTCTTTTACAGGTTTGGCATTTGGTTTCCTCGATGGGATGTATGGTGGTAGGGGTGATAAAAATATTGCGTCGCCTTCCTCTGCCTGTATCTCCTCCACTTCTTCATCATTGTCTTTGACTGGCTCGGGCTTTTACTGAGGTTTAGTGGGTTTCTTATCTTATTTCTTCTTGCTTCTCACTTCCTTAGTTAGATTCTTTCTCGGGGATCTCCTCTGCTTCTATGGTGATAGTGCTACTGCGAGTGTTGATATTGCAGGCATATCTGCTGATGCTACGGGCATACCAACGGTTGCTGTGATGACTGCTTCCATGACTCCTTTTATGCCTATTTTGTCGAATATACGCACAAATTCTTTAGTTGAGAGGACGTTCATGCAAAATTCTCTACAATTTCTTCTCTTTATGAACACTCAAGCTCTTGATTCAGCAAAGTTCTTAATCTGGGTTGAAGGGCAACTTATTTAGAACAATTCTAAAATTTGAACCCCATCATTGGATTTTATTTTGTCTAGATTGCATTCAAATTTTCTCATTAATTGCATATATATCCTTAGATCTTACCAATCTGTCCTCATAAATGTAACTTTCCACGTATTTTTCCCTTTTAATGGTTATATTTCTTCTTTCTTCCTCAGGGCGAAGATGTAGGAGGAGGGTTGTTGCTGTACAACTTCAACCTACTTCCATTTACTTTTCCCTTAATCACTTCTCCATTTAACTTCTTTGACTGTATTATGCCTCCATCAATAATATACTTGATAACATATGGGCCTAGCCAATGTCTTTTGAATTTTCCTTGGAACTTCACAAACTTACTGTCATAGAGGAGAACAAGGTCTCCTACCTAGAACTTCTTTTGCTTAATATTCTTATCATGCTAGGCCTTTTCTCTTACTTTTTGTACTTGCTGATGGAATCCTGCTAGAAATTTGTCTTCTTTCAACGCAATCAATTGCAACATTCTTTCCTTCATTATGTCAGGGTCTGGCATATTTGTAAAGGCTACAATCCTTAAGCTAGGGACAATGTATTCCATGGGCATCACAACTTCTTGCCCATAAACCAACCTGAAGGGTGTCTGACCTGTCAACTTCTTGCATGTAGTTCTATAAGCCCATAATATTGTTGGAATCCTAAGGTCCCAATCATCTCAGTTTACATTGCATACCTTAGTTAGTGCATTCTCCAAAATCTTGTTAAATGCTTCCACAGTTCCATTAGCTTGAGGGTGATAAGGAGTACTCTTTTAATGATAAACTTGGAATTCCTTAGTCAATGCTTCAATAGTCTTGTTCAGGAAATGTGAACCTTGGTCACTCATCAAGATCTTTGGACACCCAAATCTAGACAGTATGTATTCAAAAATGAACTTCGTAGCAGTCTCTTGTTGCAATCTCTTATTAGTTGTGCTTTGGCCCATCTTGTCAAATAATCAGTTGTAGTAATTATGTACCTCACACTAGTCCTCTTTCCAGGTGGATTGATAGGTCCAAAAAAATCAATAACCCATTTATCAAAAGCCTACAATGTAACCTATGGTACCAGTGGCATATCATCTCTTCTTGAAGGTTTTCCTATTCTTTGGCACACATCACAAGCTCTACAATACTCCTTTGCATCTCTATGTAGTGTAGGCCACCACAATCCTGCTCTCAAAATATTCTACGTAGTAGATTTTCTTGCATAATGTCCACCAATTGCACCCTCATGAGCCTCTGTTAGAATGATTTGCCTTTCATGTTTAGGAACATACCTGTGCAGTATCTCATATGGTCCCATCTTATATAAGTGTCCTTCTATCAATGAAAAATCAGCTACCTTCACCACTAATTCTTTCTTCTACTTCGTAGTATATTCTGAAGGAGTCATTCCTATGTTCAAAAACTAAATAATGTCTACAAAATGGTCATCTTCTACTTTGATTGCAAATAGTTGCACATCAGGGAGATTATATTCTATATTGGTTGGTTCTTCACCTGTTTCCAATCTTGACAAATGGTCAAGTCTTGCATTCAGTCTTCCTGGCTTAACAATAATTTCAAAATCATATTTTTGAAATAATAGTAACCATGTGCAAATCTTCCCTCCTAAAATAGGATTATTAACCAAATACTTTAATGTAGAATGATCTGTAAACATCTTGAAATGTGACCCCAACAAATAATGTCTAAATTCATGCAAGGCATATACCATTGCCAATCCTTCTCTTTCTGTAGTTGTGTAATTCTTCTCAGCTTTAGATAGTTTCCTACTTAAAAAACTATAGGATGATCAGTTTGTCCTATACCAGGTTGTTCTAGTACCACTCCTAAAGCTATACAAGATGCATCCACATGGACATGAAATTCCTTATTCCAATCATTGAATAGTAGTATAAGAGCAACTACAATCTTTTCCTTCAATATATCAAGGCTCTTTTGACATTCTTCATCCCATTGAAAAATTACATCTTTCTTCAACAATTTTTCCATAGGCACAGTAATCTGAACATATCCTTTGATAAACTTCCTGTAATATCCTGTATGTCCCAATGTAGTGTGAAGTTGTCTTACTATCTTTGGTGGAGGTAAGTTTGCAATGATAGAAATTTTTGCAAGATCTACCATTAATCTTTGCTTGCAAACAATATGTCCAACAATATACCAAAAGGTACACAAAATATGCATTTCTTTAAGTTAAAGGAGATCTAATATTGCTTACATGTATCAAGAATAGGTCTTAAACTTCTAGTATGTTTTCTTAACAACCCAAATATTGTGCAATCATCAAAGTATACCTCTAGAAACTTGTGGATATATTCTTTGAAATTTGCAACCACCACTCTTGAAAATATAACAGGGGCATTCTTTTATCCAAAAGTCATCACTGTGTATTGGTATGAACCCCATTATGTAGCAAAGGTGGTCTTATACTGACCTTCGAGTGCAATTCTAATATGATGATATCCTGAAAATCCATCTATAAATGAATAAACTTCCTAACCTCCTACATTGTCTAATACTTCATTTGTGAAAGGGGTAGGGAAAGGATCATGTAAGCATGCATCATTTAACTTCCTCAAATCAACACAGATCTTGATTTCTCCTTGAGTTTTCTTTTCTTGTACCACCATAGGACTTACCCACTCTGATTCTTCCATAGGTTCAATAACTCCTGCTGCTATCATCTTATCCAACTCAACTTTTACTTTCTCCTTATATTTCAGATTCAATCTGTAAGGTCTTTTCTTGACTGGCTTCACATCAGGCTTAAGGGGGATCTTCATAACTCCTAAATCTCCTACTATACCCTTCATTTCTAAAAACTTAGTGGGAAACAACTCTTGATATTCATGAAGCAATTATGTCACCTTGCTAACTATCTCTTCATCCCAATAATCTCCTATAGTTGCAAACTTTGGTTCCTCTTCTGATCCTATATTTACCTTCTTTGTCTTTACTGGCTTTGTTATATCTGGTATCTCTGGCTCAAGTCCATTTACTTCACGGTGTCCTTCTGATTTTGCTATGTCAATGTTGCGAGGATCTTCTTCTTCTTCTGCAATAAGGTTGTAGCATTCTAGTGCATGTTCTATCTACGCAGCCCAATCAGGTTGTTTCCATGTCCTTGGAGTTTTATTCTCAAATATCTTCCTCTTAACTGTCTGAAGGGATGAATCTATATATGGACAATCATCTTCAAAGCTAAATGTCAATATAAACCCATCAACCATATCTTCCCAGCTTGCAGTACCATGTCGAAGCTCTGTTTCTAGGTACCAATTTTGAGGAATTGTCTCCAATGTATGAATGAACCCATGTACCCATTCTTGTTGTGGAATCTCCTTCCATGTTGTAGTACATAACCAAATATGCTCCTTGGGACTGGTTTCACCATCATATTTCAACTCCATCTCTGTGTTTATCTGACCAAATCTTATCCACATCAACCTTCGACATTCCTACCAATCTTCTATATTCTTCTTATGTGTACCCCACCATCTAGCAAGAGTAGCTTTTAGGGATATATCCAAAGCTAAGAATCTTTAACTTTATGGAACTTGTTCTTCATATTCATCAAGAAAAATATTCACATCACCCAAGCCATCATAAGAAGGCAGATTACATACCTCAGATGTCATGTAGTGAACTGATTTAGTAACTCTTGCACAATGCCTTGTAGATACTTTATGTAGCCTATTCTGCTAATTCTCCAATTCTTCTTCCGAGTTTGATGCATAAGAATTGTCGTGCTCCCAAGTTAACTTTCCCTTTGCAATAGGGTCAACAAAATCTTGTTCCTTTGTTGTCAATTGATAAATATTATCTATATCAGCTGCACAATATTCTTATCTAATTGGCTCTGTATGCCTCACTCCTTATGATGGATTCGAGGGGACAATTACCTCATATTATTCCCTTCAAATATCATTTATCTCTTCTTTAGATTAACTATAGCCATTTTATCGAATTCCCAATCAAGTCTAAGCAATGCAGGATAGGGGTTACTGTCATCCACAATTTATATTACTTCAAGGTTAGTGGTAGTGCGAACTACTTCGATGTCTACTGTTAAACCTGATAGTCTTCCTAAGGGGAAGATCTTCTGTTGATTTTCCATCCTTAGTTGAATAGGTGACCACTGTAGCCTCGATTTGCCCATTAACTCCCATGTCTTCTTCATCACAACATTACCAGATCTAAAATAACGTGATCCATCTCATACTCTCATATCTACGCATTAAGCCTCATTTCTCTTCCCATTCTCTTCTCTTGATGCAAATTGTTATCTGCGCGTAACTCACTTCACGATATTTCTTTAGATGCACATGAATCTATCAATTCCTAAAGTCCTTCTGCAACCTTTTGATCTCTTAACAAATTCATACAAGTTTGCAGAAAATACTTTAAACTACCTTCTTGGTTTGCTGACTCTTGATCTTTTGTCAAAGCTTGTTTCTGTGTCGAAGCTGATGCTATGTCATAATTACCTTTCTATTTCGACTGTGCATTAGATGTCGAAGCTCCAACGTCCATAAAGCTTTGTTTGGCTTCCATAAACACTTGTTTTTCCTTCTGAATATTAAATATAGGAGCTTTTTTAGCAGTCTTCCTAACCCATGCAGTCTCAAATTCGTTCTTTTCATTTACTTTGCCATCACCAGTCGTAGCTCCAATTTTAATAACAATATTGATTCGTGTATCATTGGCTCTTCTTTTAACAGTCATCATCTGGATATTCTGTGTTGGTTTTTGGTTTCTATTTTATTACATTTTAAGTACCCGACATTCTTCAATTACATGATCAAAGGCATTACAATACTTACATGTCGTAGTGGGATTCTGATAGTCTCTCGCAAAGTGTCCTAGTTGGCCGCTGTTATAGAAAATAATATGTCCATGTCCTCAACCAGTTCTGACACCTCTCCCTCTTCCTTGATAACCACCTCGACTACTGCATTGTCCATGTTTTTCTGCTTGCATTCCATAAGTGCCAACACCGTGCTCCATCATTAGCTCATAAGCTCAACAATGGTTCTCATCATGTCCTACCAATTTACAGAACTTGCAATAGAAGTTCCTAGGAGTATGCACATATTTTTGCAACAAATAAAATCTGTTGATCTATGTTCGCCTCTAGTTTTCCATATCTCGCACCATGGGTTGGATCCGACATTCAAAGGATTCGGTGCTCCACTAGCCATGTAATTTCTGAAGAGAGGGCATAGTTCTTTTGAGTGGCCTTTTGATTTTCACTTCACACACCACAATTCTTCTCTAACTTCCTTGCTTTCTTCATATATTGTAAATGTAGATTCAAATTTTCTAGTTGATTTTGGATCTGTTGCATACCAACATTGGTATCTCCTATAGGTGAAGCTTCTAATTTCATCGCCAGCTCTAGAGCTTCAGCTTGAGTTTCTATCTTCTATTGCGTCAAAGGCAATTTGATATGTTGTAGCACCGTAGCTATGAACCATTCCTTATGTTTTTGTGAAGCTATGTCAAAGCTCAACTGATCTAATAATACCTTGAATCTCTAGTCAAATTCCCAAACAGACTTAGGCCTTGTTTTTATTTCTTTTAATTTTGTGATCCACTACGGTTCAAACTTTGGTTTCTTTAATTATGTTACCATCGTTGCTTTAATATCTGCTAATTATCTGATCTAATTTCTTGAATACTAAATGTACCACGTCAAGACTTTATCTCGGAATGTCGTGACAAGTTATGTCTTTGTTATATTTTCATCTTGGACCTGCTTCACTGTCCATACTACTTTGCATAAAACCATAATAGTTTCAGATCTTCTGATTGAGTTCCTTTAAAAACTAGTAGCTTAACATCATCGACCATATTTGTTCTTGGAGGGGGAGGGGGAGGGGGTGGGGGATTCATAAGGAGGGGGGGGGGGGGGGTTAGGGCGATGGGGAAAACCAAAAGCACCCTAATTGTTACTCGACTCTGGCTTCGAAAAACTTTTAGGCTAGAATGGTGAATACTGCAGAGTTACTTCGGGGTTTTAAGGGAGGATTTCTTCACTTTCAGATTCACTCAAAAGAGGGCTATATTTAATTTCTATAAAAGTCTTCGGATCTTGGCCATGAGATCTCTTTCTAGTGTCTATTCTATATCTTTTTCCAATTCACATTGTTTGAATTTCTTCTTCAGATCTTCTCCCAAACATAAATAAACTAATAATGTCACTACATTCATAAAAATCCATTTTCACACAAAAGCATCTTAATCTATAGTTTTAGAGATCTCAAGTACTTACCTCGCAGTCCTTTGAAAATTTGTTGTTCTGCTTCGATGTAGGATACAGTCGAGTCTACCACGAAATCTATAATGAATCCTCCCAAGATGTTATAAATCTAGAAATCAACAGCTCTTGAAATGCTATTGTTGGTGTTCTTGAGTCGTTGTATCAGTTCAGGGGTCCACTCCTTAGGTTCGTCTCCTTTAAAACAATCTTTTCTTTCAGTCAACCTTGATATCCACTCGTACAACTCCACATAAAACGAACAGAAGAAAATTTCGTATTGATCTTCAAAAATATACTTCTACAACCACCTTTCAGATGAAAAATGAGGGCTTCTATTCTCATGATCTGCAAATTCTCATTCCTTCTGTTCTACCCACTCTTGAATTTCTTTCTTCACCGGATGCCACATAAACATATCCCTCAAACGAATCTTGATTTGAGCAACAAAACCATTTGTTGGCTTTAGGTTGGGCTAACCTAGGTTTGATCCTTTACTGTGCACCGACAAAACCCTCAATCACTGACCCTTTCGGCAATGACCTACAAGCAAATCACAATCTCCCCCGAAGTGACTATGGGAGGATGCAGAACCAGGTTTCTGCAACCTTGAGGGATGATGTGATGTGGTATTTTTCTATTATTTTTATCTTTAACATTCATAAGTTACTTCACATTCATACATTACTTCATCACATTACATTCATCACTTAAAACATATCATATACATCCATAAAAATTTACTATACTGAAATAAAGTGCAATTGCTATGCTACAACAGATAATAAGCAAATAAACACATGAAGACATAGATTTTACCATGGTTCATCCCAATGTGGGACTACGTCCACAAGAACTGTTGCTTATAATAGAGAATTTGTACAACAAACAGTTCTTGGCCTGCGCACTCAGCTGCAGGTAGTCCACGAAATTAGTTGCGGACTTAGGCCTCTACGCACTCAGCTGCAGAGCCTCGCCTCGTTGCCCCAAACCACAACTCACAAAGATATAACCATTCAATACATGATGTGATTCTTCAAGACTAGGTCGTCCACTTCTTTATTATTCATCCCTATATATACTATTACATTGAGGGGTATATCATCGCAATACCATGGTCCATATATTATGGACTCCCTTAATGCAAGCTATTATGGTAAAAAAACCATTCATCTTTTACAAAATAGTATATTTTTACAAAAATGGAGGGGCTTCGATCCGCTTCGAAACCCATATACCACACGGTATATCTACTGCACAGTTCAGTTTGGCGCTTCACTGCTCTACTGCATTGTCCACTTCACGCTCCGTTGCATCCTTCACTTCGCACTCCACTCCCATAAAATGCAGAGTCTTCATAAAAATCTAGGCCAAGTTGGGATGCGCCCAAAAAATCACATTAGAATGATAATTAAAGTTAACCTAGTTGTTGTTCCCAAGGTTTAATCTTGTTCTTGAATGAGAAACAAATTCAACTTATTTGATAATGGCTCTTCTTGAGCTTTCAAGGTATTGAGATGGATTCAAATTCCATCTAGGCTCACCATTGTCTACAAAATTGCTTCATTGAACAAGACTATGTCTTTGTTGGCCCAAACATTGTTTCAACCCCAACATTTTTAGGGACAATAATTTTTCATGACTTTGTGACAAGTTGAGACATTAAGAATGAAGAAAAAATTGGGGTATGATGACCAACTACTTTTTCATTTTTAAATTAATCACTTCATTTAATGAGGTTATTCTTAGGCTCAAAAAAAATTAAAATACAAAGGTTGAGTATTTCTCTACTTAAATGAAGCTCAAAATTAATATATAACAACAAACATCTTCAATAGCAAACCCAAAATTGTGTGAAACTTTTCTAGAATTTTCCAAGCTTGTAAATCATTTGTTTTGAAGATGGTTGAAGCTCCAAATGCCTCTTGGATAAACACATTGAATTTGGAAAGAAGTGTGCATTGTCTAAAGGTGAACAATAGCATATTTATTATTGCACTTTTTATAACAACCAAAAATAGATGAACAATACGTTAATAGAGATTTAGCATTCTTTAAACTAGTTTGCAATCAATCCTTGAGATAGTAGCACCATGAGTGAAGCTAAGAGGCCATATGCATTCTTCTTAAATGAAGGAAAACTTTTCCTACAAGCTAAAATCACTTTTTAAAGATTCAAATAACATCAATAATCCATAAAATTATTCATATGCTAGTCAAATGTGCATATGGTGCATACAACCCCATAAGAAATAGTGATGCTCCTTTCTAGCTACTAGTGTGAGCACACTATCCTACATGTCGGTTCAACTAGTTGCCAAGGACACCATACCATGGAAGAGTCAACTCAATTTATTGGCTAGTTGTATCCAATAATAACAAATCAAGGAAAACGAATAACTAGATTTAGACCCAATTAGCTTATTGCAATGGTTCAATAATATTAGCCATTAATTTTAGAATCTAAAGGGAATTGGATGGTGGACATTCTAGAACTATGGGAATCCATACAATATAAGAAAATATTTTTTATTTTGAGCTATATGGGCCTCATCGTGCTAACCCATTAATAGGTTAAAAAATGGCCAGTTAAACATATGAAAAAATAGCGATAATCTCGCAAATAGAATATGTGAAACAATAAAATCAAACACAATCTGTATATAGATATTTTTACCTTGAAACCCAAATGAGAAAACTATATTTGGATGAGGGATTAGTGTTTCATTATAACAATCTTTGCTTGCAATGCCTTCCTAGCTTTCTATGCCTCTTCCTATTTTATCTAGAAAGACCATTTACGAATGAAAATAAAGGAAGAAACAAGGAGAGCTTGGGGGTAGTGAGAAGCCCAACAGTCATAACTCTCATTTCCCAAATTCCTTAATCTTCTCTTATATTTTATTTTTCTATTTTTAATCATTCATTGTTTTCTTCTTGTTTTTGTCTTATTCCACTTTTGCATTTCATTGTTTTACATAATTTGTTTAACCTTCATTAATTGTTGAATTAGATTGCAAGTATAACCCTTCATTGGTTCAAATCCATTTTGGATCACACCTACCCATTGAGAGGCTATTTGGTCTCCAAAAACTTGAAAGAAACCAAACAAGATCTATGTACTCTCTATCTACTTCTCTAGAATATGACTCTAGAACTTTGACATTGAATCTAGCTATGACTTGGTGGCTTTGGTTGGTAACTATGATTCTAATTACAACTCAAACTTTTAATGTTTCCTAACTTATTTCCACAATATAAAAATCCATTCAATAACTCTTAAAATCTAAACCATCTTTAAATCCAAATTGTGTAACAAACCTCCATTACCCTCTAACTCTACCTTTTATTTTTAGAAATATAATATAATATAATATAATATTATAAATATTATATATATATATATATAAATAACCGTACCAACCAAACGACCAAACCGTCTCCTCCAAACCATTTAAAGAAAACAACGACCATATAGCCACACACTTGAAAAATAGCCCAATTACATCACCTACCCCAAAGTTTCCTTTAACCACTTAATTGCATTCAAACCATGAGAAAATAATTAATTCAAAGTTTTCCATACTCTTCCACGATTGAAAAATAGCCCAATTACATCACCTACCCCAAAGTTTCCTTGAACCACCTAATTGTATTCAAACCATGAGAAAATAATTAATTCAAAGTTTTCCATACTCTTCCACGAAATTATGAATGAATGAATGAATGTCCTTCCCAATTTGATAAATTCCACCTCTTACGCATGTTACCGATGGCAAATAAATTCAATTCAAGTGTGTGGAGATTCCAACGATGCTCCAGCTCTCAAAGTACGCGTAGTCACGCTCTCAGAGTACGCATGGTCCCGAAGCACAATGCATCATGTCACAGTGCTCATTCCAATGTTTAAAATTAGGTTATGGATGCTCATAATTTCAATACCTAGTGTTTCTAATGTACAATGGGGCGACGAAAATAGTATGATGGACCCTTTCACCTTTCACCTTCCAAGAACGTGAAGGACGTTGAAGCGACCAACCATTCATAGCCTGTCACGGTCTTATGGTTGACTGCTGCCCTGCCCTGCCTCAATCTTTTTTAAAGCGGTGTCTCAAGCCCGTAGAACATCACTGCATTTTAGCTTTCTGAGAGGCTACCTTTTTCTGATAAATTTGCTTTTCACTGATAGATGGTGGCGGTAACAGTTCTGAGCAGAAATATGGATGACGTATCGGCTCAGCGCTGCAACAGAAACTTTACAGCCCGAGATCGGCTTATCTCTAAAGGTATAGTCAGAACATGTTTCAACGATACATGTATAATAAACATGATCGTTTGTTTTATGATTATAACCATTATTTATCAGAGGACAGAGACTTTAATATTCCACTTCTTATGCATATCAGAGAGAAGGAATTTCGGGTGGGTTTGTGGCATTACTGAAGAGGAAGAAGAACTTATTATCAGAATGTATAAGCTCGTGGGCAACAGGTAACCAGGACAGTTTATTGGGATGCATTCAAAGCGATTATTAGAATAACTTTTTTTTATACTCAAACATTGGGTTTGTGCAGGTGGTCATTGATTGCTGGGCGCCTTCCTGGTCGAAAAGCTGAAGAGATTGAGAGATATTGGGAGATGAGAAGCATACATACTGCACCTCTGAAGCCTATACCTAGTCGCATAACTATAAATCCATGGCTTCAGACTCACATGGTGTCAGAGGAAACAGCCTGTTCATATAATACTGTCTACAACCAAAAGCTTCATTCACATGAAGAAGAAGAGGAAGGGGAGGAATCCAGAGTTGAAGATACTAGGAAAAATGCAGATTATATGCTTGTCCGGCCTGTAAGTCCTGTTTTAAAGGCCAGTTGTCGGTGTTCATAAGATTATCAGTGTGTCTGTAAAAGTTCGTTTGTAGACAATACATATAGCCAAAGCTAGTTATGTGAAAGAAAATGTCACATCAATATATTTGTCCCACTACTTCTGCTATTCTGTTTAATGTATAACTTCTACTCTATCCCGAATCATGGGCGCTGTCATTTTCTTTTCTCCAAAAAAAACTGATAATGTTATAAAATTACATTTGGTAGATATATGACTCCCATGTATTCAGAAATAAAGATTACCGGATCCTTTCACAGTGATTTAAAATTTTCATAACTGTGCAAAATAGAAAAAACCTAATAAGAATACCTAAGGGTTTGTATAGTTAGAGAAATAATCCACTTTTCCTTTCTTCCTTTTATTCATTTTTATCCCTTCCAGTGTATTTTTCCTTTTTCCTTTTTTACCTTTTTCCACTGTAATTTTTTTAAGAAACTTATAAAATATATGCAGCACCAGGTCAGATAACTTCAAATCGGAAAATCCATAAATTTCATCAAAAAAGAATGGAAACTTCGATTGACTATATTGGGCAGTCTGCTACTTGTAAATATGTTCTTCATTTTGTCAAAATGTACGTTATAAAAATTCATGAAAATGTCTAATATGCCCAACTCTGGAACATGGATTTATCTTCGAATTCCTAATCTATATGAACGAGGGACTGCCATCTGACCCTAGTGACAGGGGCCTGAGTCGACACGTAATCCGATAAACATGCACCAAGTCCGTGAGTTTGTCAGCTGTAGGGTTTGACAGAGACCAAGAATATGATATTTTCCATACTCTCTAATAGCTAGGGTTAGCGAAAAGTCGCCACCTCGTTGTTGGTGCTGAGGATTGCAGAGAGTATGTGAAATAATAACCCGCGGAATATTTTGATCAGGATGGAATCAGGTGATCTCTTCTGGCGAACACCGCGTGGCTGTTGGGGCCAGATTGGGTTAATGTCCTTTTCTGTGGGGATTTTCATGGAAATGAGGTGCGTAGCAGGCATCAACACGTTAGGAGGTTGTCAGCTGTAGGGTTTGACAGAGACCAAGAATATGATATTTTCCATACTCTCTAATAGCTAGGGTTAGCGAAAAGTCGCCACCTCGTTGTTGGTGCTGAGGATTGCAGAGAGTATGTGAAATAATAACCCGCGGGAGATTTTGATCAGGATGGAATCAGGTGATCTCTTCTGGCGAACACTGCGTGGCTGTTGGTGCCAGATTGGGTTAATGTCCTTTTCTGTGGGGATTTTCATGGAAATGAGGTGCGTAGCAGGCATCAACACGTAGCAGGCATCAACACGTTAGGAACAGAAGCAAGATTAATAGAGGTAAACTCTGAAAATGCCATGCTTCGCACTAGCTTCGGGGGTTTAGGTTAAAAGCCTGCAGCTCTAACCGATAGGACTAATCCAGCTGTTTAAGCCAGACAGCCCATACTTAAGCTTAAAGTTCGATTTCAGAGGCGGAGAGCAATAAGGCATGTTCACAAACTAAAGGGCTTTGAACTTTGAATATAAGTTACGGGCGTGGACACGAAAATTGAGGTCCTTACATGGCCACAAAATATAACTTCATCGCATTAAAAGAATGCGACGTTTTAATGCGACTATATTGTGTTTAACAAAGTGTGACATGTTTTTTCTCGAAGAATTTCTTTTTCTTAATCTCATTGATTTTTTAAAAATTACAGAATTATATATATACATCGATAAGCTCGAAGGTTATTTAGAAGAAGCAGGATGTGGTGGCACAATCTTAGCTGGTATAGTCATTATTCTTCTTCTCTATATATTGTTCTTCTGGCAATGTGCCCTTCTGATCTTGATAAGCAACTCAAGCTTCTTAAGGATTTCTGCTCTACCATGGGTATGACTGTTAACACAGACAAAACAAAAGTTATGATTATCAAATCTAAGAAGGACACTTGCGCTAATTTTACATATGACAATAATAACTTGGAGGAAGTGTATTCTTACAAGTACCTAGGAATTGATATCCATCACAAGCTCAACTGGAACCATAGCATTGAGAAAAGGATCAATGGGGGATGGAAAGCTTATTTTGGTCTTGAAAATAATTGTAAAACGGCAAACCTCGTAATGTGGGATAAAAAGAAGTTCCTCTTTGAAACTTTAGTCACTCCTGTTATCTTATATGGCTGTGAAGTTTGGGGCTGCAGCATCTCCAGAGAATCATGGAGGAAGATTGAGCAAATCCAGAAGCGTTTTATAACTTATAACCTGAAAATTAAAAGTAATACACCCTATCCTATTCTCCTTATAGAAGCAGGTCTTTCTTCTATTGAGAGCCTAGCTATGTTTCTGATGTACAAGCACAAGCTCAATAACATAGACAATCATAGACTTCCTAAGTTAGCTTTAAATTCCAGCCAAAATCACCTAAGGCTTAACCGAGGATGGCATAAGGACACAAGGGCCTGGTTAAACTATTGGAGATCAATGAGAATGATGCTTTGCAAAACATAAATAACATTAAAGATATTGTTACTTCTAAGTTCAAAGAAAAATTGTGGTGTGAGAAAGATTTAGCTTCTAAAAGAAAATTAAGTTATTATAAGAAGGTCATCAACCCCACCCTTGAAGATCAAAAGTATCTCTCTATTCTAACTAGCTCAAAAAAGAAAATTAATATAGCAAAGATTAGAACGAATTCTCATGAGCTCCATAGTGAAACTGGCCGCTGGGTAGTTCCTAAAACGCCATGGATGGAAAGGATCTGCCATATTTGTGAGAATAGGAGCATCGAGGATGAAAACCACTTCCTCTTAGAGTGCCCTGCATACAACCACATTAGATCTCAATTTCACAACCTTTGTTACAATACTGACCTTCCTAGCCTTTTACAATGCCAAAATTATAGTGAGCTCTGGAGGCTTCTCTCCAAGCTTTTTGAGCATAGGAATAAAATCTTAAATCAAAATAAATAATTTGTCTTTTTAGGTCCGATAGATCATTATTTGGTCTCAGGGGACGTTAACGATCATCATCATCATCATCATAAATTTATTTATTTATTTTTAAAAATGAAACAATTATATTTTTTATAATATGTTTTTCCAGTTAAAGGATTTTAATTACACTAATTCTCTGTGCAATTTGTTTTTCTAGTCGCGTGGTTTAAGTTCATGGAGAGATGTTATAAACGGCCGAGAGATGCTATAAATGGTCGGTTAATGATATTTATAAATAATTGTATTAGTGGTAGGAAATATGTTAATAACATATTTAGGTGAAATAGTTGTAGTTAATCTCTTAATAGCGTTAATAAATAGTATTCCATAGTGTAATAGTGGCTACTTATTTCTAGAGATTCCCATTACTATACCGTAATAAGTTGTCGCAGGTTTTCAGAGATTCTTGTTATTTTATCTATATATATATATATTTTTTTTTTTTAAATATAAATTTTTTTATCTAAAATATTTTAAAAATTTCCAAAAAAAATTTAAATATAATATTTTTTTCAATTTTATTAATTTTAATATATTATGAAAAATCTCTTTAATAACTAACTATTATATTAGAGCTATAATTTTTATATTTAAAAATAAATTAAATAATAAAATTAAAATTGATAATAATAAATTGTCACAAGGTTTCAGAGATTCTTATTTTATATATATATATATATATATATATATATATATTTCTAAAAAGAATATTAACTTTTTATCTAAAATATTTTAAAAATTTCCAAAAAAAAATTAAATATGATATTTTTTTTTTCAATTTTATTAATTTTAATATATTATGAAAAATTTCTTTAAAAACTAGCTATTATATTAGAGCTATAATTTTTATATTTAAAAATAAATTAAATAATAAAATTAAAATTGATAATGAGTAAGCTTAATCATAATTTAAAAAAACCTCAAACAAAAGTATCTCTGATTTCTTCATTAACATTATATATCTTAAAATTTATTTGTGCGCCTATATTTCAAATTGAAAACACACTTTTCCTTTTAAAATAAAATAAAATAATATTAAAGATAAAAAAAATCATATAAATTTAAAAAATATTATAAAATAAAATTGTATGTTATTTTTATATATATGATGATGATGGTTAACGTTTGCTGAGACCAAATATTGGTCTATCGGATCTAAAGAAACAAATTATTTATTTTTATTTAAGATTTTATTCCTATACTCAAAAAGCCTGGAGAGAAGCCTCCCGAGCTCACTATAATTTTGACATTGTAAAAGGCTAGGAAGGTCAGTATTGTAACAAAGATTGTGAAACTGAGATCTAATGTGGTTGTAAGTGGGCACTCTAAGAGGGAGTGGTTTTCATCCTCGAGGTTCCTATTCTCACATATATGGCAGATCCTTTCCATCCATGGCGTTTTAGGAACTGCCCAACGACCTGTTTCACTATGGAGCTCATGAGAATTCGTTCTAATCTTTGCTATATTAATTTTCTTCTTTGAGCTAGTTAAAATAGAGAGATACTGTTGATCTTCTAGGGTGGGGTTGATGACCTTCTTATAATAACTTTATTTTCTTTTAGCTGCTAAATCCTTCTCACAACACATTTTTTCTTTGAACTTAGAAGTAACAATATCTTTAATATTATTTATGTTTTGCAATGCATCATTCTTGTTGATCTTCCAATAGTTTAACCAGGCCCTTGTGTCTTTATGTCACCCCCGATTGAGCCTTAGGTGGTTTTGGTTGGAATTTAAAGCTAGCTTAGGAAGTCTATGATCGTCTATAGTATTGAGTTTGTGCTTATACAAAAAAAACCTAATCATAGCTAGGCTCTCAATAGGGGAAAGACATGCTTCTATAAGGAGAATAGGATAGGGTGTATTACTTTTAATTTTCAGGTTATAAGTTATAAAACGCTTCTGGATTTGCTCAATCTTTCTCCATGATTCTCTTGAGATGCTGCAACCCCAAACCTCATAGCCATATAAGATAACAAGAGTGACTAAAGTTTCAAAGAGGAACTTGTTTTTATCCCACATTACGAGGTTTGCTGTTTTACAATTATTTTCAAGACCAAAATAAGCTTTCCACCCCCCATTAATCCTTTTTTCAATGCTATGGGTCCAGTTGAGCTTGTGATGAATATAAATTCCTAGGTACTTGTAAGAATACACTTCCTCCAAGTTATTATTGTCATACATAAAATTAGCGTAAGTGTCCTTCTTGGATTTGATAATCATAACTTTTGTTTTGTCAGTGTTGACAGTCATACCCATGGTAGAGAAGAAATACTTAAGAAGCCTGAGTTGCTTATCAAGATCAGATAGGCACCTTGCGAAAAGAACAATATCGTCAGCATAGAGAAGAAGGATGACGACTATCCCAGCTAAGATCGTGCCATCACATCTTGCTTCCTGTGCCAAATAAGGTAGGGGAGAGGGGGCAACCTTCTTTAACTCCGATGTTAAACTTAATATCTTTCGACCACCCCTCATTGCTCTTTAGTTTGGCAATTATTTAATATATATAATTTATTAAAATGGAAAGAATGTATTATTATTACTTATATATTCTTCTACTTAAAAGTGCATTTCAAACATTGACATATAAACACTTTTTTATTAAATAACATTACTTATAATTTAATATAGAAAATTTAATAAATGACTTTGTAATTCAACATTAAAAACTTTGAATTTTTTAAATTTATTTATTTAGATTTAAATTATTTTTTTTATTAAAATTTAATATTTTTATATCTAAATAATATAAAATACATAATTCACTAAAAAAAATCTCTCCAACCAAAATATAAATCCAATTGCCTAACAACCTTGACATTTCAAAAAACTATTAAAATCCCAGATCACTTCTTATTTTATTTTTGAGATTAAAACAATCTTTTTTCGAATCAAATTGAATCCAGGTAAAACCTATCTAAATATAAAATGGAAAAACTTTATATCCACCTCCTTTATATTATCACAAAGATTATATACACATTGAAAAAAACTTATTAAATGCACTAATTTAAAACTTTACATATTTAGATTTGACCAAAACCTAAATAACTATCCCTTTTCCTAAAAAATAAAATAATTATTGAATAAGTTAGTGTGCCCATTAATTGAGGTTATGAAAAGTATATGTTTTATCGGATATAATTTATAAAAAATATGACAATCAAATATGATCAGGTCATGGATTTGATTGTCACTCATGAATAAAATGGTGCGACCAAAAAGCCAGTTACCCGTGTAATATGGATCTACGAAGCATGTGTTTGTTCAATAGTACATTTATCAATAAGTTTCGATCAATCTATATAATAATAATATAAAGGTTTTTTTCTATTTCATCATGATGATGGTGGTGGTGGTTAATCTTTACTAAGATCAAATTGGTTTATCAAACCTATAATTTTCTTAGTTTCTAATTGTTTAGTTCCTCGTCTTTCTTGGCGAGATTGGTGTTGTACCTTTCTTTTTCTTCTCTATGGTCTTCCAACTTTCTTTATCTTGCATCTCCTTCATCTCTTCTAGTTCTTGGGACATTGGTGTCTTAGCTTCGCAATCTATTGTGTTCGTCCTTTTGAAAATAGGTGGAGAAGAAGTTTGGTCTAGGAGATCTGCTTTGCTATTAAATGAAGATTTATTTTGCCCAGTATTCAAAACCTCATAACTGTTGATGCTTGAGGGGTTGTCGAGTTCATAAGTGAATAATACATAGAGTTTGTTTTGGGTATATAATATCAAAAAACATTGTCAGGATTATTTATCATTTTTTTGTGTAAAATTTTTTAGAATACAAAATATAATATATAATTTTTCATTATTTAAATTATATTTTTGAATGCTATATAAAATATATATTTTTTAAAATAGTAAGTTCAAAAAATATTTGTTGGATTTGGACCAAAAAAACATATACTTAAATAACCAAATTGTAAATAATGAAACTATTTATTTTTCCAATAGTTTTATATGATATATGCATAGCACTGGACAACCCAGTTTAGGGTGGATGGGTAAGCGTGAGATAGGTGAGTGTTAGATGAGTGGGTGTTAGATGTGAGAAGTGAGATATTTTTTAAATTCAAGTTTTTTATATTGTAATTTTGTTTTTTATTAATAAAGTTACGAATAATTTTGTTAGATAAAAGAAAGTATAATATACATATCACATTATCATACAAATTAAAATAATGATTGCATAACCATATTTAAATTTAATTAATAAGCAGATAAAATTAATATTTACAATATAACCATGAATATTTACCATGGATATTATTAAATTCTAAATAGGTTTTTTTACAATACATGGGCCAATACCCAGAAGAGAAAGATAGAGAGAGGGAGGAAGAGAGGGAGAGGAGGGAAGAAAATCATAATACCATGGGCTAATACCATGGTTTATCAATACCATGGGCCATCTATGCTTTTGATTATTATGTTATGGATCTAGGCTTTTAATTATTTTGTTACAATACCATGGGCCAATACCATGGCTTATTAATACCACATGCCCAAAAATCATAACTTATTTGAAAATCAAAATATTTTACAAATAATTTATTTTAATTTAATTTTATAACATTTTTTAATTAAATCTAAAAACAAAATGGTTATAATTACT
Organism: Pinus tabuliformis; assembly: GCA_031772625.1. Taxonomy (NCBI): domain Eukaryota; kingdom Viridiplantae; phylum Streptophyta; class Pinopsida; order Pinales; family Pinaceae; genus Pinus; species Pinus tabuliformis. The sequence continues at coordinate 186,084,781 of CM062815.1, forward strand.
TTTGAGGTATATCTAAACCCTCCATCCTCACGAGTACTAAAAATATTCCCATAGAGATTAAATCGAGGATAGATGCATTTTAACCAATGATCCAAGCAAAGAGAGAAAACAAAGTGACTAACAATGATAGAGGAAAGATAGTGCATGATTCTTTTAAGTTTTTTATTATTGTATTTTCTTTGACAAGATTGATCCAAAATATAAGTTTAACAATTATATATTTTTTAATTTAGATACTTTCTTAAATACAATACAATGGATCATATTTAAGAGAGAGAGTGAGATGGAGGGGGAATAGAGTGGGGGAGAGAGACATAGAGGTGGGAGAGACAGGGAGAGAGAGGAAGGAAGAGAGAGAGGAGGGGGGAGAGAGGAGGAGAGAGGGAGGGAAGAACAAAGACATTGAGAGATAGAGGTGGAGAGAGAGAGGGAGTGATAAGAGAGAGATGAATATGGATTGAGGGAGAGAGGAGACAAGGGAAGGGAGAGAAAAGGAGAGGATAGAGTTAAGGAAAAATGGGAAGAGAGAGATAGGGAGACATAGATATGGATGGGGGGGAGATAAGGGGAGAGAGAGGGAGACAATGACAGAGTTGGAGGGTGGAGAGAGAGTGTGTGTGATGGGGGGGGGGAGACATAGTGAGGCGGGAGAGAAAGGGGACTTGAGAGAGAGGAGAGAGAGAGGGGGAGAGAGAGATGTAGTTGGAAGGGGGAAAGAGAGGGAGGGAAGAACAAAGACATTAAGAGATAGAGGTGGAGAGAGAGATGGAGTGATAAGGGAGAGATGAAGATGGAATGAGGGAGAGAGGAGACAAGGGAAGGGAGAGAAAATGAGAGGATAGAGATAGGAAAAGAAGTGGAAGAGAGAGACAAGGAGACATAGATATGGAGGGGGGAGAGAGGGGGAGAGCGAGAAGGAGAGAGAGATGGAGATAGTGATAAAGTTGGAGGGTGGAGAGAGAGAGTGTGTGTGATGGGGGGAAGAGACAAAGGGAGGTGGGAGAGAAAGGGAGAGAGAGGAAGGAAGAGAGAGATGAGGGAGAGAGATAGAGTTGGAAGGGGAAGAAATACATAGAGAGAGAAAGGTGGGGAGGGAGAGGGAGTGACAAGGGAGAGATGGTGAGACAATGAGGGAGAGGGGAGAGCAAAAGAGAGAGAGAGATAAGGGGAAGAGAGAGGGAGAGGGAGGCAGAGAGAGATAGATACATATGGAGAGGGAGTGCGTGTTTTGGGGGTGAGAAGGAGAGACAAGGGGAGATATAGATATAGATGGGGGGGGGGAAGAGGGAAGAAGAGAGAGGTAAAGAGAGGGAGGGAGGAAGAGAGATAGATCTGGAGAGAGAAGGGGAAGAGAGAGAGAGAGAGAGAGATAGAGAGAGATAGAGAGATAGATAGATATGGAGAAAGAGTGTGTATGTTTGGGGGATGAGATAGAGATATAGATGCAGGGGTAAGAGAGAGAGAGAGAGATAGAAAGAAGGGGAAAAGATAGAGAGGGAGAGGAAGTGCAAGAGATCAAATAGGAGAGGGGAAGAGATAGAGAGGGAGAGGTGGGACTTGATTTCTAATCCTATTTGATCGCTTGCACTAGATGCATTGATTTAAGTGTAGATTTCAATTTCTAATCCTATTTAATACCTTACACTAGACGCGTTGATTTCTACTCCTATTTGATTGCTTGCACTAGATGCATTGGTTTCAATGTAGATATTGATTTCTAATCATATTTGATCGCTTGCACTAGATGCATTGATTTTAGTGTAGATGTCGATTTCTAATCCTATTTAATACCTTATACTAGATGCATTGATTTCAGTGTAGATGTTGATTTCTACTCCTATTTGATTGTTTGCACTGGATGCATTGGTTTTAGTGTAGATATTGATTTATAATCCTATATGATTGCTTGCACTAGATGCATTTATTTCAGTGTAGATGTCGATTTCTAATCCTATTTAATACCTTACACTATATGCATTGATTTCAATGTAGATGTTCATTTCTACTCCTATTTGATTGCTTTCACTAGATGCATTGGTTTCAGTGTAGATATTGATTTCTAATCCTATTTGATTGCTTGCACTAGATGCATTGATTTTAGTGTATATGTTGATTTCTAATCCTATTTGATTGTTTGCACTAGATGCATTTATTTTAGTGTAGATGTTGATTTCTAATCCTATTTGATTGTTTGCACTAGATGCATTGGTTTCAGTGTAGATGTTGGTTTTTGATTTGATGCAACTAGATGTATTATGTACATTAATTTCAAAGCCATTATATTAATAGTGTGCATTGATTTTAGTGTATGCACATCTATGCCCCCTCCATCTATATCTCTATCTCCCATTGTCTCCCCTTCTTTATCTCTTTATCTCACCCTCCAAACATGCACATACTCTCTCCATATCTCTCTCTCTCTCTCTCTCTCTCTCTCTCCAATCCATCTCTCTTTGATCCAAAATGGATCTTGGATAGACTTCTAAGTCTAAGTGTTCTTCACAGAGGAAAGTGAAAGTCTAAGGATTCTCTTGGAAATAGTCCCATAGCATAAATATTTTCATTCTAAATCTACTGCAATTTGAACGGGTTAAAACAGACCTCGGATGCAGAAGTTATTGCAGAAATAACTTGCCCTTTGTCCTTTGAAAAAGAAACAAAATCTTCAAAAAAATGGCCTAAAAGGCTTTATAAAGGAAAATCTCATTGGAATGGTGCAAGAGGTGGACTTAAAGCGGAGGCGGAAGAGACTCCCGATTACCGGTCCCCAACATATCGGGTCAGAGGTAGGCATATGAAAATAATATAAGGAAAGGACCCTGCACCGATGCGACATTGCGATCACTGATATCGGCGTTGGCGGTTCGACGTCAGTGATGCTATGAGATAAGGGAAGGAACCTCGAGACTATGTGACATGCGATTGTGATATATCGCATCTCAACATCATATCGCAACAATATAAAAGGGGCCAATACCATATGCGACATGCGATTCCCGATCCACGACGTGCAATCTCAGCTGTCGGATCGGAAATGAGATCAACGGCCAAGATTAAATCAGCGGTCGGGAGATCAGCGATCCCCGACACAAAGGGCTAATGTGATAGCGATATGCGATGCAATCTGGACCATTCGATCGGGGATCAGATCAATGGTCCAGATTAAATCGACGATCGACGATCGACAATCCCCGATAGTAGGGCTAATGCAATTGCGATTGCGATAAGCGATAAGGGTCGGACCCAATGGGGATTATAAGCCCGATTACATAATTTTTGAAGTCCGGGAATTCAGATTTTCTGTGTTATCCCGTGTATTTGGGATTTTGGCCATGCGATGATGCAATAGCGATATTGTGACTAATGGCGGACCCGATAGGGTTATAGGGGTGATTTGAAATTTCAAGTCCGGAATTCATGCCCGATAGTGTAATTTTGGAAAAATCTCTGTGTATTGGATTTTTCTCCATTTTCGGGCTTTTGCCTAGAAGAAGGCCATGATCCCTCTGTAACGGCCCCTGATCATTGTGTCATGCTAAAAGCAGGTGTTTTTGAAGATAATAATGCATTTGAAGCCACAGAGATGCAGAGCCAAATGGCCAATCGAACATACAACGGGCAGAGAAGCCACAAAGCCGTAGGGGAGTAATGACATGTAGAGAAATGGTTGGGGAAGCCGCAGAGCCGGGAAAATGCCTCAAAGGAGCCAGAAGGCCCAATTGATAGGGTGGTTGGTGAGAGCTGGAGGTCACTGAAGGAGAGCTGTTAGCTACGAGAGTGAAAAGCCAGAGAGCACGATTGACAGGCAGCAAGGTTGCTAAAGGTTGCTAGAAGGTTTCTAAAGGTCGCTTGGAGGTCGAGCAAACCATTGATGCACGCAGAGGTTGAGAGAGAGATAAGAGAAGCTAGAGTCGAAGAGCCAGTGCCAGAGTCGAGAGCCAAGAGTTAGAACTAGAGTCAAGAGCCAGAGCTAGAGCAAGAGCCAGAGCCAGAAAGCTGAGAGCTTCAGAGCCAGGGATAAGATGGTGTTCTAAGCCCATTGTGTTATGTGTAAACTAGTGGAGTTGAATGTGAAGCTTGTAAAAGAACTATGGCCATAATCCCAGAGAACCTAGTTGAGTTGACTAGAGCTCAAGGAGACGTAGCCCAAGAGTTTTGTGTGAACTCCATATTAAACTTGTTGTCTTATGTGTTTGTTATTTGCTGTAATATTTTACTATTATATATATGTTATATCAGCATAAACAATAGAATTTTAAAGCACATAAACAGTAAAAAATAAACACTAGCATACACCTTATCTTCAAGCACATTATTAATTCTGTAATTGGTTAATCATTTGGGTCTTGGGAATATTTAAGCTTTGGAAGTGGGAGAGGTTCTTGTAAGCTCTCAAGAAGCCTTTAGTGCCCCATTTTCAGATCAGGTGGTATCAAAGCTTGAGATTCATTAACCCCACCTTCAAAGAAGGTTACATCAGAATGCTTGATTGACATAACAAAGATTGTTTGTCTGAAAGGTGTTTAAATAGTCAGAGGTTGATTGTATGCTTGTTTGCAGACTGACTATTGTTTGAGTTTGCAGAGGTGAAGGGAAAGCTAATGATAGCTCAGTCTAGGAAGGACAAGAAAGAAGAAGGGCTAAAGGCATTCTTCTTATCCCAAAGGACCTCAAAGAAATCCTTGAAGCACAAGAGGTTTGTTGCAAAAGGTTGCTTGAATAAGCTCTTTGTTAATCTTGTTTGAAGTTATTTTGTTCATTGGCATAATGACAACTTCTACAAGTGAGTCCTCAAATTCCTCCTTCATCACAAGAGTCTTTGATGGAGACATGAAGCAAGACTTGTTCATCATGATGGACAAGGTGAGAGAAATGTATGAGGATGGAAGGAAGAGCAACATACTTAGAGAGCAGTTGAATTTCGTGGAGGAAGAGAAGCAGTTGCTTTCTGACAAATTGTAGGAAATGGAGAGGCAACTTCATATTGCAAATATGAACTTGAAAAGGATTCATGAGTTGGAGACACAGCTCTTTGTTGCCAAAGAAGCCTTAGTCAAGTATCAGCTTGAAGAAGAGGTAAACCATTCCAGTTTGTCTTCAAATTCTTCTAAGAATGCTTATACTGGTTCTTTTGAAAAACATACCAGAGGCATAGGTTTCAAGCTAATGTCCAAGATGCGCTATGAGGGAAAAGGCTTGGGTAAACAGGCACAGGGTATTGTTGAGACAATAATGGTTGAGGAAAGACCTAAGTATTTGGGTCTTGGCTATGGACAGTCTTATGGAGAGAGTTCCAAAGCTTCCATGAAGGCCATTGAAACAGTTCCAATAAGGAGTTTCATTTCAGGTCCTCTGCCTCAAGAGTTTGAAGATTGTATTCAGGAGGAATGCAATAGCTTGAAAAATCATTTGTAGGATGTAGGTGTTCAGAAGCACACACTTGAACCAGAGAGTTGTGGAAACTCTGAAAGCCTTGAAGAGATTGATGGTGTTCCAAAGTGAGCCACTTCTTCATTTGCTTCACTTCCTCATGAAGGCAATTAAGGTGAAAGATAAAGGTATAAATCTGGCTCTAATCATATTCCTTTTGATTTTGTTCAGCATGGTAAATTTCCATATAAGCATTGGAAAAGAATTGCATGTTCCTTTTGTGGTTTGGATAACCATCATGTTTATAGATGTTGGAAGAGAATGGCCACATATAGGAAACTTTTGAAGGAAAAGAAGCAAGAAGCCAAAGGTCTATTGGAAAAGGCAAATCCTGCTGTTAAGAGGATGCACATGTGTTGCACTTACTGCCATAAGCAAGAATATGTTGCTACAAAATGTTGGACTCTGAATCCAACATGGCTTCCACAAAAGCTGAAGAAGGTGGAAAGGGAAGATGGCAAAAATGGAAAGGAAGTTTCAACGGATGATGTGTCTCAGGATGATTCACATGCTGATGCTGATGTGCAGACAAAGGAAAGACCTTTGAAATGGATTTGTAAGAAATGGTTAGAGTTATTATCCAATTAAGGATTGCATGTCTATTGATGCATCTATTTGCATCTCTTTGTTGGTGAGATGCAAGTTGCAGGTTTGTGCCAAGATGGTGAATGGAAAAAGGTTGAGTAGGAGACTCACTTTGTTGCTGCAACATTATATGTCATTTCAGCTTCGAAAGTACAGTGTGTTTAAGTGAAAGTTGAAGGATGAAATGCATGCATAAGTTTGATGTGCTTGAACATAGGGATGTTGATGATTTCCTTGTATTTGAACATGTATGTGTAATTAACTTGCAGGGTTGATTGCTTTGACATGCATGTGATGCAATGTTTACTTGGGAGAAGTTAACTTGGTCTCCAAGATAGAGATAATGATGAAGTGTTTCATCCTTTGAAAAAGAGTCCTAATGGTCTTTTTCTACATGCTTGACTTGAAGGGTCATTTGTTTTAAAGGCATGTTTTGTGGGCTTGTTATCTAGTCCATCATTTGTATGCAGATGTAAGACATGGAGGTGTTCACAAGATGTGAAATCTGTTTCTTTTGTTGAAGCAGGATTTTAATCCATCTAGTTGTTGTTTGTGTTTCTGTTGTTGTTAACAGTTGTTGTTGACACCCATGTCAAACATGTACAAATGAAAATTTTGTGAAGCAGATGTAACTTCACATTTGTTTGAGCTACCTTGGATCAATGATCAAGGCAGAGAAATTCAAACTACCTTCTGTGACCATGTCAGCAGGAGTTCTGCATGAATTCAAGGAGGAAAACAATTCTTCCCAAGAGGACCAGCACATCTAAGAAGGAGAGTGGTCAAAGGCTTTGGTTCAGAGGCACTATGCAAGGCAAGTGTATGGAGGCTGAAAGAAGAGGGTGTTGTTACTCTCATTTATTGTTCAGATCAATATATTAGTCTTTTGGAGACCAAAAGTTCTTTAGTGGGAAGGCATGATCCAAAATGGATCTTGGATAGAATTCTAAGTTTAAGTGTTCCCCATAGAGGAAAATGAAAGTCTAAGGATGCTCTTGGAAATAGTTCCAGTGTGTAGATCTTTTCATCCTGAATCTCCTGCAATTTGAATGGGATAAAATAGACCTCAGATGCAAAAGTTATTGCAGAAAGAACTTGCCCTTTGTCCTTTGAAAAAGAGGCAAAATCTTCAAAAAAATGGCCTAAAAGGCTTTATAAAGGAAAATCGCATTGGAATGGTCCAAGAGGCGGACTTAAAGTGGAGGTGGAAGAGACCCTCGATTACTGATCCTCGACATATCATGTTGGAGGCAGGCATATGAAAATAATATAAGGACCCTGGGCCAATGTGACATTGCGATCACCGATATCAGCGTCGGCGATGCTATGAGATAAGGGAAGGGACCCGGGACTATACGACATGCGATTGCGATATATCGCATCGTAACATCATATCACAATAATATAAAAGGGGCCAATACCATATGTGACATGCGATTTCGGATCCGCAACGTGCGATCTCAGCCGTTGGACCGGAAAAGAGATCAACGGCCAGGATTAAATAGGTGATCTGGAGATTGGCGATCCCCGACACAAAGGGCCAATGCGATATCGATATATGATGTGATCTGGACTGTTCGATCGGAGATCAGATCAGTGGTCCAGATTAAATCAGCAATCAACGATGCTTGATAGTAGGGCTAATGCGATTGCGATTGCGATAAGTGATAAGGGCCGGACCCGATGGGGATTATAAGCCCGATTACATAATTTTTGAAGTCCGAGAATTTGGATTTTCTGTGTTATCTTGTGTATTTGGGATTTTGGCCATGCGATGATGCGATAGTGATATTGCGGCTAATGGCAGACTTGATAGGGTTATAGGGGTGATTTGATGAAATTTCAAGTCCAGAATTCACGCTTGATAGTGTAATTTTGGAAAAATCTCTATGTATTGGATTTTTCTCCATTTTCGGGTTTTTGCCTGGAAGAAGGCCCCGATCCCTCTGTAACGGCCCCTGATCACTGTGCCACGCTGCAAGTGGGTGTTTTTGGCAGACAATGATGCGTTTGAAGCCACAGAGCTACAGAGCCAGATGGCCAGTTGAACAGACAATGCGCAGAGAAGCCACAGAGCCGCAGGGGAGTAATGACACGTAGAGAAACGGTTGGGGAAGCCGCAGAGCCAGGAAAATGCCTCAAAGGAGCCAGAAGGCCCAATTGACAGGGTGGTTGGCGAGAGCTAGAGGTCGCTGAAGGAGAGCTGTTAGCTATGAGAGTGAAAAGCCAGAGAGCACGATTGACAGGCAGCAAAGCTGCTAAAGGTCATTGGAAGGTTGCTAAAGGTTGCTTGGAGGTCGAGTGAACCATTGATGCATGTAGAGGCCGAGAGAGAGCTCAGAGAAGCCAGAGCCAAAAAGCTAGAGCCAGAGCCGAGAGCCAAGAGTCAGAGCCAGAGCTAGAGCGAGAAAGCCGAGAGCTTCAGAGCCAGGGATAAGATGGTGTTCTAAGCCCATTGTGTTTTGTGTAAACCAGTGGAGTTGAGCGTGGAGCTTGTAAAATAACTACTGCCATAATCCCAGAGAGCCTAGTTGAGTTGACTAGAGCTCAAGGAGATGTAGCCCAAGAGTTTTGGGTGAACTCCATATTAAACTTGCTGTCTTATGTGTTTGTTATTTGCTATAATATTTTACTGTTATATGTATGTTATATCAGCATAAACAACAGAATTTTAAAGCACATAAACAGTCAAAAATAAACACCAGCATACACCTTATTTTCAAGCACATTATTAATTTCGCAATTGGTTAATCATTTGGGTCTTGGGAATATTTAAGCTTTGGAAGTGGGAGAGGTTCTTGTAAGCTCACAAGAAGCCTTTAGTGCCCCATTTTCAGATCACTCTTCCCCTTCTCTCTCTCTCTCTAACAATTCTCTCTCCATATCTATATCTCTTACTCCATCCATGTCTTTGTGTCTCTCTTCTTCCCTCTCCCCCCCTCCATCTATATCTCTATATCACCCAAAAAGCATACAAACTCTCTCTCATTGTGCGCACAGAAACATTATTCATGACGTGAATTGACTTCTTTGTTACAATAATTCAACCATAAATACAATACTTGAATTTTCATCCAGAATAAAATGATCAGTTACCTGAAATGTCTTCTTCTTAAAACCATAAACTATTTGTAATTGGCTACATTCTTATTATTCCCATTTTCCATCATTCAATATTGTTAATCACTTTGCATTCAAACATCGTAATAGAAGATAACTAATATGTGTGACAATAAGAATAATAGAAGAAAATAATTTCAGATTGATTGTAATGAAGATTGTTTGTAATTCACTATATTGTTATTATTCACATTTTATATCATTCAACATTGTTACATTGTCACTTTGCACTTAAAATTTTTATTTCATCATTTTTCATCATTCAAGTTACTAACAATCTCTCTTATCTCAACAAACTGAGTAACTAAGAAAAGTTAAAGTTAAAGTGACCAAATTAATATTAGACATATTTAGCATATTTAAAATGATCAAAATAATTATATGTTCAACAAATTTTGTATGACTACACACAACTAAAACCAACCTAGATCCATCTTAGCCCCAGATCTATCAAGCCCTGAGAGGGATGAAATGTCTCGAGGTGGATACATTTCTGTTGGGAGCAGGATCCCACAAGGGAAGTTTTGGGGCTAAAAACCCATGTTTGAGTTAAATTTTGTAATAAAATGGTAAAGTCTCCACATTTTGTGGTCATGCAGCACGAAGGTGTTATGTATCATAAATGGTAGTTTGTGTTATAAATCTAATATTAAAATATATTATATTGCAAATAAACCCAAGAAATAACAAGATTTGAATAGATAGAAATGCTTCTTTATTGATCACAACCCTTAAGGTAGGGCAACACCATACATTCACTCCTTAAGGAAGGAGAACACTCCACAAGCCATATGCCTGTTCATACAATAATCCTTGACATCTCTCAATGGGGAGTCTCTGGCCTCTATATAGGCCTCATACATAAAATACCATGGGTCATTACCATGGTTCCCTCAATACCATCTATCTAATACCATGGGTTTATTACATTATTGCTAACTACTTGTGGTCCCTTACATGATACGGGTTAACCAACTTATTAATTACTATGGCCCATCCCATTTTTACATTATTCCCTTGGGTACCTCCCTTTGTACCCCATATTATCCCCCCTAGGTATACTACATTCCACCCCCCTTAACATTTTTCGTCCCGGAAACATGGGAAGAACAAAAATAATAAGATCTACTCAAAAGAGTAGTCCACTAGTACCATGCACGTGCATCTAGCCATCTAAGAGAAAGGTGAACCCTCGATCTAGCTAGTGCCTCACTTGCTTGAGATGGAAGTTGATCCTCGTAGCTCTTCTGTGTTGATGTATAGTAGGTGGATCGTCGCCCCTCTCTATATTCCATGCGGGGGTTGTTGTCCTTGTAGCTAATTTGTTGCCATCTTAGTTGTTTTCTTGTTGGGTGATGTGGGTGGTGATATGATGAAGTTCTAACCAACAATGGATCTTTCTTTAATTTACCACCTAATGGAGCCTGATTGGTATCTAGTACATGTTGTGGTGCCTGCTGTTGTTTCTTATCTTCCAATATTACTGAGTCCTCATCTGATATATTAGTACCTGTAACGTTTTCTGCTTCAACCTCTGTTTGTGTTTGATTGTCGACCATCAAAGGCTCATCATCTAACGTGTAAGTGTCATTAGAGATTTGTGCTTCTGCCTCCATAGTCTCTGCTTCGGTATTAATGGAAATATCTGCAATGTAATTTTCTTCTTTTTATACCAGAGCTTCAGGAATTCCTTCTGCACATTAATATTGACAGTACCCGCAGATTCCATCCAAGGATATCCTAAAACAACATCCATGTTATCCATATCTGAAGCATAAAAATCAGAATGCAATACATACTTGTCCATAGAAATCTTCAAATCTTTATAAACTTGCACCTGCTCGCTACTAACCTCTGTGTGCTCCATGTGCTTTGCTCGCAATTGTAATTTTTTTGCCAAATTGACATTTATGACATTTTGCTTGCAACTATGATTTATAGACACAATGATCTTCTCCTTCTGAATCAATCCATGAACCTACAATAAGGATATACCAGTAGGAAATAACCCCACATGTTTTTCCTTATCTTGTTTTCTAGCATGAGACCATTTTGCTAAAAGGTCTTCTAGTTTTGCGTGAGGAATCACACCACTGAATTGTCAAGTGAGTCCCACCATTTAGCAGCTTCATCTTTTACATTAAATAGCAGGCGACTTGTCCAAAATTGTTTGCGTCGAGATTTGTGATATTGTATAAATTCTTCAATAGTAGGACCCTTATCGTTCCTTGTAAAAATTCCTTGCTAGAAGCCATGAAGAAGGTTTGGAAAAAAATTCACGTACTTGGCTAAAATTTGAAATGGCCACAATTCTATCAATATTGCTCAGAATCCCTATTATGACCTGTTTTCGGAAATGGAACAACCATTATGCATCTTCCCATGAAGTAGAAATCTAAATCTAGGAACTGGAATTTCATATCCGTGCTGCAACTGTCCCACCATCACAAGAAAATTTCTGAAAAAAGAGCTGATTTTAAATCAGTGATATCTCCCTCATCCAGACTCCGATTCGACTAATTTTTTTTTGAACTTGGGTATTTTTTCACAAGAAATCCAGATCTGCAATTAGATTCTATAGATTTTTCACTAGAACATACAGATCTGCTCCATAAACTTGCTGCCCCAAAAAATGTCTACAACCCTACTTAAAAAAGAGCTGATTTTAAATCAACGATATTTCCCTCATCCGGACTCCGATTCAGCGATTTTTTTTTTTCAAATTGGGTATTTTTTTGCCAAAAAATCAGAACTGCAATTATATTATGTAGATTTTGCACCAAAACATACAGATCTGATCTGCAAACTCGCCGCCCCAAAAAATGTCTGCAACACCACTGATTTTTAAATCAGCGATATCTCCTTCATCCGGACTCCGATTCGGTCGATTTTTTTTTTTGAACTTGGGTATTTTTCCACAAACAATCCAGATCTACAATTAGATTTCATAGATTTTTTACCAAAACATACAGATCTGATCTGCAAACTCGCTGCCCCAAAAAATTCCTGCAAAAATAACAAACAAATATTCTCCACTTTGCCCAAGAAAGTGCTCTGATACCACTTGTTATAAATCTAATCTTAAAATATATGATATTGCAAATAAACCCAAGAAATAACAAGATTTGAATAGATAGAAATGCTTCTTTATTGATCAAAACCCTTAATGTAGGGCAACACCATACATTCACTCCTTAAGGAAAGAGAACACTCCATAAGCCATATGTCTGTTCATACAATAATCCTTGACATCTCTCAATGGGGAGTCTCTAGCCTCTATATAGGCCTCATACATACAATACCATGGGTCATTACCATGGTTCCCTCAATACCTTCTATCTAATACCATGGGCTTATGACATTATTGCTAACTACTTGTGGTCCCTTACATGATACGAGTTAACCACCTTATTTATTACTATGACCCATCCAATTATTACATTATTCCCTTAGGTACCTCCCTTTGTACCCCATATTATCCCCCCAGGTATACTACACTCCGCCCTTAGTTTTGTAAAGTAAAAGTCGGCTATAAGAGTTCTATCCATGGTCCGCGGACCATGGGATTGTATAAAAAGAACTAAGCTCTAAGTAGTTTTAGGGACATAGAATGATGAATAATGTAAGAGAGTCATAGCTTTGAAGTAAGAAGTCTAAGTCTTGGGTCGTAGCATAGGTAGAGGCTCTGCAGCTGAGTGCGCAGAGGCCTAGGGTAGAAGTTTGCAACTGAGTGCGCAGATCCCTGTAGCTATGTGCGCAAGGCAGACAGAGTTTGTACATACTTGAAAAATATTAATAAAGAGAAATATTCGGTAATTCCCATGTCTTTGTTCTATTAATGCATCTTGACATGTTGTGAATGAATTTCCTTTATTATGCTTATGTGATGCGCGAATGAATGCAATTACGTTGAATAATTGAACGTAATTACGATTATCTGTTTACTCAGTGTTAACTATAATTATTTGATAAGTAAGCGAGTCACATAGAGTAATTGGGGAATCTGTACAGCGTGCTACCATAGTAGCACGAAAGTACCTGAGCAGCAGGTTAGGGCTACACGAAGGTCAATCATACCCTTTCGCAGAGGTATTGAAGGTCGGAATAGAGGGTTAGTCTTGCAAGCCCTAGAGCGAAGAAACCTGCGTGAAGGCAGGGATAGAGGGAATCAAACGACATCACAACCATCTTAGGATGCAGAAACTTGGTTCCAACATCCTCCCATACTGGTTCGACTGAGACTTCAGTCCGTGCTCCACGAGCTAATGCCGAAAGGGCCAGTAGTGTAGGGATTTGTTTGGCTAATTAACGTTGAACCTGGGTCAGGCCCCCTCAAGCCAACAAATGGTTTTTTTATCGGGACCAGAATCTGCATAAGAGATGTGTGATGTCGTATCATTGGAATCCAACTATGATGGAGATTGGAGACTGGTTGGATAGAAAGATCCATGAATTTGCGGCGTAGGAGAACAGAAACCCATGACTAACAAAGGATTTCACCTCCGCAAGGTGACTAGGAAGAGATAACGAAGGTTTCTCCCCGAAGTTCTATTCAATTAGTAAGACAAGGATTCCCGCAAATACCACCTCCACCCACACCACCTTCGACTCCACCACCATCACCTCCAATTTCACCCATACCACCGCCACCTCCACCACAGTTCAGTATGGCAAATACATTGAAGTTGCCTTTGTTCAAAGGCTTGGGAAATGAGGACCCAGATCAATTTTGGTTCATTGTGAGGGATGTATGTTAAGATCAAGGTGTTATAGACAATCATATAAAGAAGGCGACACTAGTTAGTGCTCTGCAAGATCGCGCGCTAACCTGGTATATTAAGTACTCTAATGATGACCCGAATGCTAGGGTGGAAAACATCCAGACAACACTAAATAGAGAATTCAGTAGGCCTAAGTTTGAGGCACAGTCGATTGTGGGATTCAAAGAAATCACGATGCAATCAGGCAAGATGCCTTGGGAACTAGATCAAAGGTTGAAGTGTACAATCTGTGAGGCCAACATGAATTTGATAGATGGACAACATCACGAGCAGTTGTGGCTTCGCTACTACCACATTTAAGGGTTGCAATGTCATAGCAGAAGATAACAACTCAGGAAGAGGCCTTGGAGATTGCCATGAGACTACTTGAAACCCCGATGCAAGATCCAAACCTGTGGGTTCAGCAAATCCATGTGCAGCTAAAGAAACTATGCCTTGAGATGCAAAACCTGAAGCAGGACATGACGATTCGACCAAAGGTGCGCGAGGAGGTATGGTGCTTGAAATGTAAGAAGCAGGGTCATGACAAATACCATTGCTCGATCTTTTTGAACTATATTGCGGGAGGAGGACTGATTCCTTTAAAGCCATAAGCTCAAGTAGGACTGAGCATGGGGCCTACATTACGGTGCGCTATCTGTCAGGTAGCAGGAAAACATGCCACAGATAACTGTCATTTGTTGTAGAAGTTTGTACAAGCGCTGCAATAATTGTTCTGTAATTTTTGTAGGTCGGTAGGGCATGATGAAAATAATTGCAGGAGTTATGAATTGATGATGGATAGAACTCCCGCTTATAGGGTTCAGACCGAAACACGACCCCATGACTAGAGCGCATGGATGGCACGGATAGGATTTCAGAGGCGCGGAAGAGGCCGAGGCGGAGGAGGACCTGGTAGAGGTTGGGGACAATTGATTTGCTACAATTTGCTACAATGCTCATGATTGCACTAACCCAACACGTCCGTTGTGCAAGTAATGCATGTTGTTTTATCATGAAACAAAATATTGTCCTACGCTAATAGCTAGGATATGTGACAAAGGGGCACTACCACCTCCGCCGACTCAGGACCTGCAAATGATGAGATCTGAGCCGCGTGAAGAGGATCCAAATGTAAATATAGTGCTCAGAAGTGGAATCGTGATAGGAGATGACAAGGGGAAACAACTAGAAGATAGTACATGGGTTTGCAAAGCTCCAGTGAAGGAGGTTGAGTTCGATTTGGAGCACGCACGTGAAACCTTCATGGAAGCCAAGAAGAGCTTTGCTAAGGCCTCCACCTCAGGAAGCAAGGATAAGCCTGAGCAGGAGATGGACCCCTCTATGCTGACAACTTTCCCGGAGGCCTATATGAAGTTACTACACAATATTAAAGTTGTGAAAGGGTTACAAGAGCTCATCAATAGATGCACTGGAACCGCACCGGGTGAGCCGTGCGTAGTACGAAAGATTGGAAAACATAAAACAAGAACAGGATGAGAGATGAGACTGACCGCACAGATAGGAGAGTATGAAATGGATTAGGTTATTTTGGAGCTAGGGTCAGGCACGAACGTCCTACTGAGGCAAACTTGGGAATGAATGGGGAGGCCCGCACTGCAATGGTCTCTGATTCAGTTAAGGATGGCCAATCAGCAGTAGGTCATCCCCATGGGGTGGCTACAGTGGGTGACTGTGGATATTGAGGGAGCAAGCGCACTGGCTGATTTTGAAGTAATAAAGATAATGGATGACAACAATCCCTATCCTGCACTCCTAGGAATTGACTGGGCTACTGATATGAACAGGGTAATCAATCTGAAGAAGCGAAAGATAATCTTTGAGAATAAATCGCTGCGCGTGATAGTACCCCTCGATCCTGTTGAAGGATCGCGCTATATGGAACCAATCCACGATTATGAGAGTGACGATGATCTGGACTTTATCTATAAGATGACAACACAAGACCAAGATTTGGTGAACCCCAATGCAGATGGATGGATTACATAGGATCGTGAGAGTTCCTACACTTCGAACTCCTATGAAGAAATAGAATGTTGGCAAAATTGGTTACATGAAGTAACTACGCTGAATTGCAACATGATAACCCAATTGCTGCACTGTGTGTCGTTAGAGGTGAGAAATCTGCCTACTTATGATGGCCTAATTGACGTAGATATCGTTTTGGATGCATTTGAAAGGGAGGTACCAGGAAGTAGCGCTTCCAGGCATTGGACTAGGCACTGCACGCTACGCCCGCAAGGTGGTGGGGTACGCATAAGGGAAGCATTGATGATTGGGGTGAATGTAGGAGAATAATGAGAACTCACTTCGAGAAGCCAAAGATGCGAATGATAGACAAGTATAATGGGCGAGATGATCCATGCGCGCTCTAGAAATTCCCAGTTGTAGATCACCTGATAATGCACTATACTAAAACAAAATACTTGATCTACTTCTACAACCAATTTAGCAGAAGCTTAATCGAACATGAGCAACATAAATAAGAACACATATAACTGATATGGAGAAATCAATCACACATAACACAGAAGATATAACCAGGGGAAAGCCTCAACATAAGACCCCAACTCTGTATTATCATACAAGTGGAAATATAGCCAATATTACAAAAATAATCAGCTCAAAAGCTATCCTTCTCTCTCTGCAATACCTATGCTGCTCATAGACAGTCAAAGGCCTCTCTTAAACCTTCTCCTCTACCCTCCAAACCTCCTATTGCTTTGCGCAATTTTGATTGGGGTCTAGTGCAACCACTTGTGTGAATTGGCCTCTTCACACACTCACTAACCTCTGATCCAATTGCGCAATCCTAAATGAGATAAATCCTTCTCCATGGATGAGCTTCCTTTATAGGAAAAAATTCATCCAACTGATAGTACACTGTCCCTTCTTTGATATCACCTGGGTCTCTATCTAAACTGACATGCATGAGTTATTCATGAGAGAATCTTCAGTTATCTGAAGTGCAGTAGTTATATGCAAGAATGCATTAACTAACTGAACTCACATTAATTTAAACAAACTATTTAAATTAATCTAACTGGACTTGACTCAATTAAATGAGCCAACTAATTACAACTCAAATTGGAACTCATCCTTATCTCTTTAACTAATGGATAAATTCCTCAATTAATAGAGAAATTGTTGCATGTCCTCACATAGACTTCATGTTTGATTTTTCACAACTAATTAACTCATGGTGAATTAATTAATTTATTTTCAAACAATTGTTAAGTTCAAATTCGAATTTTACTTCCTATTTTTAGTCTAGGGACTGACTAAAATAGGAATCCATCCTGAACTGCTAAGCACTTCGATTTTTCATTCCCTGTTGCTCAATCCAGCACTAGTACCCAAACTGCTATTTATAGCAGTGCTATTTTTAGCATTTCTTGTTGCCATTTTCAACACTCCCTCTCAACAAGAAAGGCATTCAACTCGAACCTGATCTTGTACCTTTGGAATGTTCTGCATGCAACACTTCTACCAAGTGTGGTTGCTCCAGTAACTCTCGGAACAAAAAAACTCCCCACTGACCTCTCTGTTGGGCTAGAAACATACTATGATGTTGAAGCTCTACCTGCTGCTGACAAGTGATCCCTCTCTGACCTCTAAGCTGCTGCAACACTCCATGCATCTCACACCATTACACACCTCTCTGTGCCATCCTACACTGGCGCAACACTCCTGTGCCTCTCTAATTGTTGCAGCCTGCTAGCTATACACAGTCCTAGGACTCCTACACTATAGCTCTCTCCGTCACTCCATCTACATATGTCTCTACCCAATCAGTCAGTCCTACTACTCCTCATCGGGGCTCCTGTAGCAAAGTCATATCAAAGAGGTTGGGTACCTCAAGGATCCTGCTCCTCCTCCTTGTGACGATCACTCCACATCGCCCCACCTCCTACCTGGAGGTATGGCTGCATGTGATCCTTCTCCCCACCTGGCTTGAAGTTTCCCCCTACTGGAGGTCTCTAATGAGTAGATGTCTCTACTCAATCTCCTCTCAGCTTCTCTAGTTGTGGCTGCTTCACCAATCATGGCTCCTCCACAATCGTCTGAGACTTCTTCTGGCACTGCATGTTGAGAGGTAATGTACTCTCCCTCTCAACCCCCAAGTCTCCATCAGCTACCTTGCTCCTCAAGGCTTTGCATGCATCTTTAACCTCAAGAGCATACAGGTTCTTAACCCGTGAACCGATCTGCTTCACCTGTCTAGTGATGATGTGTCTAAGGAAAACCTTTCCCTTATTGAAGACTACATCATAGCCTCTGTCTTCCAGCATCGTGATCGACACCAAGTCTCTCTTCAGTCCTGGTACATACTTGACATCGGTCAAGGTAAGGTGAGCTCCATGCTCTCTCTGAAAAATAACCATGCCTACACCTGAGACACTATACTTTTCATCATTACCCATCGCTATGAGTATCTGGAGATCTTTCTCCTCCAAAGTACTGAACGAACTCTTGTCGCCGGTCATGTGGAAAGAAGCACCATTGTCAAGAAACCAACCACTTCCCACCATGGATGAAACCATGCATGCGAACAGTGTGAAATCCAACTCGAAATATGAGGCCAATGCCTCACCTTCTGATCCTTGCACGGATCCCTTCTTGGATTTCCTCAGTAGACAATTTGTAGCAAAATGGCCCACCTCATGACAACGAAAGCATCACACTTTTGATTTGTCAAACTTATTCCCACCATGGGAAGAGTTGGATTCGGAATGAGAAACCTTCTCCTTCCCCTTATTCTCCTTCCCCACCATGGGAAGAACCATCTCTGGTGCTTCTTCTTATCTCCTCCTGCATCAAATTCGACCAAAGTCATTCCCAATATGGTAGTTTCTCTCTTCTATTAACCTAGTCCTGGTAGCTATTCCAGCTCTTAGGAAGACCGAGGAGTGCAAGACTCACCATGTCATCATCAACTATTGTGATCCCTACACTTCCAAGCTCATCCCTACATGTGGTGAGCTTGTGCAAATACGTAGAGATTGTGTTGCCCTTTTCACACTTGATGTTCTGAAGCTTGTATTTCAGTGCCAGCTTCCTCTGATCATTGCTATTCTGATATAGATCTTTCAATGTTTTCCACATTGAAAACATTGTCTCCTTCCCATGGATACTCGAGACTATGTGATCTCGAACTCCCTCTAGAAGGATTCTGCTTGCTCTAGCCACACATTTCTTCCATTCAGCCAATTTAGCAGCACCAGTGGGCTTGGGGACTTCTTAATAAATGGAGTCCTTTAGACCGTTATCCTCTAGTACTGCTTCCATGCGATCCTTCCACGCTATATAATTCGAACTACCATCAAGGGCATATTCTAGTCTTAAACCATTGAACGCCATAGGTGAAATAAAGATGTGATAAGAACTCGATTTCTATATTCAGGAATCATAAACTTCAAACTTCTCCTTCTTGTATACTGTTCCCCCTTGATCACCTTTTCTCTGATACCATGTAGAAATTCCCACCTGTAGATCACCTGATAATGCAATATACTAAAGCAAAATACTTGATCTACTTCTACAACCAATTTAGCGGAAGCTTAATTGAACATGAGAAACATCAATAAGAACACATATAACTGATATGGAGAAATCAATCACACATAACACAGAAGATATAACCAGGGGAAAGCGTCAGCCTAAAACCCCAATTCTGTATTATCATACAAGTGGAAATATAGCCAATATTACAAAAAAAATCAGCTCAAAAGTTATCCTGCTCTCTTTGCAATACCTCTGCTGCTCATAGACAGTCAAAGGCCTCTCTCAAACCTTCTCCTCTGCCCTCCAAACCTCCTATTTCTTTGCACAATTTTGATTAGGGTCCAGTGCAGCCACTTGTGTGAATTGACCTCTTCACACACTCACTAACCTTTGATCCAATTGCACAATCCCGAAGGAGATAAATCCTTCTACATGGATGAGCTTCCTTTATAGGAAAAAATTCATCCAACTGATAGTACAATGTCCCTTCTTTGATCTCAACTGGGTCTCTGTCTGAACTGACATGCATGAGTTATTCGTGAGAGAATCTTCAGTTATCTGAAGTGCAACAGTTATATGCAAGCATGCATTAACTAACTGAACTCACATTAATTTAAACAAACTATTTAAATTAATCTAACTGGACTTGACTTAGTTAACTGAGCCAACTAATTACAACTCAAATTAGAACTCATCCTTATCTCTTTAACTGATGCATAAATTCCTTAATTAATAGAGAAACTATTGCATGTCCTCACATAGACTTCATGTTTTATTTTTCACAACTAATTAACTCATGGTGAATTAATTAATTTATTTTCAAACATTTGTTAAGTTCAAATTTGAATTTTGCTTCCTATTTTTAGTCCAGGGATTGACTAAAATAGGAATCCATCCTAAATGGCTAAAAATAACAATGCTATTTTTAGCACTTCCATTTTTCATTCCCTGTTGCTCAATCCAGCACTAGTATCCAAACTACTATTTATAGCAGTGCTATTTTTAGCACTTCTATTTCTAGCATTTCTTGTTGCCATTTTCAACACAGGCATTTGGCCAAATGGGCCCAGGCTTATGGAGAAAAGCCCCAACCTGAATGGGTACACTTGTTCTGTCATACCCTGGATGTTGTCCCGATGAATTGGTATGAGAAACAGCGCTTCGCCATGGGACAGGAAAATGGGCTATCCTGCACGAAGGATTCATGATGACTTTTAGTTTTGAGGATGGGTTTGACAGTATTGATGAAGCACTACAGGAAGTGAAAGCATCAATCTTTAGGATACCGCATAATCCTTTAGACCTGATTCAGCCGAAATGGGCTACTCAGCTGAGTCGCGCGCTAGAATGTTATATTGTAACTGCTGAAGAAGAGGACGAGGATCCGCGGAAGATTAACATTCCAAAAATGGAAGGTCACCACGAGGTTGAAGGGTTGCAGATTGAGAACCCTGATATAATCGCTCCATTGAAAACAAAACAAGTAAACATTGGTATTGAGGCCGAGCCCAAATTCGTGAAGATTGAAGATTATTGGGACGACGCGACGGTGGATAAGGTTGCTAAATTTCTCCAGGAATACCAGGATTTATTCCCTACCAAGTTTACAAACCTGAAAGGGAAAATTGGGGACCTAGGTATGATGAAGATCACATTAAAGCCCGACGCGAAGCCAGTTAAGAAAAGACCTTACTGTCTCAATATGAAATATAAGGAGAAGGTCCGCTTAGAGCTAGGAGAGATGCTCATGACAGGTATCATTGAGCCTGTGGAAGAATCTGACTGGGTAAGCCCAATGGTGGTACAGGAGAAAAAGCAGAAGGATGAAATAAGGGTATGCGTGGATCGCAGAAAGCTGAATGAGCTTGCGTACATGATCCTTTCCTGACTTTGTTCACTAATGAAGTGTTGGACAATGTAGGTGGCCAGGAAGCATACTCCTTCACTGATGGGTTCTCGCGCTACCACCAGATCAAAATCGCACCAGAGGACAGGAGCAAGACAACCTTTGCAACTGAGTGGGGTTGTTTTTAGTACACTGTAATGCTGTTTGGATTGAAGAATGTGCCTGTGATATTCTCACATGTAGTTGTGGTTGCGTTCAAGGAATTTATTCATAAGTTCCTGGAAGTATATTTTGATGACTGGACCATGTTTGGGCTGGTTAAATGGCATGTAGCAAGCTTGCGCCTAATGCTGGATACCTGTCGAAGATACCGGATCACACTCAATCTCAAGAAGTGTCTGCTTTGTGTTCCTTTTGGGAACCTGTTGGGGCATGTGGTTTGTAGGCAAGGACTGATGGTAGACCCAATGAATATCATGGTGATACTGAACTTGGAAGCATCGAGGAGTGTGAAACAACTACGTGCCACCCTGGGACACATGTGATATTACAAAAAGTTTATCAAAGGCTATGCCCAGATCATCGTGCATATGGAGAAATTGTTGAAGAAGGATGTCACATTCTACTAGAACGATGAATGTAAGAAGAGCTTGGATATATTAAAAGAAAAGAATGTCATCGCGTCGATTCTAGTCTTCCCGGACTGGAAGAAAGAGTTTCATGTGCATGTCGATGCATCAAGTATAGTGCTGGGAGCAGTACTGACATAGGCTGGCGGAGAAGGCTTGGACCATCCTATCATGTTCGCAAGCCAAATATTATCCAAAACGAAGAAGAACTACTCCACCACGGAGCATGAAGGGCTAGCTATGGTGCATGTGCTCCAGAAGTATATGCACTACTTGCTGGGAGGCCATTTTAAGATGTATATAGATCACTCCACGCTGAAGTACCTAGTCAATAATCCTGTGTTGGAGGTGAGAATATACAGGTGGCTCTTATTATTCTAGAAATATGATTTTGAAGTTATTGTGAAGCCTGGATGACTGAACATGGGACCAGACCATCTGTCGCACATTGAAATAGGGGAAGAGCCCACCAATTTGGAGGAGGGATTGCCTAACGTGCAACTATTTGCAGTGCACGTTGCGGATGGTCATTTCGAGGATATAATACACTTCCTAACGATAGGAACTACTCTGGAAGGATACATTGTCTAGCAAAAGAAGGAATTAGTGGTGTGCATGACAGATTTCTCTGTTATTGCTGGGCATTTGTATAAGATGGGGACTGATGAGATATTACTACGGTATATACCTGAGTTCGAAAGAAGAAGAATCCTCACATACGCTCATGGGGGCGCCGTGGGAGGATATTATGCGGGAAGAGAAACCACAGAGAAGATTCTATGCATATGGTTGTGGTGGCGAACCCTTCATCAAGACTCCAAAGCATATTACAAGGCATGCGATGTATGTCAAAGAACTGGCAGGCCATCGTGGAGGAATGAGATGACTTTGAATCCATAGATGACGTTGCAGCCCTTTGAGAAATGGGCAATAGATTTCGTGGGACCCATTCAGCCTCAAGGAAAGACAGGAGCAAGGTACATTATCACTCATTAGAGTATTTGACTTGTTGGGCGGAAGCACAACCTGTGAAAGATTGCATAGGTGCGACAGTTGCAAAGTTCCTCTTTGAACATGTATTGGTGTGATTTGGATGTCCAAAGATCTTGATGAGTGATTGTGGTACGCACTTCTTGAATGAGATGATCAACGCGCTAAGAGGGGAATTTCAGGTATACCACTAGAAGAGCACACCTTATCACCCACAAGCTAATGGGATGGTGGAAGCATTCAACAAAGTGCTCGAAAACATGCTGACCAAGGTTTGTAATGCTCAACGAAGTGATTGGAACCTACGCATACCTGCTATACTGTGGGCTTATTGAACGACATGCAATAAGTTGACTGGACAAACCCCTTTTAGGCTTGTCTATGGTGTTGAAGTGGTGATGCCATACAACGGTAGCCCAGCCATGTGACTAAATGAAGGTAGCACAGTCTTAGTGCTCCAGGCAGCTAAAAGGAGGTGTGAAACTATAAACTACATTGCCCAAGTTGGGGAGCTGCGTGATTGGAGGATGGTGCAAAGCAAGGAAGTGTCACTAGGTCTGTGGCAGTGTGGAGGGAGCTGTGCTACTCAGGGAGAAATCGCGCAGGTTGGCTGAAAATTGATAATTACAGTCACTGTTCATGAAAAGACGACAAAAGTGAGGCCAAATGGAGCGGGCGGCCGACATTTAAGACAAAATTTATGGCTCAGATCCTTGAAAATTTGTCACCAATCCGGCATTAATGAGCCAATTTTTGGGGGGAATGGTCGGATTTGAATTCAAAATGCCCTATAAATTACAAATCCCTGTCCAGCAAGAAACACTTGGCATTTTGAGTATTCAGTTTTTGAGCTCTCAGACACCTATGGACCCAGATTTCTTCGAGGCTCTCAAACAGACTCCTGCATTTGCGAACTTGCCTGAGACGTCACGAGCACTGATAAAAAGTGTTATGTCAGCACCCCCAGAAGTTATCAATACAGAGCAAGTAGTAGAAGAGCGAGCACAAGAAATGGAAAAACAAGCAGAAGTAGCTGCCCCAGAAGTAGCCACTACAGAAGCGACTGAAGTATTGGCAGAGGTCCCTAAATTGCCGAGAATGCCAAGACCGAAGCCAACCCCAACTAAGGAGACTATGAAGGACAAGAAGGGCAAGCAGCCTGCCATACCGGTGCACGCATCACCAAGGAGAAACCCACCAAAGCCCATTGCATAGGAGAAAGGCAAGGCTATAAACCTATAAGCAGAGGAGGAAGATATCTAAGACATCCCGATGGATGATGAGGATGTGGGATGAAAGTAGAAGAGGTTGAAGCCCAGGGTGCGGACCCTATTACAAGGTTGCTGAAGTATGTCCCTCTGTGAAAGCCTAAGTCCAAGGTCCCAATGGACATTGATGAGAGTAAGACTCCCCTGCAAACTCCTCTGTTGCTGGACGAAATTGTGTTCGACAGTTAGCACTTGGTACAAGTGTCGATACTAAAGCTAGAAGACTAGGACGCGGACCAAGAAAAGTTCCCACACCTAGCGACCGAGTAGTTGATGCGTCGCATCGTAGACACGAATATGTGGATGACCGCATTGGAGCCATGGAACTGGCTCAGGGGAGTAGAGAAGGTAGGGTTTCTCAACCTACTCTGGGTGCCACACTATAAACGGAGCCTGGTGACAGTTTGGGTCATCAAGCAGCTGTTTTTATTGGTGCATGATGGGTGTCTGTGGCTGGAGGAGCCGATAATCCATCACAGACATGTTGATTCACCAAATAACGCACCTGCCATATACATGTGAGAATCTGACGATGATCTTTGGTGGAAAGGGTGGTGAAAAGGCGCTCACAGTGTCAATGAAGGAGAAATTTAAGTTGGTGAAGAAGTCACATGGGTACACTATATCCAACATCTATGACCTCGCTGTGAAGGTAGCAACGTATATCCTTGAAAGGAAGGTGATATGGAAGTGTCGTGCCGATGAGGTGCTGGCACCTATCGTTGCGCTCGCACAACAGTGCACGGAAGGAGTCCAGTTTAACTGGTTGGACTACCTTCGCGGAGAGTTCTTGATGTACTACCGTGAAGCGCAATAGCTCAACAAGACATTCCACTATGCGTGGCTCTTGTTGTTGATTGTGCTGGTAGTGTGGGAGCTACCAGAGGACAGCGAGTTCCCTTTGGTCACGCCAGACCTTCCTGAAGCAGCGAAGTATGCTTCGTTGTGGGTGACCAAGGATGCACAACGAGTTAGGGACACCAAGATCTTCTATATCTTGATGGAAATGAATATCAGGATGGCCATCAATCACAAGCTGCGATTGTCGCCCATGGTGTACGCTAACCTGTAGAGCTATGTCGAGTTCAAAGATGATTTCCATCAAGTCTCCATCAGGGCGTTGAAGGACCCTATGCAGAGGTGGTACAAATTACTGTATCTGGCCATGGATGACGCCATCGATGCAGTGCTTGATCAATGGCTGGCAAAGTGGCGCACTACCACTAACTTGGCGGTGGGTGGAAGCAAGTCTACTGCATACAAGAAGAAGGATGAGGCCAAGCTAAAGATGGTGCAAATGGTTGAGAAGAGGACAAAGGAGGCCACTGAAATGGCACAAGTAGAGCCAACAGGAAAGGAGGCAGGAAAATAGATAGGTGGCACAGAGCGGGGCTCTGACAAAGGTGTGTGGTCACCTTCACCCGAGACCGAAGAGGAAGATACAACGCAGCCCGACGTGGACCCTGTTATCACTCAGAATTTTCTCAAGGTTAAAGAAAGAAATTTTTGAGGTAACCACAAACCTAATCTTTTAGACTCGGGTTCTAGCCAACCTAAGTCTAGAGAGGGCTCTCTCTTTATAATTTAACTTTGTTTTGGGTGGGATTTTAGGCTAGTTCTTAGTGCTCATGAGGTTTTGATTTTGATTGGGTGGTAGAATTTTGGGAATAGATGGGCAGAGAAAACCTTCAAGCCATTGGGCTATGGAGTCAATCAAAGAGTGGCTTAATTGAATTAGATTAATTGCTAAAGGTGGAGTTCACAGGGCAGGCTAGCACAAAAAAAGCAAATCTGCAGGTTTAAATGGATGAGGTAGTCCTAATCAGGGTAAAAGGGCAATGAAGAATCCTTAAACTGGGATCAATATGAAGAATAGAAGGAGATCAGTAGCAAAGGGCAACTAAGAATCCTTTACTATGGACCTACGGGGGGAAACTACGGAAGTAAGGGAGGAATTAAGAATTCCCAGACCAAGATAGTTTAGCAGAAAACAATGAGAAAGTAAATAGTTAAAATGGAGAGTGTTTAAGCTAATTCCGAGATATAATTCCTTGTTTTCTATTCATATTTAATAGATAAAACATGTGAATATTTATAACATGACAAGAAAACAATAATTAAACATGAAGAGATAATACTTATTTGGTTCCAACTGTGCACAAGAATCCTGTGAAATGTCTTTAACTTTATTCCATGATCCAGCAAGCCAATCCAATATTGATTACAATAGATCTTTAGCTTGATATGAAATGTCTACAGAAATGTCTTTGAATCCACCCAAAATACTTCAAATGAAGAAGTATTTATAAAAATTCTAAACTGAAATATCTTGAAAAAATATCAAGATTGGTTTTACAAATATATCAAACTGTTTTACACTAATAGAACTTAAATAAAGGATATTCAAAACTAATGAATCTATTTGGCACTACTTTTATGGATTTATGGTGACAAAGAAGAGAAATTCAAATTTGATAGCAACTCTTAAGTGATGATGAGGCTTCCGAGTCATTAACTGCATCCTTTCTTTGTGCATTTTGCCCCGAAAATTATGCAAACTTAGGGTCCAATGATATGCTTGTATATCTCAATCCGAGATATATATGTAAAACTTGAAAGAGGTTATTGTAGATAAATATGTTTTTGAGATAAACCTCTCTCAGTTTCCCAAAATTAAGCTCCAGCTGTTCACAATATTCTTTGTAAAAATATGTCAAAAATAGGACTATGCATAGTCTGAAAAATAGGTTGTGAAGACATGCAGTTATCTCCCTTTTGGTAATACCTGTATAAAATGTGAGATAGGTTTTGGTACATTAGCCTGTTAGGAACACAAACCTCCTTCAATTTCTCAAAATACGTCTTGGATTAGACACAATAGTTTCTTAAAAACTATGACTGAAACAGGAAATTTCTAAAGAATGTACCATTTATGCTATGATTTCATCTTTTAACCTTAAATTTATTTTAATTGTTATTTAATTTTACTTTGGATAAACTTTATTGTTGCTGGTGAAAGTGTTTTCATCTTTGTTTAACCCTTAAAGCCTCCATGTTTACTTTTACTATTTACTTTTACCCCTCTGTTTTTTCATCTTTCTTCACTTTGACATGAACTTGTAAGCTTTGTAACTGTCTTCCCTGCTATTTATTTTCATGCTAGTTGATTTACTTGACTTGGTATTCAATCTAATACTCTTTACCCATGATACACTTTACTATTCTTTGTTGTGTCCTTTTACCTTCACTATATATTTTAGGCTTTTTACTGTCTATTTCAACAGTAAATCATTTAATTTCATGTTTCCTCTGCTTGTCTTTTAACAGTATGTTTTATTTTGCATCTCAATTTTGAATAGATTTGATAACAATCTCAGAGTAAACAGATCTTATGACTAGTATTAAGACTATTTATCTAAGGCTACAGTCTTTTGATCGCTTGTAAAATAAAACAAACTATTAGGAAAATGTTGGGTTGACAAGGGGGGTCATTAATGGATTTATCGAGCTTTATAGGTCTATGGAGTGAGTCTAAAGTGATTTCGGGAGGTAAACCATGCTTGAATTGGTTAGCAGAGGCTTTAGGTGGAGCAAAAGGGTTTCATAAGTTTACACAGTAGAATGGGTGAAGGGTGAGAAAACCTGGGTTCTTGGGGTTTGAACTTTAACAGGAAAACTTTTAAAATATGGCGTGAACTGAACAATATACGGTTTGTCATGTAGCGAGCAGGTGGTAAGCGGTTTGTTTCGCACAGCTTTTGGGCGCTTGGCGGTATTGGGGGGAGGCTGCTCGATGCCATTCATTGGGCGCCACATAGCATTGGGGCCCAACAGGAAACCACCCATATCGGGCGGGTAAAGGTTGGTCTTCAGAGGTCTTGCGAAATCAATGAGGATCATTAGATTTGACGGGGGAAGATTGGGTGGTGGTTGGTTCATGAAGATGCACGAATGGTAGTGGGGGGGGCCGGCGAGGGTTTAAAAGCGGTGGGTTTTAATTAATCACGGATTATGGTGGATTAAGGGCATCAAGGGTGATTTCATTGTCGAATGGTTTGACTTGTAACTAACCATGGATTGATTAATTATGTCGGGTTTTATTCATAAAGTTTATATTTCAAACTTTCAGGGTGGGGTGTTAATATAAGGGTTTTATTGATGTATATATATACGAGAAGGGTTTATATTTCTTTTTGGGATTTAATACATATATAAGTGTTAGAAATTAATATGAAGATGGTGGAGAATGGGTTTTAGCGCTAAGTGTAATGTATCTAATTCATTTTATTTTCATAAACACATTGTAACTTAGGCTAAAAAGGTAATTTTTGAGGGTGTTTTAGGAAAAAGGGTTTACATGGGAGTAATTGCTTTCCCTTAGGAAAATAGAGTTTAAACATTAGGAAAAGGGGTTTTATGAGGGGAATTAGCGGGGATTGAAGAGGGGTAAATGTTTACAAGGGGATTTTTGGTACTTAAGGTCTATAAGTCATTAGGCCGAGGGTCCAGTCCCTCCAGAAGTCAGAGAAATGCTCTGAGCCCCTTTGACTTAAGATTTTAGGTACTTAAGAATTTTCTTTGGAATTAGTTAAGTGAAAAGTGTAATGAGTGAGGGAGGTTAATCAATTTAATTTTGTGGATTTGATACATGCCCAATTATTATCCATACTTGGAACTTTGATGATGAAGGTGATCAACATGCTTTTATCTAACAATCATCACAATTTTGCAACCATTCTTCTACTTACCCACCTACTCGTCCTACCATTTTTACTTCTCTTTATTAGGGTGCACTTAAGCTGGAAAACCCTTATCAAAGCATTTTTCTTTTCTTTTACAATAGCAATCTAACTAAGTCTAACCTTATTACATCCAAGGGCTCACATTAAACAGTTGAGATCCTTTTATTCACTCTACCTAATCTAATCATCTGCTAAGATTCCGCTGTTTGGTCAGATCTTTATTCTCTATCTATAAGCATGAAATTTAAAGCATGGAATAACCAAGATTAAACTGTTTGATTACCATGGATTGTGGCATGAATAACAAGTTGCACACAATCATTATTATGCAGAAAAAGTAAATAGTAGTGGCATTTTGACTTGCACACTTTCGTGGTCTTTTTGTTTTTTGGGTTCATATTCTTTCATTTTTTTGACCTTCTCTTATTCTTTTTGTCCTTTTATTTTTATTTTAGGACATACCCTCTTTACATTTTTTAATTTTTATAATATGGAAAACATTTGCAAAAATAAAAGGTATGTACATATTACAATTTTAATCTCAGTCATTCAAAAATTAGTACTCCTATTGGTATAGGAACCTAACAGACCCTCAGGAGACGTCCACCCCCATTAAATGTCCAATAGAGCTGGAGAAGGGAGGGTCCAGAAAAAAATCCAAGGCAACCAAGACCTCGCTGGACCCTATCACATTGATGGAGGGCAACTTACATGATATCGGTGACACAGTCAAAGATGTCACCGCATACGCCCTGCAACAGTTTGAACAACAACAACAAATCATCTTAGGGTCCATCTAGACCAGGTTGTAGGAGTTGTAGACCCACACGTCGTAGGTTGGTATGGTGTCTACTATCTTGGCTATCGACACTTGAGAGGCTACCGATATGTTGTGCATGAATACTTCCAGTGTGATAGTGCTGCCGAACAGAGCACTAACCATAGAAAATGAGGCTGACAAGCCCACTGTCAATGCCTTGAAGGGAGTTGGGCTGAACATGACAACGCTTCTGTGCAAAGCACTACACCTCTTGCAGGATGGAGTAATTGCAGAGCTAAGGGCCTGTGAGCACCACACCCTTTAGGTAATCAACGAACAATGAATCAACAATGAATAGATGGCCCTACAGAGAAATGTTGCCATCGCTGCTGAGACCGAGGTGACCAATCAGAGTAAGAAGATTATGCAGGTCATTGAGGAGACATGTAGAATGGTCCCAGAGTTGGCCATTCTAGAGGAGGAGCCAATCGAGGTCCGCATCCCCAAGTTGGCCATAGGGGTGCACGACACTTGGACTGAGATGGCGTGGGTTCAGTTGGAGTTGAACCTGCAGATTACAGAGCTACAATTGAGGGCCCAACCCTCCACACTGCCAGAAGTAAAGGAACAATGAGCAACCACTATTATAGAGGCAGTAGTGATGGTGGAAAGTGCAGTAGCAGACTACAAGCAGTTGTCCGAGCAATCATTTGAGGTCCTGAAAAGCTTGCAGGAAGACCTAAATATACAGATGCTGGAGATGGAAGCGCGCGAGCTACAACAACACTACAATGAAGTTAAGGGCACATTGCGAACTGTCATGCTGACATAGAGGCTATCCAAGCTGTAAGAGGCCAAGCAGCTGAAGGAACAGGTGGACGCGGCACTACACAAGGAAGCAGTGCTAAAGGCACGACTAAAGCCCTAGTTAGAGGAAGCTTACGTAGTCACAGCAAATATTGAAGGCAATCTTGTGACTTTGCAAGCGACGCAACAAAAACCTCAGGTTGACAGTGTAAGAGCAATGACTGAGACGACAGTGGAAGATGCGAAGCAGGCGGCAGCTAACTTCACGTCTGAGGTAGCTGTCATACGGGTTGAACTAGATGGGATTCGTGCAAAGATCTCCGCGACTACCGAGTGACTCGAGAGTGAGTCACAATGTTTGTGTTGGGGGGCTGTTGGGAGTGGGATCCCCCAAGGGCAGTTTTGGGGCTAAAATCCGATGTTTGAGTTAAATTTTGTAATAAAATGGTAAAGTATCCGCATTTTGTGGTCATGGAGCATGAAGGTGTTATGTGTCATAAAGGGTAGTCCGCCCTCAGTTTTGTAAAGTAAAAGTTAGCTGTAAGAGTTTTACCCATGGTTTGCGGACCATGGGATTGTATAAAAAGAACTATGCTCTAAGTAGTTTTAGGGACATAAAATAATGAATAATGTAAGAGAGTCATAGTTCTAAAGTAAGAAGTCTAAGTCTTGGGTCGTAGCATAGGTATAGGCTCTGCAGCTGAGTGTGTAGAGGCCTATGGTAGAAGTTCGCAGCTGAGTGCGCGAACCCCTGTAGTTGTGTGCACAGGGCGAACAAAGTTTGTACACACTTGAAAGATATCAATAAAGAGAAATATTTGGCAATTCCTGTGTCTTTGTTCTGTTAATGCATCTTGATATGTTGTGAATGAATTTCCTTTATTATGCTTATGTGATGTGCAAATGAATGCAATTAAGTTGAATAATTGAACACAATTATGATTAATTGTTTACACGGTGTTAACTATAATTATTTGATAAAATAAATGAGTCACTTAGAGTAATTGGAAAATCTGCATGGCAAAGTACCTGAGTAGCAGGTTAGGGGTGCGCGAAGGTCGATCATACCCTTTCGTGGAGGTATTGAAGGCCGGAATAGAAGGCTAGTCTTGCAAGCCCTAAAGTGAAGCAACCTACATGAAGGTAGGGATAGATGGAATCAAACGACATCACAACCATCTCAAGGTGCAAAAACGTGGTTCCAACATCCCCCCATACTGCTTCGCGTGAGACTTTGGTCCACGCTCCGCGGGCTGATGCCGAAAGGGCCAGTAGTGTAGGGATTTGTTTGGCTAATTAACGCTGAACTTGGGTCAAGCCCCGTCAAGCCAACAATTTCCTCAAGTTTTGCACTCAAAAAGTCGGTTTGCACCTTGAGAGATTTTATCCCTCTCAGGGCTTGATAGATCCGGGGTTAATATGGATCTAGGCTGGTATATACATAGTTAACATTATAATATTTTACATAATATGTGCATGGAGACATTTTATCACATTAAAATGGTTTTTTTTATTAATATATTTTTAAGCATATGTCAATATTATTTTATTTTAACATTTATTTTTTATAAATAGATATATATGAAGTTGATATCGACATAAATTAGTCAATGTAGATCTTCAAATAGTTGATCTAAATCTAGTGTTGAAATATTTTGGAAAAGTATAAAGTTTAACATGTTAGTGACACATTTTTTTTACTTCTAATTACTTTAGATGAAATTATATTATGTCATATGGACACCTTTAAACTCCATATTGAGCATGAACGAAATTACACATTGCCCTCATACTAGGTTGTAGAACTAGTATAGATCCATGTTAATCACAGATCTAACATGAGCTAAGAGGGATCAAATTTCTTCAGGTGCAAACATTTTTTAGAGTGCAAAATACAATGTGGAATTTTCCATTATTTATATTGTACTTTTGAATGTTGTATATAGTATATGACTTAAAATGGTAAGTCCAAAAATCTTTGTTGGATATCGACCAAAAAACATATATCTAAAATAGAAACAAAGTGAAAAATAATAAGACCATTTCAAATATTTTAACCATAAAACTTAATTTTTTCAATAGATTTTTATGATATATACATAATTTTTTTAAAACTGGATATAGTATACATATAGTTGATATTAAATTAAATTGTAGATAATATATGCATAGTTTACATTAAAATATTTTACATAATATGTGGATTAGCATAGATTAAAATGATTTTTTTGTTATTAATATTTTTTTGTATACTTCAATATTAATTAATTGCGTATTAGACTAATTTTTTTTAACAATTTTTTTTTATGTATATAGATATATATGAAGTTGATATAGACATAAATTAATTAAAATAGATTTTCAAATAGTTTATTTAAATCCCCTTGAAATATTTTTGAAAAGTATAAGCTCTTATCATCTTACTTGTACATTTTTTTTTACATCTAATTACTTTACATGAAATTATATTATGTCATATGGACAACTATCTAAACAAGCAACCTTGAATTTCTATTTAGATAATATTTTATTTTTATGTTAAGAGGGACACGTGCAAAAAATTACACATCACCCTCATACTGGGTTGTAGAATGAGCATCTCGGCTCACCCAAATCATCTTAAGCACAAATCTAACATGAGTCTAGAGGGATACAAAAATTTAGGTGCAAAATTTTTGAAATTGCAAAATACAATGTGTAAATTTCATTATTTAAATTGTATTTTTGAATGCTAATATAATATATAACTTAAAATCACAAGTGCAAAAAATATTTGTTGGATTTTGACCAAAAAACATATATCTAAAAAGAACCAAAGTATAAAATAATGAGGTCACTTCATACATTTTAATCATAAAAACTTTTTTTTTCAATAAATTTATATGATATATATACATATTTTATTTTAAATTGTATATAATATATAGATAGTTAACATTAAAATATTTTACATAACATGTGCATCAAGACATTTTATAAACATACATAATTTTTTTTTTAATATATATTTATGCCGATAGGTGTCCCCCTATCAGAATCGACAAGTTAATCATTTTCTTAATTAATCTTTTTGATCGGATGGCCTGAATTGAAAGATGCCAGTATATTCTTGTAGTCGTCACTAAATCAATGAATGAAATTCACTACAGTAACTTTCTTGCATGTCTAGAACACATACTTAGACCATACTTAAATTAATTTTGTACCAAGCATGATTAAAAATTTACTGTGCCTCTTGTTGATAACTACGTATGTAGGATTAAGAAAAACTGAAATAGAAAAATTAGTGTCGAACACCCGTCTTTCACAGTGCCTTTGAAAGTGGTCTCTTTGCATTCTGAAACATATGCATGGTTGAAGCATAAGGACACGTTTTGATCCATTACAATGATGGTTGAAGGATTTATGCCCGACAATCATCCATAACCATGACAATGAGGTATGTAGGCATAAATTTGAACAATAACGACACGTTTTCATCCATTACAATGACAGTTGAAGCATTTATGCCCAACAATCATCCATAACCATGACAATGAGGACTGGAGGCATCGATGGATGAAACGGTTCTTTAATTCAGTTAAGTACTGTCAAAATATGAAATGTTCTTCTGGAATAATGCTCCCTATCTGCAGGGAAGGATGTGGGTTTGATTTCTGTATCGTACCAAAAAATAAAATCCATGGCCCTGTTTCCCACTGTTGTGTTCCGTCTGGACATCCTGTCGTCTGCATTGTTTCCATGGATATTGGGGCGGTTCGGCCGTGTCGCCATGAGGTACTTGTCATCCGTTTGATTATACGATGATTCTTGGTGTATTGAAAATGTTGCAGTGGAGATACGGATGCACGGGTCTCAGTCATATCGACCAGATTTGTATCGATCAACTTAAGCTTCCTATTAAAAAATCATGGCAACCTTGGTTTCATGAGCAACAGGCAACAATCTTTTATACATTTTTCACTTTAACTTTTTCTAAAATCTGATAATACCTATTATAATTTCGTTGTCAAGAAATAGTGAAGCTATTACTTACTTTTATTTGTTGAAAGATTTACTTACAGTATTAATTAGCATTATTTGTTTCTAGCTATGTTGTCTTAACTCATGCAGGTGGCTGGATGGACTCAAGACTATGAAGGTCTGAAATTTTCAACGTTTTATGGCGTTGGGCATGCTGTACCTATTTTCAATCGCAATCGTGCTCTTGTGTTTTTCAGGGCATTTCTTTCAGGGGCACTTTATGTTTATATTTTATATTTACGGAGGAGAAAAATATTAGAATGGAAATGAATAATTTGATTCAATGGGTTGCCTCACATCCAAGTTGAGTTATGAGATCAAGTTTTATTGTACCATTTAGTTTAATAATACTTTTTATAATTTAATAAAGAACATGACTACTTTCCTTATTTTACACTGCCATACTATTTGCATAAAGCTTGTGATATTTTTCATCAGGATCTCAGAACTGGGAAGCAGTATGGTCGAAATCTCAAACTAAATTAGAAGGAATTGTAAATCTTAGACTTCGGAAGACTTGGGAAGCAGTATTAGATCAACTACATGGATCAAGTTGTAGCGGAGTGGAGAGTCCACATCGCATCGGCAGAATCATTGAAACGATAGTGAAATTGGCAGTTGAGGCATTGCGATTGCGATGCCCAATTAATCGGCAATCGTCGGATCAACTTCAAGATCGAAGGTTGTGAATTAATCACAAATCACAAATCAGGCAGTCGGAGTTCGGAGAAGATAGAGAGCGGCACTGCGGAATGGTGCGACGGAGCGGACCCGCTGATATTTATAGAGGCGGGTCTATAATATTTGAGGTCCGGCCCATGGGTTTCGGCGAGGTTTCTTCTTTGTAATTCACTCGTTCTTGTGTATTCCTGATGGTTGTATGGCCGCAGGGTTTTAAGGCTCGAACACCCATGTGAAATGCTTCCGATAATAATAAAATACATCTAGCCTTTACAATTTTTAGTCCTGGAGGTTTAGTTTGAGAATTTCCAGCGGCTTCCATTCTAATGCCACTATGGTTAATCTTGTATGGGTAAGAATTCACATACCATTTCAATCTATTCCTTTTTCCAAACTAAATTTCTGTTGAGGCTCTGAACTAAATTCTTAGATGACATGCTTGATCACAGATCCCTAATTTATTTACACCTTTTTTTTCAAATTCAAATCGAATGAGGTGGTTTCGCCTTCTCAAAATAGTTCCGGAATGTTTGGTTATGTATTTATATTCACCTCGGGGTTCTACAATTCCTAATTTGACTTTCTCTCTTCATTCCCCATACTCGTGCGGGATGTAGACCATTAAGGCTGGTATTTTGGACTATTCATTTCGTCAGCCTACCCAGGGTATCAGTTTGGTGTTATCACTTCCTCACCCGAACTTTATTTACATGATGAGTAGTGGCCATGGTCATTAAATTTGAAATATCTGCAGCCCCTTTAAAAAAACAAATCTTTTACTTTGACTTATTTAACTCATTGGCGGAATTAACAGAAAGAATCATTCACACTCGCCCCGTCTAGGACTTAGATTAATATTTCCATCGAGGATTAATTTTTCAGGAAATTATTACTCCTCCAAACTTATTTCGTGTTTTTGTTCTTTTTTCTTTTTCTTTTTCTCTCTGTGTTGATACCTTCGATGATGTTACTGTGGGTTTATACAATTACACTATAACACGATATTTCCAAAAATCATTAATTTATGTCAGAAATTGCAACGAGTTTATGAGAAGAAGAATATAATCTAATTTTAGTAGAATTTACACCCTTAGGTGGCAACTTTACCTTGTCCAAATCCTCTATTGTTTAAATCTAGAAATCATGAACTCGCTTTCCTTTTCATCAAGGTTAAATATATACAGTAATAATTTCCAGTACCCTCCACCTACAACATTTTATATAAAAAGCTGCAGTAATTCCCCAGAATCCTTTACAACTGACATTTATTTGATATTTACAAAGAATACTAACCATTTCAACATTACTCCATTGCCAAGTTAAATATACATTCATTTATGGCCGTATTATATATACAACATGCAAAGTTTTTTTAGTTCGAAGTAAATTAACATGACTTTACAAATTTACAAAATTCACACCGCTTGCGCATCATAAAATTTCCCTTTATTCCATCAATCCTATGAAGACACAATTTCTCCATAATGTTACACTAAAGTCTAATTTCAGTTAGTAGTTACCTGCATACCCAGGAGAAGAGTAATAAGTTAAACAAAACCATAAATGATAAGTATTTATTTTTGAAAAATAATATAGATTGCAATATAATTCTAAAATTTATCTTTGTTGAACATTAAATTCTTAAAATGTAAAGTAGATTAAATTTAATTTGAAAAATTATAGACATCAATATTGGTGAACTAGTGAACTTTGAAATAAATTTGTTGAATAATAATATTTGAAATGCAATTGTAAAGAAAAATCAAAATATGAAATAGATTAAAAAAATAAGTTGAAATAGATGATGAATATAATTAGAAGAATAAATTATGCATTCAATTATAGATGTCCAATAAACCTTGAAATGTAATTAAAAAAAATCATATTTATTAAACACACACACACATATATATTTAAATTTAATAGGGAAAAGAAAGAATATTAATATATAAATACAAAATTGTTTATCCCCATATTTATGAAATTATAAATATTGAAAATGTATCTTTATAATAAAATTATCATATCAGGCCATAGGATATAAAATTAATTAAAGATCTTGTGTATCTATTAAATTATACATGTCCATATTTGTGAAATAATAATTTTGAAGCTTACTTTTAAAAATTTATAGTTTCACTAAACATAAATTTTAGAATGTAAAGTGGGAAAGAACAATACAACATTATAAATATACATGGTTTTGAAAGAGAAGAAAAACCTTAAAAAATTTGATGTAAATCGTGTTGAAAATGCAACAAGATGATGGATCTTAGTGAAAAGAAGTCGCCTTCACTAAGTGGGTCCGCAGGCTATTTTTGGCGCAAAGTCTATTTTTAGACTATGTCTATTTTTAGACATATGGATCATGGTCTATGAGTTGTAGGATGCTATTTGTGGATGATTGGTCATGTTGGTAAAAATAGATGGACTTCTATTTTTAGACATATGGGCGGAGTCTATTTTTAGACTGCCAGTCAAAAATAGAACAGTCGAATATTATTAGCTCTTAATAATATTTGGACTATAAACATTATCTTATCCTCTTACAGCACTTTAGTTCGAGCTACGGATGTGGCATATGCAGCTGTCATAAGGAAATATGCTTTTCTTATGGGTTAGTTGAGCTATTGCATGATGGACTTCAGTTAGAACTCAAGTGATTGAGTTTGGTGGAGTTGATTGAGGAGTTGATGGAGTTGTGTTCAGTTTGACTTGGTTGAACTAGTTGTATTTAGTCTAACTGCCAAGTACACTAGTGATGAGTGATGTGAATTAATTATTAATTAATTCACTAATTATTAACTCATAAATCAACTAAATAATACATCATTTAACTCAGTGCATGGACAGTTCAGTGGAGACAAGTGTTAGAGGTGGGTGAAAGAGTGAGACTGCTATCAGTTGTGACTATAGTTGTGCATAAGATTTGCATAATCAATGGAGTGAGTATTGCCAATGAGGATTGCGTGGTTCAACCAAGGGAAATACGAGTTTGGATCAGCCATTCTCATCCATTCTCATGCAGGATTGCGCAATGGAGGCAGGCAAGCAGCGGAGGAGATTTGAACCTGTGATTGATTCAGATCTGAGCTAGTTTGTGTGTAACAGGTGGAGATAGTATTGAGTACTTGCGAGGAGTATTGTACTATGTATTGTTACATGTTCTCAATCAATATAATATACAGATAGTTGGGGGTTTTCAGTCGTATGCTTTCCTCGTGATATACTGTGTTGATATGTGTGATTGATGCTTCAATGTGCGCATGCGATTGTTTCTAAATACTGCAAATTGATGATCAATAGTAGAGGAGGTTATGTATTATGCATGCATTCCGCAAATAGAGTATAATCAGAATAATCTTTGTGAATAAGTTTTATATTATTCAAAATTTCTACATGGTAGCGGAGCGAAGTTGATCATCAGATCTATTATTTAGAAAGTGTTTACATTTTATTTCTTCAGGAAGAGTCTGTAATCGGTCTAGGTAGCTTCTAGATTCATCCTTCTTTTGGAAGGTGAGATATCCGGTGAATGCCCATACAGTAAATCTTTGTAAGAGAAATACTTTGTTCTCACGAATTTTAGATCAGAAGCAGTTGAGTATTGAGCTGGTGGAATTCAAATTTGCAGTAGTGTTTTCTTGGTGTCGAAGTTGAAATATCTTTCAACGGATTGCGATTGGAGTATGCCCTTGAGGGTAGCTCGAACTATATTGCATGGAAAGACAGGATGGAGGTGGTGTTAGATGACAATGGGCTGAAGGAGTTCATAGAGGCTAAGGTCCCAAAGCCTACTGATGCTACTCACGTTGATGCTTGGAAAAAGAAGACAGCAAAGTGTCGACGGATTTTGTTGGAGGGCGTGAAGGATCACATTGTGTCCAGCCTGCATGGAAAGGCTTCTCCATACTTGATGTGGAAAGCATTGACAGATCTATTCCAAAGCAAGAGCAACCAGAGGAAGTTGGCGCTCAAGGATAAACTCAGAAACATTAAGTGTGATAATGGAGACAGTATGCCCAAGTATCTCACGAAGTTCACCCAGTGCTGGGATGAGCTGGGAAGTGTGGGGGTGACTGTCGATGATGAGGACTTGGTGAGATGGGAGATACTTTGGTCGGATCTTGTGCAAGAGGAGATTAGGTGGAATACCAGGGACGGGTCTTCATTAAAGGCATCTGATGAAGAAAATTGCACTTTGGCTGCCAAAGCAAAGAAGGGGAAGGAGAAGGGTTCTCTTTCCGAATCTAGTTCTTCCAATTATGGGAACAAGGTTGACAAATCGAAAGTGCGATGCTTTCGTTGCCATGAGGTGGGCCATTATGCCGCAAATTGTCCAAAGGAAATCCAAGAAGGGATCCGGGGAAGGATATGAAGGTGAGGCACTTGCTTCACAGTTTGAGTTGGATTTCACACTCTTCGCATGCATGGTTTCATCCATGGTGGAAAGTGGTTGATTTCTTGACAGTGGAGCTTCTTTCCACATGACCGGTGACAAGAGTTTGTTCAGTAATTTAGAGGAGAAAGATCTCCAGATACTCATAGCGATGGGTAATGATGAGAAGTATAGTGTCTCAGGTGTAGGCACGGTTATTTTTTAGAGGGAGCATAGAGCTCGCCTTACCTTGACCGATGTCATGTATGTACTAGGACTGGAGAGAAACTTGGTGTCGATCGCGATGCTGGAAGACAAAGGCTATGATGTAGTCTTTAGTAAGGGAAATGTTTTCCTTGGACACATCATCATTAGACAGGTGAAGCAGATTGGTTCATGGGTCAAGAACCTGTATGCTCTTGAGGTTCAAGATGCATGCAAAGCCTTGAGCAGCGAGGCAACTGATGGAGACTTGGTGGTTGAGAGGGAGCGTATATTACCTCTCAACATGCAGAGCCAGAAGAAGTCTTAGACGATTGTGGAGGAGCCACGATTGGTGCAACAGCTTCAGGAGGTTGTGGAGCAGCCATAACAAGGGAAGCTGAGAGGAGATCAAGTAGAGACATCTACTCATGAAGAGACCTCTAGTAGGGGGAAACTTTGAGCCAGGTGGGCTGAGGGATCACATGCAGCCATACCTCCAGGTAGGAGGTGGGGTGATATAGAGTGATCGTCCCAAGGAGGAGGGGCAGGAGCCTTGAGGTACCCAACCTCTTGGATGAGACCTTGCTACGGGAGCCCCAATGTGGAGTAGTAGGAACTGACTGATTGGGTAGAGACAGATGCGGATGGAGCAGCAAAGAGAGTGACAGTGTAGGGAATCCCAGGACAACACATAGCTAGCAGGCTGCAGCAATGCGAGAGGCACAAGTGTTTTGCACAGTGCTAGGTGGCACAGAGAAGTGTGCAATGGTGCGAGATGCATGGAGATGTTGCAGTAGCGCAGATGTCAGAGAGGGAGCACTTGTCAGCAGCAGGTAGAGCTTCAGCATCAGAGTATGTTCCTAGTCCAACAGAGTGGTCAGTTGGGAGTGTTTTTGTTCCAAGTGTTGTTGGAGCAAGTGGACCGGGCAAATGTGTTGCATGCAGAACATTCTAGAGTTGCAGGATAGGGGTTGCAAATAATCCATATCTTGTTGAGAGGGAGTGTTGAAAATGCAACAAGATGATGGAGCTTAGTGAAAAGAAGTCGCCTTCACTAAGTGGGTCCGCAGGCTATTTTTGGCGCAAAGTCTATTTTTAGAATATGTCTATTTTTATACGTATGGATCATGGTCTATGAGTTGCAGGATGCCATTTGTGGATGATTGGTCATGTTGGTAAAAATAGATGGACTTCTATTTTTAGACATATGGGCGGAGTCTATTTTTAGACTGCCAGTCAAAAATAGAACAGTCGAATATTGTTAGCTCTTAATAATATTTGGACTATAAACATTATCTTATCCTCTTGCAGCACTTCAGTTCGAGCTACGGATGTGGTACATGCAGCTGTCAGAAGGAAATACACTTTTCTTATGGGTTAGTTGAGCTATTGCATGATGGACTTTAGTTAGAACTCAAGTGATTGAGTTTGGTGGAGTTGATTGAGGAGTTGATGGAGTTGTGTTCAGTTTGACTTAGTTGAACTAGTTGTATTTAGTCTAACTGCCAAATACACTAGTGATGAGTGATGTG
This sequence comes from Pinus tabuliformis, assembly GCA_031772625.1. Classification (NCBI taxonomy): domain Eukaryota; kingdom Viridiplantae; phylum Streptophyta; class Pinopsida; order Pinales; family Pinaceae; genus Pinus; species Pinus tabuliformis. The sequence goes on from CM062815.1 coordinate 186,126,062, forward strand.
AATTAATTATTAATTAATTCACTAATTATTAACTCATAAATCAACTAAATAATACATCAGTTAACTCAGTGCATGGACAGTTCAGTGGAGACAAGTGTTAGAGGTGGGTGAAAGAGTGAGACTGCTATCAGTTGTGACTATAGTTGTGCATGAGATTTACACAATCAATGGAGTGAGTATTGCCAATGAGGATTGCGTGGTTCAGTCAAGGGAAATATGAGTTTGGATCAGCCATTCTCATGCAGGATTGCGCAGTGGAGGAGATTTGAACCTGTGATTGATTCAGATCTGAGCTAGTTTATGTGTAACAGGTGGAGATAGTACTGAGTACTTGTGAGGAGTATTGTACTATGTATTGTTACATGTTCTCAATCAATATAATATACAAATAGTTGGGGGTTTTCAGTTGTATGCTTTCCCCGTGATATACTGTGTTGATATGTGTGATTGATGCTTCAATGTGCGCATGCGATTGTTTCTGAATACTGCAAATTGATGATCAATAGTAGAGGAGGTTATGTATTATGCATGCATTCCACAAATAGTGTATAATCAGAATAATCTCTGTGAATAAGTGTTATATTATTCAAAATTTCAACAAATTGGAAAATAACAACACATCATAAATATATGGATTCCAAGTTGTAATTATAACACATAAAATTTTGAAATATTATACTAATTTTGTCTTTACTAAAGATAGAAATGTTAAAATATGAAGTGTATATTAAAATTAATCAGAAAAAAAGGATATGTATCAAATTATCCATGTTCATTGTGAAACAACAAATTTTGAAATGTAATTGTAAAACTTATTTTTATTAAACATAGAAATTTTAAAATGTCAAGTGGAAAATAACAACAAAACATCAATTAACAAATGATAAGTATCTATTTTTGAAAATTATTAAATATTGAAATATAATTCTAAAATTTATTTTTTGTTGAACATTAAATTCTTAAAATGTAAAGTAAATTAAATTTAATTTGAAAATTATAGATATCAATACTAGTGAATGAGTAAGCTTTGAAATATATTTGTTAAATAATAATTTTTGAAATGCAATTCTAAAAAAAAACAAAATATGAAATAGATTAAAAGAGTAAATTGAAATAGATGATGAATATAATTAGAAGAATGAATTATGCATTCAATCATAGATCTCCAATATTAATATTCATAAAATTTAGTTAACAATATTAAAATTATTATTGACATTAACATTATTATTATAAATAATATCATCAACATTTAATATTAAAAATAATATTAAATTTTTTAAATTACAATCTTATCTATTATTAGTATTTTAATTTATTAATATTATTGGTATTATATTAATTAATTAATAAATATAATATACCATCAACATTAATAACATTAAATATTAATAAAATTTTAATATTAAGTTTTAATATTATTTATAAATGTTAGATATTAGGCTTTTGTGATCCATATTGTAAATGAGAGTGTCTTTCAGATTAATCACATTATTAGGATTTGGTTGACATTTTGAACCAACTAATGTGGATGAGCCACATCTAATATGGATGAACCACATTAGTTGGTTCTAAATGTCAACCAAATCCTAATAATGTGATTAATCCGAAAGGTACTCTCATTTATTTATAAATATTAATATTAATTGATATGAGTATGAATATTAATATTACTTTTAATATTACATCAAAGGGGGAGCGTCGGGAGCTCGGACTAGGGTTCTGAGAAAAACTTCAACGGCGCAGACTGCACAGCACTGGACCCATTCACGGGCTGGACGGAAACACCTGTATCGCAACAGGGCTGCAGGACACTAGAGCAGCACAATGGAACCTCCTCAGGGGAGGGCATCAGAGCCCTCCCCTTCGCAGCACGATCCTGAGCAGACAGTTATTTTTGGATCTATCGATAAGGAGATTTTAAATAAAGAGAAAAGGCAACAACACGAAAACAAGGAGATAGGAGGTCGAAAGGACAAAGCCAGAGACATACAAGATGGAGGGGAAAAACCAGAAGAAGGACCGAGAGTATCCTTGACAACATGCAGGCCTATAGCCAAAGAACGGCCCCGAATAGAGCTGCTGGGACACAAGATTGACAAGCGAATAGAATTCATGAGGGATCATGCCCTTATTGGGAAGTTCATAGGGTTTTGGCCGACAGAAAAAGCCTTATACGGCTGGATAGCGGCGAAATGGAAACCCAAAGGAGATGTTACTCTGCAGCTAGGGCCGAAAGGCTTCTTCACCGTGATTTTCTTCTGTCTAGAGGACAAATACAGGATTTTGGGAGCAGGGCCCTACTTTTTTAACTCAGCGGGTCTGTATTTGAGGGAATGGATACCAAGATTTAACCCGGATAAGGAAGATCTCACCTGGGCGCCAGTTTGGATCAGAATGTACTCACTTCCAGATGAATATTGGGACGAGGACATTCTCAAGGATATAGGAAACGGATTGGGGGAATACATCAGGGCGGCAGAAGAAACAAAAATGCGCAGATACACTTCCTATGCCCGCATATGCGTCTTCATGCGCCTGAATGAAGCTCTGCCAGAATCGGTAAGTCTCTCCCATCGTGATGAAGAGTGGATTCAACCTCTAGACTATGAACACGTCCCCTTTCGCTGCAGAAAATGCCATGCTCTTGGGCATCTATTCAGGGACTGCCCTCTGAATGCCAAAGCCAATACTCCTGATCCCTCTGAAACCCTAACCCAGGACGGCTTCACCAAAGCCCCTAGCCGAAAGCGATCGCACAAAAAACCCACAAATGGGAACAAACCCCAGCAAAATAATACCCATGGCCCAGCTACTAAGAACAGCTTTGAAATTCTTGCTCAGACCTCTGATGAGCAACCCTCGATCTCCGAGACCAGCCCTGCTCCTCCTTCTTCCTCCTCCCATCCCCCTCCCTCAGCTTCCCCCTCCAAACTTCAAACCCCCATTATCATTCCAGCTATCCTCAGAAAAGGTCAGAAAGAGACGGCAGAGAAACACAAGGATATGGAAGTCGATGGAAAGACAGACCCCCCTCAAAGCTCAGAGATTAATATGGAAGGAAGCAGCCAAGTGCAACAGATGGAAGAAGAACCAGAAAGCATAGATCTTAACGGCCTAGACATTCTAGAACTAGAACTTGCATGCAAAAAGAAAGCATACGACAGTATACCAGAAAATCAACTCAACAAGCTGGAAGTGGTCATTTCGAGGGCCTACCATCAGCATCAACTTGGGATACAGCCGGGAAGTCATTGGGATGGAAGCCTTCCCCCAAAAGACACTAAAAAGAGAGGAAGAAGAACAGATCTTCAGCGAACGATCGAGATTGGGAAAATCCTGGTAGACTCAGGCAGGTATGCAAAGTTGACGAAGTACTATAAGCCCTCTATTAATAGTTGAGCCATGAAGCTAGTATCATGGATCCTAAGAGGGCTCAATAGCCCTGGAAAACTTAGAATGTTAAAAAACATGATTAAAATGGAAAAGCCGCAACTGTGCTTTCTCCAAGAAACCAAATGTAACGGCTCCACATTAGGCAGCATACTCTTCAAAGCATGGCTAGGGTGTCGCTCGGTGGCGGTAGATGCCACTGGAGCTTCAGGAGGGCTTGCCATAGCATGGAATACACAAGCGTTAACTCTTTCAGATTTTCACGCTTCTCATCACCTCATCCAGGCAGCCTTCCACATTCTAGGCACAAATATTCATGGCAACTTATCAAATGTATACTTCCCGCAGGATACAGGAAGAAAAATCGCGCTCCTCGACACTATAGAAGCTCTGAACAATAACAGGAGGCACCCGCTATGGATTATTGGAGGGGATTTTAACATGATCACCAAGCTAGAGGAGAAGATCGGGGGGAGAAACAGAATGGAACAAGAATATGCCCACTTCAAGGACTTCATCCAGAATACATCTCTCATAGATATGCCGTTCTGTAATGGTACTTTCACATGGAGCAATCGCAGGGCTGGTAAGCATCAAATTGCTTCCAAACTGGATCGCTTCCTCATATCAGACAATGCGGTTCATCTCGAAGGAGATATATCAGCTGCAATACTTGCGCATACAGGTTCGGATCACTGGCCGATTGCCCTCCAATGGCAAAGACCAGGCGACTTAACCAGAAGACCCTTCCGCTTCGAAGAGTTCTGGCTCTCGCATCCCACGTTTAAAGATTTTGTTAAGACTACATGGACATCCTTCATCCCACCAGAAGGGTCAAAAATGTATCAGTTCCAACAGAAGCTCAGATTTTTAAAAAATCACCTAAAGAGATGGAATAGGGAGACCTTCGGAAACATCTTTAAAGCGCAACAAGACCTAAACCAGGAACTGGTGGATCTCCAACAAAAGATAACCACAGAGGGGCACACTGAGGAGACTCTGGAACAGGAACGACGCATCCACAGCCAACTCGAGGAAAGGAGAAAGCAGGAGGAAATTTATTGGAAGCAAAAATCCAGAATCAGATGGCTGAAGGAAGGAGAGTGTAATACCAAATTCTTCCACAGAACCACGGTTCAAAGAAGAATGCACAACAGTATACCTTTCATTCAAAAGCAAGGGGGGGCTAAAGTAGAAAAGCATGAGGAAATTGAGGAGGAACTCCTCAATCACTTCAAACATGTCCACCAAGAGCCTGAAGGAGACAGGCGACATGCTATTGAAAGAATAACCAACAATGTGCCAAAGCTCATCACGGAGGAACATAATGAGCTTCTCCTTCGCCCTATTCTATCCCAGGAGGTGGATGAGGCAATGTCCCAGCTTAAGGAAGGAAAAGCCCCTGGCCCAGATGGATTCACCACCACGTTCTTTCACACCTTCTGGGAGATGATAAAACTGGAGGTCTGGCAAATTGTAGAAGAATCAAGAGCCCTCCGCTGGCTGCTTCCTTCCCTCAATTCAACCTTCATCGCCCTCATCCCTAAAGAGGAGGATTCAATCACCCCTGACAAATTCAGGCTGATCGCTCTCTGCAACGTCATTTACAAAGTCATATCTAAAGTCATTGCAAACCGGTTAAAGCCCCTCTTGCCTCTGCTCATCTCTCCGGAACAGTCGGGGTACGTGGAAGGGAGACAGATCATGGATGGCATTCTCCTCACGCACGAGATAATACACTCCCTCAAGCAATCAAAGCAGGCAGGTATGATTCTCAAGTTGGATCTCTCTAAAGCGTTTGATAAACTCAGCTGGACTTACATTCAGCAAATGCTAAAAGCCTTTGGATTTTGCTCTATGTGGATCCGATGGATCATGAGTCTAATTACCTCCACACACTTCTCCATCCTTGTGAACGGTATCCCCTCCCGCCCCTTCAAACCGTCCCGAGGAATTAGGCAAGGGGACCCCCTATCCCCCTTCCTCTTTGTCCTAATGGCTGAAGGTCTAGGTCGTCACATCAAACATGCCCTCCACTCTCATCAGATCAAAGGTCTCTCTGTTCACAACACCCCTGCCACCTCTCATCAGCAGTTCGTTGATGACACCATGTTATTTGGCTACCCATCTGTCCAGGAAGCCTCGTGTTTAAAAACCCTGCTCAATGATTTCTCTGAAGCCTCAGGCACCAGTGTCAATTGCTCCAAATCGCAGATCTTTTTCTTTCACACTCCTCCATCTGTCAAAACTGCGGTCACTCGTATCCTGGGATTTCCCACTGCTACCCTTCCCTCCAAATATCTTGGAGCCCCCCTAACTGCTTCAGCCATAAAGCACTCCTCTTGGCGAACTCTCATTGAGAAGCTTGAATCCCGTCTTAACCTTTGGACGTACAGAACTTTGAATTTGGCCAGTCGTGTGGTGCTCATCAAGTCAGTCCTTCAGGCAATGCCTCTTTATCTGTTCTCAATCCTTGCAGCGCCGAAGTGGGTATTAAAAAGAATCAGGAACCTTCAGCGTGGCTTCCTATGGGGCAGCTCGGCAACTAACCGTAAATGGGCACTTGTTAAATGGACCACTGTCTGCATGCCCAAAGACAAAGGTGGCATTGGGCTGAGAGACCCAGAGCACAGCAACTCCATTATGAGCGCCAAAATTTGGTGGCAGTGGGTCACTAACCCAGAAAAACCTTGGGTCAAAATATGGACAGCCAAATACGCCAATAACAGACCTCAGGAAGAGCTCATCAGATTCACTCCTATTGACAAGGGTTCGCTAATCTGGAATGCTGCCAAACAGCACTTTCAGTTAATTCAGCAGCACAGCTTCTGGGAAGTAAGGAACAGATGGACGGCAAGATTCTGGACAGATGCATGGAACCAGATGCCAAAGCTCACTCGTGTTCTTCATCCATCTCTGGAATTCAATAGGCAGGAGCAGCAGCAGGAAAAAATCCGACAGTTTTGGATGCAGGAGACGGAGCACGGATTCAGAAAATGGCGACAGGGTAATCAGATACTCAATAATACAAATCTCCGGGAGGCTGAGGAGCTGGAGAAGGAGCTACGGAAAAGAAGCATTAGATATGATGAAGGCAGTGACATCCTTAGATGGGGATACCAACCAAAAGGTACCTTCACCACATCAGAGGCTTACAAAATCGTTTGCAATATCACCACCCCTTCAGATCCAATATGGAGCAAAATTTGGGGTCTTGGATCTTGGCCCAAAGTCTCTTATTTCCTATGGTTGGTAGGACATAAAAGAATCCTCACATGGGATAAACTAAGGAGCAGAAACTTTCATGGTCCTTCCATCTGTCAAAACTGCAAACAAAATGAGGAAACTCTCCAACACCTCCTGGACACATGCCCACTAGCCAATCAGTTATGGGAAAAGGTGAGCTTCAGATGTCAAAGAAGATGCAGAATGGAGAACGACATAATCAACTCCATAAGACAATGGCCACAGAACCCTTACAAAAGCGAGCTGCTCAACTGTTTGTGGAACATAATACCGGGGTTCGTCCTTTGGAGCATCTGGAAAGAAAGGAACAAACGTATATTCAAAAACCAGCGCTCTTCAATCGAAGAAATATGGAATAGGCTATGTGGGAATCTCAAAGAAACGCTGATGTTACGATCCTGGACAAAGGAGGATCTTCCCTCTCTAAACAATGAGAAAGGCATCCTAGACAACTGGCAACTGCATCTGCCTCAGGAACTACACAAGAATTGCCCTTCTAAAAGCAGCATCATAGACAAAAGCCTCTGGACCGCTCCCCCTAAGCATTCCTACAAGCTCAATTTTGATGGGGCCTCCAAAGGCAATCCTGGAAAGGCTGGCTTTGGAGGAATTCTGAGGAATCATGAAGGCACTCCCCTATAGATATACTTTGGAAACATAGGGTGGGACACCAATAACTCAGCTGAACTAGAGGGACTTTGGCAAGGGCTCCTTCTCGCTTGGAATCTCAACCTTCAACCCCTGATCGTAGAAGGAGACTCCCAGATCCTTATAAACATGGCCACGCGCCTCCAGAATGGCTCTCAAGCAAGGAAAGTTGCAACCAGTTGGAGGCTCGAAGCTAAGTTGAAGGCCATCGAACAAGCGCTGCGTAGCAACATGGCTATCTCCTTCAATCACACAAAAAGGGAAGGCAATAAGGTCGCTGACCTCCTGGCCAACATAGGGGTGGAAAATGAGCATACCCTCCTCACAGGAAACACGACTATCATTCCAAACAATAACCAGGCTCAGGAATGCGATAGCCTGATCCAAAAAGATGTTGTTTCCCCGGATGCGGGTGACACGATGGGCGGTAATGAGGAGCCACATGCTAGTCATGTGCTGCCTCAGGTTTAGAGCTGGCAATCAATGCAAGTATCGCCGCCAGGGAATAAAGGGCAGGGTGAACAGGGGAAAATATTCAATGCTCCGTCCAGGTTTTTGGATCAACTGTTGCGAGTAGTTATGGCAATCGAAGCTCGAGGTAACGATGATGTGGTTAAGAAAGGTGGCGGTATGGCTCGGCATGAGATGGTTCATGCACAGTATTTGGTATTTGGTGTTCAGGCTCTTGGTGTTCAGGCTCTTGCCTGGTCTTTGGCTCTCTGGGGAATAGCTCTTGCCATCCCTCTTTCTGTTGGATGCCGTTTCAAGCCTGAAAGGCGGGGTGGATGCAAAGTCAAGTTTGTTGGGTGCCGTTCGCTCGCCTCTGTTTCAACTCCGCCTCCCTATCACGCACTGTTCCTTCCCCCGGTGCTCCTACAAAAATGGTTAGGCCTCGATAGCGCCTGCTCAGCCGTCGAGGCTCGGCCAGGGGAGGGTCCTCTCGTCCTCCAGTTGAAGAACCCCACTCCCACTGCTGTCGTTGCCGATGCCATCGCATTGCTGAAGCCAACCCCATCCAAGCAAGCCAATTCATGGACTCCGGTGGCCCAGATTCTGACCCAGCACCTACGCGTGCCTTTGGTTCCGCCATTTTTACCTTTGGTAGCTCTCTGGACAGACTCCGTATCAATGCCCATGTTTCGGTACTCTTCGTTGAGGAATCTCAGGTTGACAGCGATGGACAACGCAACAAGAGGAAGCACCCGGGCAAGAGTTCAGAAATCGTCGAGGCGATGCCAGCGAAGGTTACAGAGCATGTTCCCAACCTTCCTCAGCCACAGGAAAAGTCGACATCCAAGGGGGATAATGTCAACTTGGATCCCTACCCTTCTGCAGAGGAAATGGAAAAATATGGTTGGTGCAAGGTGGTCGAGGAGGAGCCGGACGAATAGCTGTCCATCCGCTCAGTGTCACATACTCCAGCGATACTCAGGTTTTGTTTTGACTTTCGGTTTCTGTCATGTTGTCTTAATGCCTGTTCCTGCTATGTCTCTTGTTGCCCCTGTGTGGGTAAATGCTGATGGTTGTTTGCTGCCCCTGCGTGGGATGAAAACTTATGGTCCAAAGCCCCTGCGCGGGATATCTAGTTTGAAATGGTCGCATTTTTGGAAGTCTAAGACCCCTGTGTGGGATGTTTTGTTCAGTCATGGAGCCCCTGCGAGGGTTGCCCTTTTGATTCCTCTCGGTCCAGAGTGCCACAGGTTGGCCTCTGGTAAAAAGACCCTATGATTGTAAATGTCTTTCTTGTTCCTGTAAATAATAGATTAGTTTTAACGAGAAAAAAAAAATATTACTTTTAATATTATTCACATGAAATGCATAAGTCTTTGAGGGAGATGCGAGAGAGCCGAAGCGACTAGCGTTACTGAAGCTAGCAGAGTTCGAATCTAATGGAAAGTGGTAGGGGAGGGAGCTCAACTCCCTCCTATAGAGACGCAGTGGCCAGCAAAAGAAAATCACCAATTGGAAACAGTAGAGTCAGTATGAATGACAGGAACAGGGATTAGGAAAAGGAAACAGATGGGACCAGAACAAAAGAAAACAGCAGCACAAAGGACAAGGAGGAAGAAGAAAAAAGTATGGGTTCAAGAGACAAAAAACAAAATGGACATTGCAAACCAAAAGCAGAAATCACTCCTCGAGTAATTTTAAATGATCTATCAAGAGCGCTTCCGGATGAAGTTATCCTGGAAGTTTTTGATGAGGAGTGGGTGCAGACAGTAGACTATGAGCATATCCTTTTCATATGCCGAAGATGCCATGAACATGGGCATCTGTTAAGAAACTACCCTCTTAGTAAAGAATATGACAAATAAAAACTTGATACAACAAAGAACACAGAAAGCTTTCAGAAAGTGGCTAGTAGAGGAAGGGGAGGAAAAAAGGGATCAAAGAAACAACATACCGAGGAGCAGAAGGGTAGTCAGAATAAGTTTCAAGTGCTAGAAGAGACTGAAGAAATCACAAAAGAGAACCAATATCAGGAGGAAGAAGCTAAAGAAAAAGAAAAAACGAGGACAAAAATCAATCTCTAGATATTGATTCTCAAAAAGAGACCATGAAAAGTGATACAGAAATGGAAATGGACCAGGAAATGACCCAAAGTGAAACAGATCTGGAAGAGCATGAACTACAAGAAATTCTAGACAAGGAAAACTTGGATCTGGAAGGATTCCTGATGTAGGGAACCAAAGGAGGAATAGATTCTTTGCCTCAAGAAGAACGCAACAGAATACAACAGTTGTTTTTATGGAAAACTCAGGACCAAGGGCTGGAAAAAAGTAAAAACATCCACAAACAGGAGCACAGAGGGGTGAAAACAATGAAATTAGCTCTAGGATTAGCCACTAGAAATCCAGGAAAGAAAAGAGGCAGAAAAAAGAAAAATGAGCTCTTGATGGAGTGTGGGAAGCTAATGATAGATTCGGGTAAGATGAAAGATCTAACTAGTTACTCCTTTACAAATCTTTAATTATGAAGTTCATATCTTGGAATATTAGAGGTCTAGGTAGTAAAAGAAAACAAAGAATGCTAAGTAACAGAATGAAACTAGCAATGCCGGACATAATCTTCATTCAAGAAACAAAATGCTCCATTTAGAAAATAAAACAAATCCACAGCAAATGGCTTAGTAAATTTGAGTTTCTAGAAGTCAAAGTAGAGAACACAGCTAGAGGGATTCTAACTCTTTGGAACCCCCAAAAAGTCAGCATAGTAGATGCGGAGGCATATAGAAATTATTTATCAGCGATCATTCAACCAGTGGGGATGTCTGATACCTTCCTGGTTATGAATTTTTATGGTCCTCAAAGAATAGATGAGAAACTTAGATTTATTGACTCCCTGGTAGATCTCAGAAGCAGACATGAAGAAATCCCTTGGGTCATTGGAGGAGACTTTAACATGATTAAATCTCTTTTGGAAAAAAAGGGAGGTACCAGAATCCTAAGTAAAGATTCAGTAGCGTTCCATTCTTTCACAGAAGACATGAAAATGGTTGACTCTGAAATTCAAAACAACCTTTTTACTTGGAATAACAAAAGAGGAGGTAATGCCTAGGTTGCCTCCAAGTTAGACAGATTTTTGATCTCCGAGAAGCTGATGCTCGCAAATAAAGAAATATCTGCAAGTGTTCTCCCATTTGGTGGTTTATATCACTGGCTGATTCAATTAGAAATCAAGGGGATCGATTCTCCCAGGAATAGACCCTTCAGATCTGAGAATATCTGGCTCTCCCACCCAAATTTCATAAGCAACATTGAAAAATGGTGGTCCGAAGATTTCCAATTTCAGGGCACCAAAATGTTCCTCCTTCATAAAAGACTAAAGCACATAAAACTTAAACTCAAAGAATGGAACAAGAAGGATTTTGGCAAAATTTTTGTAAACAAAAAATCAATGGAAATCAAAATGCAGGAACTAAACCAAGCAATGATCATAGATGGTTTTGATAAAATCAAAAGTGAGCAAGCTGAAAAACACAACCAAGAATGGGAGAATTTATGCAAACAAGAGGAAATCTTTTGGAAACAAAAGTCTAGAGTTCAATGGCTCAAAGAAGGTGAAAGAAATACCAGATTTTTCCACAGATCCACCATAGCCAATAGAACGCACAATAGAATCTCTTCGATATTGAATGAATATGGGGAGCTTCAGACCTCTCACAGGAATATTGAAGCTGTGTTGGTTCAGCATCTCAGAGGTATCACAAAAGAAAATAATCTAGACAGAGATCAACACATCAAGGAAATTATAAAGAACATCACTAGGTTGGTGTTGAGCTAATTTATGTTCCTAAACTAACACAATTATTTACTATCAATCTGGGTTGTTTATTCTTTGAGGCAAATTCACTATTTGTGAAGATCTAATATAACCAATCTTGAAAGATAAATGATTTAAAAGCTAAAGAAAATATATCTAATAACTCTAACTCAATCAGCTCAAAAGAGAAAACATTGAAAGGGTTCTTGAACTCAAGAAGTCCACTTTCACCTCAGTTATTACTTAATGAATTAGAGATTATAACCAAAAACTCAAGATGCATAAATCATACATGAAAGAGGCTCTTAACTTAAGAGACACTTAAAGTTTTCCATCATAACTCATTCATCTTAAGATATAAATCTAAATGGAAACAAACTATTTGCATGTAAACAAAAGAGACTAGTTCTGATTCACCATTTCATAGAGGGAATGCCAAACTTGAACACTTGTTTTCCAACTCAATTAGATGATGAATAAACCATTAACAAATTAAATCAATCACTATGAATAACCATAAGGAAATCTGAAATAAGACTTTGAAAAACTAAAGCTACCATCAACCAGATTTGCAATGAAATAAAACTAGTTTAACTTGGAAGTGTACTTAGCTTGGAGTGGGGGCCCTCCACCCTTGCCTTGCACACTTTTGAAGATGATATCAGAAACTTTATATCAGTCATACATCCATGTATTGAGCAACAAAAATGAGAGTAACACAAGTCTTCAAATTAAGTCTTCAAACCAAAAATATTACAGCATAAGAGTATCATAAGTCAATGTGTTGAGCCATCAAAGTGTGGCTCTTAAATAAGGAGTTCATGAAACCAACTGATCTATATTTACTCTAACAATATTATCTACTCTAAGCCACCTATCCAAGTCGAATCCACCTCCCTCATCCCAAGAAATATGACTAATATGATGGAATCCCAAAACTGCCCTATTTAGATGGGATTTCTGGATGACTAGTCATGATTGACTAGCTCCAAATAGGCATAATAAAGCTCGTTCTGTTGGAACCAAGCATAGGTGGCTTGGTCCTAGTTCCCAAGCTTCTCATTCATGTATCCCATTCGTGCTAAAGTGGCCTGCATCCATATCAACCATGAAGTGATTACGGGAATTTCTGAAATTGCCAAAATTGCACTTAAAATCAAACTTTTATAAAAACTTTAGAAATTGACAAATTAAAGCTAAATACCTGATTAGACATCAAATATTCATTAAAATGGAATGGATGGAGTGAAAATAAGGGATAAATGGATGGTTAGGTAAGTTTCTCAAAGCAAAATAAGATCAAAACTGAGGCCCAACATCTCTCCCATGCTTATGATCAAGCATGTCCCCATGCTTGCTTGCTTCTCTTGGACCTTCTGCCCTCTGAAGTGGATGCTGTAACTATAGCTGGTTCCCTATTCAAACAATCAAATTCTGATTCCTGTTGTGCCTTTAACATTGCTGCTTTAACCTTTTGCTTTTCATATTTAGCTTGCCACATGTTTTTGTCCTTTAACCATTGGAATGCCTGTTTGGAAAGCAAATCATTTCTCCTTTTCAACCTGCTTATTTCTTCTTGTAACTTTTCATTTGTTTTCATTAGCTTTGCGTTGTCCTTTTTCTGTGCCTTATTCTCTGATTTTAATTGCTTTTCCACAATTTTGCTTATTTCTATCTGATCTGTTAAGTCTTGGATTTTGGAAACAACACCTGAATATCTTCTATCAATACACTGTTCTCTGTTTGTTTTTGAAAATTAAATACACATGCAGCAATAACCATGTTTTCTTGACTCAAATTAACATGCATTACTGTGTATTTAAACAAACAAAAAAAACTTGAAGAATTTTGCTCTCGGCCTCTCAACAGATCTTCAAAACATTCTCTGCCTATTCACAAAAAAATGACTGTGTAATGCAACAAATTGTTCTCGGCCTTTCAACAAATTCTCAAAAAATGACTGTATAATGTGGCAAATCACTCTCGGCCTCTCAAGAAATACTCCAGAACATTCTCGGCCTATCCATTTCATCATTTTTTCACAAAAATATGACTGTGTTTTATATAGCAAATACTACACATGGATTTAATTGACAGAGTTACAAGCCTAGAGGACTAATCACATTCGCTCGGCCTCATCATACTCACTGCTTATAACAAATGTCAAACAATTTTTTTTTAAAATGCAGACTATAAAACTTTCGGCTTCAAGGCACAACAATGCAAATTTCAATATTCAACTCAGTTCTGCAGTCAACATAGCATGTATGCAGGCACTCCTACGCATTTCAATCCTCTGTATATGGCACAAATACATTAAAATTTCGATACACAGGGCGCATTAAGGCATGAATGCATTTGACTTATTTTGCATATGCACAATCTACAACATTCCTCTGTTTTTTTATTTGACAATCCACCCTTCTCGGCATATACCAATGCGTTCTTGGTTTGGCAGCCCATACACATATAACAATGCTTCAACAATCTGATTTAATGCGTTCTACAACACATATGACAACACTCTGTGATTTAATGCGTCCTCTGTTCTGAGCAATCCACATATTCACATGCATATGACAGAGACTTAGCGCGCAACAAAATGAAGGTTAAATGCAACAATGGTTGTAACAAGCAGCGCTCATATATAACAACCCTTAACAATCTGTTTCAATGCGTTCAACACCCATATGACAAACACTCCATGATTTATGCGTTCCTCTGTTGGCAGCCAATGACAATTGCGCACAGCAAAAAGGAATATGAAACAATAGTAAACAAGCAGTGCGTACATAAATAACCTTTAACGCTTCCTGCTTCTCCTACTCAAACTGACTCTCCGGGTTTACGGCTTCATATTCCATATTTAACTCAAAATGACTATCGTGTTATGCATGCAATGTTTAAAACTTAAATGTTGAGCGATTGACCACCGTTTCCATACCATAATTTACGCATACAAATCCGTTTTAGTCTATCCATACGTGCTGCAAACTTGGAGTTATCCCGGTTTTAGTGTTACTTGACTGTCACTGGCCGCGTGGGATGAAAACAAACACTTCAAATCCCTCTTTCTTCGGTCAGTCGAACTGGTGGCAAAGCAACAAAATCTGTGAGATAATGGCGAAAACTCATACCTATCTACAGTCGCCGAGCGAAATAAACTCGAGTCTTACCTTGTTTGCTTGCAAAACTCGGCTTCCTCTACTCATACGACTCAGATTTTGCCTTTAAAATCTCCCTCAACACACTCCTTTCTCTTTTTACTATGTTTCGGCTTCAAACTCGATTTTTTGAGCTATAGCAATGAGGAATTGTGGTTTGAACAGCGCAGGGGAGGTTGGTTTATGACCGTTTCTCTGTTGTACCCTGCGTTTCATTGATTGGTGTTGTTATGTGTGGTTACATGGCCGTCCTCATTGACTCAGTCGCCCGACTGAGTCATGAGGATGGCCGTATTTGTTGTTTCCTACGCATATCTTCCGCCGCTACACCAGCCAATAGCCATACGCTGCCATAACACCGTGTCAAAATCCGTACCTGTGTGTTGGCCTGCGTGGCGCTTATGGTCTATCGTTTTATTCATTACTGCAACGTTTGATTATGGCCACCGTCGTGCCCTTCATTGCAATGATATTTGATTATTATCATTTCCTTACCTGGCCGCAGCACTGCTGTTGATTATTGTCATATGGCTTGTGCATAACTGTGCCGAAAACTATTCCATACGATTTACGCCCAAAGCTTATGGTTTAACTTTATAACCTTTGCACTCTTTAAATGTTATATCATAGTTATATCCATAACTTTGTTTAAATATCATCCTTTCTCACCATCGTATTTGAATGCTTACGGTTTGGTGCTTTTGAAATATATATGCCATACCATAGTTTCTCTCACCATCGTATTTGAATGCCTACGGCCTCCACATGTATCATTCCATTGCCCTTTATAACTATGTTATATGCACGGCCTCCACATGTATCATTCCATTGCCCTTTATAACTATGTTATATGCGCTTTTTGATTTGTGTATATAAGCATTTCCATATGGCTAAAGTATTTTTAGAAAATAACTTTAGCGTTCATATATAAACTTTATAAGCATTTCCATAAACTTATGTTTAATGCTTTTTTACTTATATAACACATACTTACGACCTCCACTAACTTATGTTTAATGCTCTTTTTTTCTTTTGACTTATATAGCACATACCTTTTTATAACATAGCTTTATAATTTTAAAATGACCATTGGGGTCATGTTTAAAATTATAATCATTCTAATGCTCTGAATTCATGTGCAGGTGAAAAGAGTGGTCCCAATTTGATCTTTTTGCCTTTAAGGAAAATACCTAGGGTTATAAAAAGATGTATGTGAATGAAATGGAATATGAATAGGGAATGTGGGGTATATATTGGGAATGAATATTAATGAATATTCGCAGATACTAACTTCAATTAGATCAAAACTAGAAGTTTCTAAAAAAAAATTGAATTTCAAGCACAAAATGGCTATGAATATACTCCCTTGAATGTTGTTTGTACAGGTGGAATGTTGAATGCTGTTTGTACAGGTGGAATGTTGAATGCTGTTTGTACAGGTGGAATGGAATCCAAAATGTTGTGGATAGATGAAAAGTAGACTTTTATTACTGCTCCTTGTTCACTATGCTCTGTTTCTTGAATTGTTCAGGTCCCTTTGAATAATGTTTTCATTTCAGGTCCCTCTGCAATGCTTCTGGTATATTGTGTCGGAAATGTTCTGGTTCTGCTGCAACTAAGTTTGCTTCAGGTCCCACTGCAATACTATTTCATCTCAGGTCCCTCTGTAATGCTTCTGGAATGATTTGATCTGTTGCAACTAATGTTTGCTTCAGGTCCCTTCTGTAATGATGTTTCAACTCAGGTCCCTTCAGGTTCTGCTGCAACAAATTTGCTTCAGGTCCAAAGTGGACAACACAATCCCTTAGCTGTGGCAGCTAAAGGCTTGCTACAAGACCCTCCCTTGCTGAATGTTTGACTTGTCCTCAAGTCAATTGTGGAAAGGTCCTGCATTGTAATTGTGTGAGAATAGTAAAACAAGAATATAGAATTCATAGAGTCCAGGTTTCCCTGGTTTTCCCCTATGAATTCAAGTTTGCATGGTGCTAGTTGCCTGGTTTTCACCAGCAAACCAATTATTTTTTATGTTTTGTTTTTTTTCATATATCTTTTTCTCTTTTTTTTTATGTTTTTTTTTTATTTTTCATATTTTATTTATTCTATTTTCGAACTGGAAGATGGCAGAGCCATAATTTCCAATCCTGATTCTTCTACCAGTTGTTTCATGAATGTCTCTTTACTAATAGGTTGATGATAAACTTTCAGCCTATGTCCATTTACAACAAATGAGGTGGGGTCCTGGTCAATGGTCTTTATCTTCACTGCTCCATTATCAAAGATCTCCTTGATTTCATATGGCCCTAGCCAGTGTGTTGTAAACTTTGCTTTGAAATCCTTGAACTTGGAGTCAAATAATAAGGCCCAGTCTCCCTTCTGAAATGTCTTTGTTTTAATGTATCTATCATGCCATTTCATTCTCTGTTGCTGTATTAATGCTGTCTGTTCAATTGCTTGTTGACGATGTTCATCCAATTGGTTAAGTTCCATGATCCTTTGTTGTTGTGCTTCAGTCAGGTCCATGCCCAATTCTGCTGCTAGTCTATATGTTTGTATCTGAAATTCAATAGGCAGTAAGGCTTCTTTCCCATAGACCAACTGGTATGGACTAAAACCAGTTGTGTTTTTCCATGTGATTCTGTAAGCCCATATTGCATCTTTTAACTTCTCAGACCAATCTTTCCTATTCAGCTGCACCGTCTTAGTCATGATATTTTCTAAGACCTTGTTTGTGGATTCTACCTGACCATTTGCTTGAGGGTGATATGGAGTAGACTTCCTATGCTTTATCTTATATTTCTCTGTCAGATCCCGCACTAGCTTTGAAGTAAACTGCGTTCCTTGATCTGTCACTATTTGTCTTGGTACTCCATATCTTACAAAAATTTCTTCAAAGAGGAAGGTAACCACTGTGTCCTCTGTCGCTCTGCTCACTGCTTTGGCTTCCACCCATTTGGTTACATAGTCCGTGCACACTAGGATGTATCTTTTTCCATTTGATGGTGGATTAATGGGTCCAACAAAATCAAGTGCCCACTGTTCAAATGGCTCAATGAGGACCTGCGGTTTGAGCGGAATTTCATCTGACATGATGGGTCTCCCTATTCTTTGGCAACTGTCACATTGCTTGACATATGCCTTAGAATCCTTGAAGACAGATGGCCAGTAATAGCCCAATTGCAGCACTTTATATGCTGTTCGTTTGTCTGCAAAATGACCACCACATGGTTCATCATGACATGCCCTGAGAATATCTAGTATTTCATCTTCACGCACACACTTTCTAATCATTAGATCTGAACCAGTATAAAACAAATCACCATTCACCCAGCTATATCTAGAACTTTCTCTAACAATTTTCTTTCTTTGCTTGCTAGTGAATTGAGTTGGAAATTTTCCAGATGACAAATAATTAGCAATATCTGCAAACCAAGGTGTTTTAACTGCTATGGCAAACAGATGTTCATCAGGAAAGTTTTCTATAACTGGATTTGGGTCTTCAGGTGATTGTATGCGCGACAGAAAGTCAGCCACCTGGTTTTCTTTACCTGGCCGGTCTTGAATTGTAATGTTAAATTCTTGCAATAATAGGAGCCATCTTGTAATTCGTCCATTAGTGATGGGTTTGTTCATCAAGTATTTTATTGCTGAATGATCTGTGTGAATAAAAACTTGATATCCTGTGATGTAATGCCTGAATTTGTTTACTGCATGTATGACGGCTAACATTTCCTTTTCGGTGACTGTATAATTTGTTTCTGCAGGTGTCAAATTTTTACTGATAAAGTATATTGCATAGTTGAACAAATTTTCTTTCTGCCCCAATGAGGCACCTATTGCTGTGTCTGATGCGTCAGTGGAAATATGAAATGGCAAAGACCAATTTGGCCCTCGAAGTATGGGTGCTACTGACAGCTTATCTTTTAAAATTTGAAAAGCATTCTGACAGCTATTCGTCCATTGGAATTCAACATCTTTTGCTAATAGTTTAAACAGGGGTTGTGCTATTTTGCTGAAGTTTTCTATGAATCGTCTGTAATAGCCCGCATAGCCCAAGAAACTTCTAACCTCCTTTTGAGTTGTAGGTGGCATTAAGTTAACTAGGACTTGAATTTTGGCTGGATCCACCTTAATTCCGGAGCCGGAAATATGGTGTCCCAGAACTATACCCTCTGTTAACATCATATAGCATTTTTCATTACTTAATGACAGATTTGTTTCGATACATCGCTTCAAGACTTTCTCAAGATTGTTCAGACAATCACCATATGTGTTTCCATACACTGTGAAGTCATCCATATAAACTTCTACACATTCATGGACTAGATCAGCAAATATCGCAAGCACTGCTCTTTGAAAAGTTGCAGGTGCATTGCATAAACCAAATGGCAAAACATTATATGCATAGGTCCCCCATGGGAAAGTAAATGTAGTTTTGTCTTGGTCTTCTGTTGCTATTCTAATCTGGTTGTACCCACTAAACCCATCCAAGAAAGAGAAGTATTTCTTTCCAGCCAAAGAATCTAGCACCCGGTCAATGAATGGTAAAGGAAAATGATCTTTTAAGGTAGCTTTGTTTAATTCTCGATAATCTATACATACCCTCCATTTTCCATTTTTCTTTGGTACAACAACCAGTGGTGAAACCCATTGACTATCTGAAATAGGATAGATGAATCCAACATTTAACAGTTTTTGCAGTTCTTCTTTCACTATTTCTTTCATCATAGGATTCATTCTTCTTTGGGGTTGTCTAACAGGTTTAAGCTTATCATCTGTATAGATGTGGTGGATACATGTGGTAGGATGGATTCCTTGCATGTCAGTGTAATCCCAGGCAAATGCTTTTGAGTATTTCTGTAGTAATGCAATTACCTCTTGTTCTTGTTTTGATTGCAGCTGGTTTCCAATATTTAAATGTTTTCCAGGATGTACCTCAATTGTTTTGATTATTGGGTTGCTAATTGTGTTTACAGGAAAGATGTCTCCCAAAGAATTCTGCAAAGTTCGAATAGTACATGTTTCCTGAAAACATTGATTCAAAAGTTCATTTGCAGCTTCATATTGAACTTTCCTAAGCTGCTCTGAAATACTTGGTTCTGAGATAAAAAGGTCCATCAGATCTTCATTCTCCTCTTCTTCTCTAAAATCAAAGAATTGATTGATACTTAAAATTGCTTTTGTTTGTTGCTTTTCCTGGGTTTCAAGTATTGATTCTAAAGAAGTGGTTTGTGCAGGTGAATAAAGAGTGACATGCTTCCTCTCATCTCCATGTGAAATTATCATACTTCCAGATCTGCATCCTATGAAGGCATCTGCAGTGGCTAACCATGGTCTGCCTAATATCAGAGGATGCCCTCCCAAGTTTGTTTTTGGTTGCAAGATCAAGAAGTCAACAGGATATTCCCATGAATCCAAGGAAACTATGATATCTTCTAACATTCCTTCAGGAACAACCTTAGATCTATCTGCTAATTCCAAGATTGTTGAGGTCGATCTAATGTTGTTTAATTGCAAAGTTTTCATTGTTTCCATTGTCATTACGTTTATAGCTGCTCCCAAGTCTATTAATGTGTTAGGTACAGAGAAATTGTTTATTGATATGGTAACCATTAGGATACCAGGATCAATATATTTTTCTATTACAGTTTGAGTAGACATGAGACTTGCTAATTTTCCAATGACTTGGATTGTTGCAGGATCCTTTTTCTTTCTTTCTTTCCTAATGCACAGTTCCTTTATTGTCTTTGCATATATCGGTATTTCTTTAATGGATTTTAATAAAGGAATCTTAACATATGCATTTTTTAACTCATCTAAGATATCAAATTCAGGAAGGGTTATTTGATTTTGAATTTGTTGTTCTACCAACCTTTCAGGATAAGGTGGTGTTTGTGTAATATTTGCTCCTTTCTGATTTTGTACCTTAGTTTGTGCTGTTTCAGATGATTCCCCTTGTTCAGCTGGTTCTTCTATAATTGGAGGAGAATCCTTCTTAAGCACTTTTCCATACCTTAAATGGACATCATCAAGAGGAAGAATTGAATATGCAGGATAATATGTTGTTTCCTCTACTGTATATGCAGATTTGTCCGCTCTATTATTCGGATTAGCCACCGGTTGGGATGGTAATTGTGTTGGTCTGGGTTGATTTGAAGGTAACTGTAATTGCTGTGGTTGTGTTAACAATGGTGGTGGATTCTGCTGTTGGAATGGATATGCAGAATTCTGTTGCGGAAATGGCATGGATGAAGGATATGGTGGGTATGAAAATGGTTGTTGGTACTGTTGCTGGTAATGTTGTTGATATTGTTGAGACTGTTGTGGCTATTGGTTTCCATAACCATACCCTCTCCAACCTTGTGCAGGTTGTTGTTGATATTGTTGTGGAGGCCAAGCTTGCCATGGCATTGGAGGGGTCCAAGGATTATAAGATGGATAAGCATAATTTTGCTGAGGGATTTGTTGCTGATTTGGTTGAGGCATTCTAGGTGGCCATGGTCTTCTTGGTGCAATATAATAGAAACCTTCTGCTCCTTGCATTTCTTCCATTGAATTAGTTTGCAAGTCTTTTAATGTTACACAATTTTCTGTGGAGTGATTGCCTGTACAAAGACCACACACTTGAATGCTATCTAAAGGACAGTCTCTCAAAGGATGTTTCTTTTTACATTTTGAACAAAATATTGCTAAGGCTTGTTCTTGTTCTTCTTTCTTTTTGTTTGCCTTTAGCACATCTACTTGTGTCCCTAATGTACTCAAAAGATCTGTTTTGAAATTTTCCAGTAGACTTCCTATTTCAGCCCTTGTTATCCCTCCTGCAGCTGACTTTGCTGCTTTAGAACTTACTTCCCTTCTTCCTGTTTTTGATCTTCCTCTAGAATACTTCTGACATAACTCGACAATTTCATCAAATGGAAGATTTGAAATATCTCCTTTACCCATTACATTTAAAATGTCAAGGTATTCATCTCTTACACCTTTGAGGAAGATTGTACGAACAGTTTCTTGATTTAGGGAATGTTGTTTAGACTTCTGCAGATTATATGCAAACCGTTCTAAATATTCTTCTAGATTTTCATCTTCTTGTTGTGTCATTCTAAACACATCTTCCTTTGAATCTCTAGATCTACAATAAGGCTGATATTTCTTAAGGAAGACAGTTCGCATATCATCCCAGGAGGCTATTGTTTGTTCTCCTAAACCCATAAACCATTTTAAGGCTGCTACTTTTAATGTTGCAGGAAAAAGACGGAGCTTATGGACATCATCAGTATAGCCATATGTTCTACATAAGATATCAAATTCAAACATGAATGAATCCGGATCTTCTGTAGACATTCCATAGAAGTTTGGCAACACAGAAGGTGGAATGTTTTTCATCTTTACTTCTTCTCCTAGTATTGCACTTGTATCTATTATTGGGAAACCAAAAGTTGATTCTTGGTCAAGTCCATCTTCTTGTCTTTTCCTGTCATTTTCTTCCTTCCTATCATTTTCGTGCTTCCTTTCTTCCTCTCTCTTCCTCCTCCATTCTCTTTCTTGTCTTTCATTTTCAGCTCTTTGTTCTTCATCATTAAGATGAATGGATCCATGTCCTTCTGCCATTGTTTGAGTTGTTTCAATTTCAGGTGGAGGTTCAAGTTCTGGGAAGATAGGAGGATCGATGGATGGAAAAACAACTTGTTTCCCTTTCTCCTTTGGTTTTCCAGAAGTGGAGAATTTTTGCTTTGCCTCCCAAGCTGACAAAGTTTTCCTTTCAATCAAGGTTAATCTTTGGCCACTTCTTTGTTTTTCAATCAGTTCTTCAATGATTGGATTACCAGTAACAGGTGTATGTGATGATCCTATCTCTACTTGTGGGGGGTTTTTGATAAATCTACCTTGAGGATCTCTAACTCTAGGCATAAAGAAACATAATTAAAGAAATGAAATGTAACTAATGTTTTTGTTTATTTTGGATTTTTATCTCTCTATTGACTATGCCGATATTTGCCTCCCCGGCAACGGCGCCAAAATGTTGAGCTAATTTATGTTCCTAAACTAACACAATTATTTACTATCAATCCGGGTTGTTTATTCTTTGAGGCAAATTCACTATTTGTGAAGATCTAATATAACCAATCTTGAAAGATCAATGATTTAAAAGCTAAAGAAAATATATCTAATAACTCTAACTCAATCAGCTCAAAAGAGAAAACATTGAAAGGGTTCTTGAACTCAAGAAGTCCACTTTCACCTCAGTTATTACTTAATGAATTAGAGATTATAACCAAAAACTCAAGATGCATAAATCATACATGAAAGAGGCTCTTAACTTAAGAGACACTTAAAGTTTTTCATCATAACTCATTCATCTTAAGATATAAATCTAAATGGAAACAAACTATTTGCATGTAAACAAAAGAGACTAGTTCTGATTCACCATTTCATAGAGGGAATGCCAAACTTGAACACTTGTTTTCCAACTCAATTAGATGATGAATAAACCATTAACAAATGAAATCAATCACTATGAATAACCATAAGGAAATCTGAAATAAGACTTTGAAAAACTAAAGCTACCATCAACCAGATTTGCAATGAAATAAAACTAATTTAACTTGGAAGTGTACTTAGCTTGGAGTGGGGGCCCTCCACCCTTGCCTTGCACACTTTTGAAGATGATATCAGAAGCTTTATATCAGTCACACATCCATGTATTGAGCAGCAAAAATGAGAGTAACACAAGTCTTCAAATTAAGTCTTCAAACCAAAAATATTACAGCATAAGAGTATCATAAGTCAATGTGTTGAGCCATCAAAGTGTGGCTCTTAAATAAGGAGTTCATGAAACCAACTGATCTATATTTACTCTAACAATATTATCTACTCTAAGCCACCTATCCAAGTCGAATCCACCTCCCTCATCCCAAGAAATATGACTAATATGATGGAATCCCAAAACTGCCCTATTTAGATGGGATTTCTGGATGACTAGTCATGATTGACTAGCTCCAAATAGGCATAATAAAGCTCGTTCTGTTGGAACCAAGCATAGGTGGCTTGGTCCTAGTTCCCAAGCTTCTCATTCATGTATCCCATTCGTGCTGAAGTTGCCTACATCCATATCAACCATGAAGTGATTACGAGAATTTCTAAAATTGCCAAAATTGCACTTAAAATCAAACTTTTATAAAAACTTTAGAAATTGACAAATTAAAGCTAAATACCTGATTAGACATCAAATATTCATTAAAATGGAATGGATGGAGTGAAAATAAGGGATAAATGGATGGTTAGGTAAGTTTCTCAAAGCAAAATAAGATCAAAACTGAGGCCCAACAGTTGGTGTCCAGAGAAGATAATTTCAACCTAAACAAACCAGTAACCGAAGCAGAATTCAGTGTGGTTATCAAAGATATGCAGAATGGCAAAGCTCTAGGTCCTGATGGTTTTAATGTAGATTTTTTCAAAGCCTGCTGGAATGTGGTCAAACATGATATTTTGGATGTGGTTGAGGACTCTAGAAGAAGCAGATCCATTCTGAAAGCCTTCAACACCTCCTTCATCTCCCTGATCCCCAAACAGGAGTTTGCCATGTCTCCTGATAAGTTCAGACCCATTGCTTTATGCAATGTGGTTAACAAAATCATTTCCAAGATTCTGGCCAGCAGACTCAAACCTCTTCTTCCTTCTTTGATTTCAGGGGAACAGTCTGGTTATGTTGAAGGAAGGCAAATCATGGACAACATTATTCAGGCTCACGAGGTTTTTCATTCACTCACTATTAAAAGGCAAGCCGGTATGATTATGCAAAAAGACATTGCAAAAGCATATGACAAGGTGAACTGGATTTACATAAAAAAGGTCCTTTCTGCTTTTGGATTTGATCATGACTAGATCAGATGGGTTATGGCTATGGTCACTTCACCTAGCTTTTCAATTCTGGTGAATGGCTCGCCCTCAGAGATCTTTTCTCCCTCCAGAGGCCTCAGGCAGGGAGACCCACGCTCTCCCTTTCTCTTTATCCTCATGATGGAAGGATTGGGTCGAACCATTAGAAATTCTAAAGTCTTAGGAAAGATCAAGGGCCTCCAATTAACGGAGAACGGTCAAGCATTGACTCATCAACAATTTGTGGATGACACTATGCTGTAGGGCATCCCCACAGTCAAAGAAGCTTTAGCGTACAAGCAAATCCTGAATGACTTTGCTCTGGCGTCAGGTATGGAAGTCAATCTCTCCAAATCAATTTTTTTTTCTTAAACACTAACATTGCTATTCAAAGGAACATCTCCAGAATTCTGGGATTCCAAAGGGATGTCCTCCCTTCAAAGTATCTAGGAATTCCCCTCACAGCTAAACCATTGCACAAGAGTATCTGGGAACCGGTGCTCAACAAGATGCAAGACAAGATCAAAAAATGGACTTTCAGATCGCTGAACCTGGCTGGCAGGTTGATTCTGACAAAGGCAGTTCTGCAGGCTATCCTTGTTTTCTTTTTATCAGCCCTGCCAGCTCCCAAAGGGGTCTTACAGCAATTCAGGAATATTCAGAGAGACTTTCTTTGGGGAAAGGAGGAAACTAGGAAGAAATGGGCCCTAGTTTCTTGGGATAAAATCTATAAACCCAAAAGTCATGGAGGACTAGGCTTAGATGATCAGGAGATTCTGAGTAATGTATTAGGAGCCAAGCTCTGGTGGAGATGGGTTAAAGAACCAGGGGCGCAATGGGCTATAACCTGGAAAGAAAAATATGCAAGCTCCTGGCAAACAAATGATCTTATAAGAATGTCAGGAAACATTAAAGGCTCTCACATCTGGAACAAAGCCTGGAATAACAGAAGCCTAGTTCAAAACAATAGCTTCTGGGAAATAAAAGCAGGAGACCAAGCTCTCTTCTAGGAATATAAATGGCAACAAGAACTAATGTTGTTAAGAGAAGACTTTATGAGTCTCAAGTAGGAAATCGATCCCCAAGGATTAATAAAAGTTAGAGATTTCTGGAATCTTCCTCATGACACTGTCAAGTGGAGAAGCTGGAAGAAACTAGACTGTAGAGGGGGCAACCACATAAAAGCAAAAACAGAAAAACTCATGAGTATATTAAATCAAAGGAAGATCTTGGTAACAGAGGGGCCAGATCAGTTAAGATGGGGCCAAAACAAAGAATGTATCTTTAATATCAAGGAAGCAAAAAGAATAATCCTAAACCTAGATTGATGCATTTTGGCAAATTCCTGGCAAAAACTTTGGAGCCACAAAGGGTGGATGAAGATCAAGCTGTTCATGTGGTTAGTTCATCACAAGAAAATTTTAACTTGGGAAAACATTCAGAAGAGGGGGGTTATGGGGCCTTCTAGATGTCAGTTATGTGAAGCTCAAGAGGAGACAATGGAGCATATTCTCAACAGCTACACCTATACCACCTGGTTGTGGGATTCTTTTAACACCATTTTTCAACAGACAGATAGAGACAAAGGTAGTATCATTAACACCCTGAACAAGTGGAGAAAAAACTTTTCAGAGTATGAGATCCTTAATTTGGCCTGGACCTTTATGCCAAGCTTCATTATCTGGAATGTGCGGAAGGAAAGGAATAAAAGAATTTTCAAGGATGAAAAAAATACTCCCCATCGCATAATGGATCTGATCTTAAAGCAGATTAAGGAGACAGTTTCCACCATTGTGCATAGTTGTCCCAAGAATCCTCCCACAATGCTTGAATTGAGAACTCTCAAGCATCTGGGTATGCAAGAGATCATTCACCATGGTCCTAGTAGAAACGAAAGAGTGTTGGAAATGGAAAAGGAGTTCTGGCATCCGCCACCAAAAGGTTTTCTGAAATGCAATATTGATGGGGCTTCAAAAAGCAACCCGGGGACAACAGGTTATGGAGGGGTGTTAAGAGATGAAGAAGGAAAAATAATCTTTACTTTCCACTATCATCTAGGCAAAGCCACCAACAACATGGCTGAATTAATGGCTTTGGAACAATGTCTAGAGCTTCTTAAACTTAATCACAGCTCGAATGTCATTATCGAAGCAGACTCAGAGATTTCTATAAATGCAGTTAAGAAAATCAGTTATGGAACAACGCCAGAAAGAGTCTCAAAACATTGGAGACTAATACAAGTGTACCAGAGAATCCAAAAACATCTCCTTAGTCTTCGAACTGTTAGCTTCAATCATGTTCAGAGGAAAGCCAATAAATTTGCAGATTTATTGGCCAATCAAGGAGTGATAAATTCCGAATGTAAGATTGAAATTAAGTGGAGGAGATGCCTCCAAGCAAGTTAAAAGCTCTTTGCAATGAACAAGCTGTAGAGGATAAAGAAATTTTCAATTATTGGGCACGCAGGTCAGGCACAGAATAAAGCTTTCTATGCAAGTTCTTACACAGAACCGTGGTCGGCTCCTTGAAAAAGAGCAAACTCTGAACAGTGACAGCTTCCTTTGGTTTACTAAATGCTTCGGTTGTGAGCTCCATGGTCAGTTTAAGAGGATTGAAAGGCTGGATTTCTCCCACGAGGGAAATTCCACTGTACCCCTCTTTCAGTGCGGTAAACCAGGCTTTAAGTAGTTTTCCATTGATCCCGAGGCTTTCAAATGGTAAGTGGTTTTGGTGTGTTGAGAGCGATTCCACTAGGCTCTCAACACGTGGCATGGGT
The DNA here is from genome assembly GCA_031772625.1 of Pinus tabuliformis. Classification (NCBI taxonomy): domain Eukaryota; kingdom Viridiplantae; phylum Streptophyta; class Pinopsida; order Pinales; family Pinaceae; genus Pinus; species Pinus tabuliformis. Next base: position 186,153,425 of record CM062815.1, read on the forward strand.
GGGGTTCGTGAAACCACCCTTCATTGTGCCTTAAAGTTTTTGCTTCTTGGATTTCTGATTTCTCTCCAAGCCGTCCTTTCTGGCAGTGGCATTCGACGATCAGATCTGATCGGGCATTTCAGTGGGACCACTTTTATTTTCAATCTTTGCGAGTTAATCAGGGATGGGTTTGCGGCGCTCGACATTCAGTCAACTTTTTACTGTGGGGACCATTGGTTAAGTCAGCTTGTCCTTTAGTTTGTTTCAAGTTCACATCTTTTGCTGTACGGCCTTGAGGTTTCCGTAGGCCTTGAGAAATTCAGGCCTTTTTTATTTATTGTAACTTTACTTTTGGATTTTTGAAATAGAAGGAAAGTCTCTTGCTTCAGCCAAAAAAAATATTACTTTTAATATTATTAATATTTATAAATATTAATTTTAACGTTAATTATTAATATTAATAGCATTAAATAATATTATCATGGTCAACCATGGTCAATAATCATGGTGACATTGTCATGAACATTTTCTTTTGCTCCAATGTCACATTATGAAAACCATGGTCATTCATGGTCAACCATGGTCCAATGTTGCATTGTGACAAAGATTGTCTCTATATGAAAATCAACCATGGTCCTACATCGCATTGTGACAAATATTGTCTCAATATGAAAATAAATCATGGCCAACCATGGTCCAACGTCGCATTGTGACAAAGATTATGGGAATATGAAAATCAACCATGGTCAACGATGGACAACCATGTTTATTTTAGGGTTTATAATATTTATTCAAACATCGCATTGTCACGTAGATTGTATATAAAAATAAATGATGGTCAATTATGCTCAACCATGGTTAATCATGGTCAACCATGGTCAATATGAAAATCAACCATCTTCAATCATGGTCAGTCATGGTCCAGCATCACATTGTGAAAGAACTATCTCAACATGAAAATCAACCATGGTCAACCATGTTTCAACGTTGCATTTTGACGAAGATTGTCTTAATGTGAAAATCAACCATGGTTAATCATTGTCAACTATGGTCAACCATGGTCAATAATCATGTTCACATTGTGACGAAGATTGTCTCTTTGTCCAATGTCACATTGTGATAAAGATTGTCTCAATATGATAATCAACCATGGTCAATCATCATCAAGCATGGCCATTCATGGTCAAACATGGTCCAACATCACATTATAAGAATTATTATCTCAATATGAAAATCAGCCATGTCAACCATCTTCAATCATGGTCTACCATGGTCAAATGCCACATTGTGACAAATATTGTCTCAAATGAAAATCAATCATGGTCAATCGTGGTCAACCATGGTCAATATGAAAATCAACCATGGTCCAACGCCCCATTGTCACAAAGATGTCTCAATGTGAAAATCAACCATTCTTAATCATGGTCAACCATGGTCAGTAATCATGGTCACATTGTGACGAAGATGGTCTCTTGGTCTAATGTCACATTATGAAAACCATGGTCATCCATGGTCAAACATGGTACAACATCACATTGGGACAAAGATTGTCTCAATATGAAAATCAACCATGGTCATCCATGGTCCAACATCACATTGCGACAAATATTTTCTCAATATGAAAATCAATCATGTTCAATCATGGTCCAACATCACATTGACAAAGATTGTCTCAATATGTAAATCAATGATGGTTGATCATGTTTATTTTAATGTTTATAATATTTTTCTTAGGGTTTATATACGTTGGGTTTATAATATCAGTCTCTTGGATTTAATATTGTTCCCTTGGGTTCATAATCCCTTGGGGTCTTAGTATTAATCCATTCGTTTTATTATTCCTTTGGGTTTCTCATATTAATCCCTTGCGTTTATTATTCCCTTAGGTTTATAATGTCGATCATGGTAAAGATAGCCAACCATGCTTGAATGTCACATTGAGACAAGGATTGTCTCACCATGAAAATAAATAATAATCTCTTGGGGTTTTAGTATTGATCCCTTAGTTTTATTATTCCTTTAGGTTTATAATATCAATCCCTTGGGTTTATTATTCCGTTAGGTTTATAATATTAGTCCCTTGGGTTTAATATTATTCCCTTGTGTTCACAATCCCTTGGGGTTTTAGTATTAATCCCTTGGGTTTATTATTCATTTGGGTTTATAATATCAATCCCTTGGATTTATTATTCCCTTAGGTTAATATTATCAATCATGGTCAACCATGGTTGAATGTCACATTGTGACAAGGATTGTCTCACCATCAAAATAAATCATGTTTAATTTAGTGTTTGTATTATTTATATTTGGGTATACCAATGTTGGGTTTATAATATTAGTCCAATAGTTGAGTGTCACATTTTGACAAAGATTGTCTCACCATGAAAATAAACCATGTTTATTTTAGTGTTTGTAATATTTATATTTGGTTTTACCATATTAGTCCAATGGTTGGATGTCCCATGTTGACAAATATTGTGTCACCATGAAAATAAATCATGTTTATTTTGGTCTTTGTAATATTTACATTTGGGTTTATGAATGTTGGGTCTATAATATTAGTCCCTTGGGTTTATTATTCATTTGGGCTTTAATATCAATCCGTTGGGTTTATTATTCCCTTAGGTTTATAATATCAATCATGGTCAGCCATGGTCAATCGTGGTTGAATGTAACATTGTGACTAGGATTGTCTCACCACGAAAATAAATCATGTTTATTTTAGTCTTTATAATATTTATATTTGGGTTTACAAATGTTGGCTTTATAATATTAGTCCCTTGAGTTTAATATTATTCCCTTGGGTCCATAATCCCTCGGGTTTTAGTATTAATCACTTGGGTTTATTATTCATTTGGGTTTATAATATCAATCCCTTGGGTTTATTATTCCTTTAGGTTTATAATATCAATCATGGTAAACCATTGTCAATCATAGCCAAACATGGTCAACCATGGGTTTATTATTAACTTGGGTTTATAATATCAATCATGGTCATCTTTATTAATCTCTTATATTTGTAATATCAATCCCTTGCGCTTCTTTATCCCTTAAGTTTTTAATATTTATCCATTGGGTTCACTAATTCCTTGGGTTTATAATATTAAACCATTGGGTTTATTAGTTCCTCAGGTTTATAATATTAGTCCCATGGGCTTAATATTATTCCATTCGGTTCATAATCCCTTGGGGTTTTAGTATTAATCCCTTCGTTTTATTATTACTTTTTGGGTTTATAATATCAGTCCCTTGGGTTTATTATTCCCTTAGGTTTATAATATCAATCATGCTAAACCATTGTCAATCATAGGAAAACATGGTCAACCATGGTTTTATTATTAACTTGGGTTTATAATATCAACCATGGTCATCTTTATTAATCTCTTGTATTTGTAATATCAATCCCTTGCGCTTCTTGATCCCTTAGGTTTTTAATATTTATTCGTTAGGTTCACTAATTCCTTGGGTTTATAATATTAGTCCCTTATGTTTAATAGTATTCCCTTTGGTTCATAATCCCTTGGGTTTTTAGTATTAATCCCTTGGGTAATGATAAACAAAAGGGACTAATATTATAAACCCAATGTATACAAACCCGAAGATAAATATTAAAAATACTAAAATAAACATGGTTGAATTAATAAAACCTCCTCATAATAATAATAATAATAATAATTATTATTATTATTATTAATTAATATTACTAATATTATTATGAGTTTATATTATTGTAATAATAATAATATAATAATCATAAATATATAAATATATAAGAATATCATTGTTATTATTTATATATTTATTAATTATCATAAATGGTTGGTCTTTAAAAAATTACACATAATAATTCACTTATCACAATTCTAATTATTATTGGATCATGATTATTATTATTATTATTATTTTATTGTTATAATAATATAATAATAATCATAATATATTATAATAAGAATAATAATAATAAAATAATATAATAGTAATTGTTACTATTAGTATAATAGCTATTATATTATTATCTTATTAATAATTATATTTGTATATTATTATAATAAAATAATAATATAATTATATTATTATTATTCTTGTACAATATAATGATAATCTAATTAATTAATATTAATATGAGTTTATATTATTATTATAATATTCATATAATAATATATATCAATAATATGGTTGTTAATATTTATATAGTTATTAATAATCAGTTGGCCTATTAGCGTATATCAACCACATTGGAAAATGTGGTTGATATATATGCTTGATATATGTCTATCGGCGTATATCAACCATATTTACCTTGGTAAATATGGCTGTGCTAGTTAGGTACAGTTCAATATTTTTTTATTTATTTTTTTAATCTTGGTAGGACTCTCCAATTTTCGAGTTTTACATGTCCATCCCACTATGGGGAGGGTAGTGCAAGATTCGAACACAAGATTTCTGGTCCATTGAAACTTCATTCCACGACCATCGCCACTTGAGCTACCCCATGTAGACAGGTGTAATTCAATATTAATTAGTATATATATAGATATATAGATATATATGAAGTTGATATCAACGTAAATTAGTTAACATAGATCTTCAAGTAGTTTATTTAAATCCCATGTTGAAATATTTTTAAAAAGTATAAGGTTTTAATGTCTTACTCACACAATTATTTTTTACTTCTAATTACGTTACATAAAATTATATTATGTCATATTGACAAATAACTAAACAAGCATAGTATATTCATTTTTGTCTTTTATTATATTTAACATTGCTTTTCTATTTATAATTTTTATTTTAAGATGGGCACCTATTAACTCCACATTGAGTATGGATGGAATACAAATCACCCTCATACTAGGTTGTAGAATGAACATCTCAGCTCAACCAATGTAAATCCATATTAATCATAGATCTAATATGAGCTGAGAGGGATCAAATATTTTTAGGTGCAAACTTATTTTAGAGTGCAAAGCATAATATATAGTTTTTCATGATATATAGAGTATAAAACTTAAACTTGTAAGCCCAAAAATTATTTGTTGGATTTCGACCCAAAAACATATATCTAAAATAAAAAGGCTATAAAATAATGAGACCACTTCAAACATTTTAACCTATTTTTTTCAATAGCTTTATATGATATATACATAATTTTTTAAAAACAGTATATAATATATACATAGTTGACATTAAAATATTTTACATAACATATGCATCAAGAAATTTTATTAGCACACATTAAAATGATTTTGTTGTTATTAATATATTGTTAGATATATGCCAATATTAACCATCCTAGATCCATTTTAATTCTGGATCTACTTGTTAGCACTCCATAAATCCCTTAAGGTTGAGGAAAGGGATCCCAGAGGTAGCCACAAACCACTTGTAGGTTAAGGTCCAGTCCCCCTAACCTTGGAGAGGGCTCTCTCGCTGGATCAACTATCAATAAAAGACTGATAGGATTTGGATTGCAGAATGGTTATTAAGCTCAGAAGGTAGATGATACAATATTTAGTGAAGATTGTTGGGAAAGAGGGCCGGTGAAGTATAAGATCATAGAACATTAGGGAATACATGTTCCATATAGATAACAGAGGCAAGGTAGGTGCACATATTTCAAGTCAATTGTTGGTTGTAGTATAACGAAAAAGGAAGGAAACAAACAAATTATTCAGTCAAATGTAACAAAGCATATGGTTATGAATTTTGTCACATAACTAATAACCAAATATTTAGAAGAACCATGAAAAACCAATAAAGAATTCTATCATGTATAAGATCCGTAGTTATCTTGAGCATAAAGGAATGAATTCAAGATAATAACTTCAGAAATGAACATTAAATTAACATAAAGGAAACACAAACTTGAAAACGCACACCACAGGAATCTTTGAAACTGATAACAAAGTGCTATGAGCTTTTATTAAAATGTTTAGATACAAGGCCTCCTCCTACCCTAAAAAATTCCCCAATTTCTTTTCCTATTACATTGTATATTTAGCCATTAAATACCATTTCGACCTAAGACCGGGTACATTGCATTTATCCAACTAAGTGGATCAAAAGGTGTGTTTTATCATAATAACAAGACTCAGGTCAAATATAGGAACAACATCTTTATCCTCATCTACCAGTGGTCCTCTGGAAAATCTTGAACTGCCTGCCATGGTGCCAAAAGTCCTCCTAATGCCCCGGTTCATTCCCCTTCTGCTTTATCGACCTGTCTTAAGCTTATCGGGTAACTTATTAGCCTCCTTCCGAATAGTCAAAACCATAAAAACATGGCAGAGTATAAAATAATGACTATGGAAAGGGTTTTAAGCCATGAATATTACTATCGGGTGCATTTTAAGTCATAATACTAGTGAGTAGTAACCATAGGCTTATGTCGGAAGTTCTTATCCCACAAGTTTCCCTTGTGCCTTCTTTTAAGATTTCTAGGATTTGATGAAAAGGGGGTCAATTCTTTGGAATATTGCATTACAAACAGTCTCCATGTGTAACACATGGGACCACAACATATGCGCGCTCGAGCCCTTTTGAATATCGATACTTGGCAATCGACAATTTCATAACATTGTATTGGTTGCGCATTCCAAGACTTTCCATCTCCGATGAGTGACGTGGCCCGATCCATGTGGAGAGAAAATAAGGGAAGGGCCCGTGCCAATGATTTAACACATAAAAACCTTTACTAACCTTTATCCGCTTTATAAAAACCTTTGTTAATGTTTTGGCCAAACCTTTGATTTTAAACACATAAAACATATATTCATTCTTATACCACCACTTATATTGTGATCATTGATGCTAGAAGCCCTTGGTTATCAGCCCCAACCTTTAATTCCTTAAACTATTTTTTACCATGGGCCAACCCCCACACCAGAGCCCCTTATCGTAGATTCTCAATCAGAATATTTAACTTAGATGTAGTGATGTGCCTCAACCTGCGATCGCCAATCTGTGACCTGACGTCATGCTCTGCCACGTGTCACCTTGTGAGTGGTGACAGTTGTCACTGTGAATTTCCCCCTTAGGACCCTTGAAAATATCAAATATGCATGCCACTTGTCCACCATACAACCACATCATGACGACATCAGCTCCCATGTGGTTTAATAAAAACCAATCATTGCTTTCCACATGTCCCGTTGGAGGGGAGAGAATGGACCCGAACTTGTTTTGGTTTTTCAATGAAATCCTTTGTTAAGTTGTATACAACCCTTCCCAACACTTTAACACTAAACTAATTTCCCTGATGTTTAATTGCATATCGCAACATTTTAGAGATGTCACCCCTGCAACAAGTGATCACTGATTTTTGATTGTGATACACGATCTGTATAGGACCCTGCCGACTGCCAATTCGCCGATTGGACCTTGCCGATATGCCTCATCACTAGTCGTTGTGCTTGAACCTCTGATATTGGCGATCGATGATCGCTCCAACCTTCGTTGCCAAATCTTGGATATTCGGGATGTGGGATCAACACTTAGTCCTTTTTCCTTTGTTTTATGGTTTTGAAGAGTAAATTTAAACATGCTCTAATTTTTTATCCGAAAGTTAGTTTGAAGAACTGGATATTCCATTCAAAATTTGCTTCCGAGCACTTTACAATGAAAATACCTGCAACATGATTTGAACTAGACTTCATATGCAAAAAATCTCCCAAAAATTAGGCTTGTTTTGACCATAAGACCTCAAGGACTGAATGGCTCCTTTGATAAGTAAACCTTTAGGCTATGACACCTTAATTATTCATAGGCTAAACTGACCAAAATGAACAGTAAGTGACCAACACTCCTTATTCCTATTATGGGACCCTAACGTTGGTTCCAATGGGTATGGCATCCTCCCTGTGGGGTACTAAGAACAAAAAGAAGACTAATAACATATTTAGACCATTAGGCAATGGAGTCAAAACTAAAAACTGAAAAATTAACTGACTCACTGCAAACTGACTAATTGAATTACATAAATAAAAAATTCAAAGTAAATAAGTAACTCAAAATTCAACTGATCCTGAAAACCAACATTGATAAAAAGTACAAGCTTCCACAAATCCTGCAACATACTAGCTATGGAATGATAATCGTTTTCTTTCACTGGTTCCAAGAGGCCAACAAAAGAATCTTCAAAAACATAATTGATTACCTTTACCTTATGATCATTAATAGGATTTTTCTCTGTAGAAAAGGAAACACTTAGTTCATTAATATTTCCCTCTTCAATTGAGTTAACCACCTTATCCACAACAATGATGTGCACATCCATAGGATCCGGGAAAACATGCTCTTCTTTAGCAAACTCTTCATTTTCTAAACTTGGAGGCAGATCTTCATGTGTAAGAGGCTCTAAAAAAACCCCTTCTTTTTCACTGCTCTCCTCTTCTTGATCATTAACAGTTTGTTGAATACGTTGATCAGGCTCAAGAGGACAAACCTGTTGCATTTCTTCATCAAGCTATGTCTGGTCAGTTTCATTTTCAACTACATAAATTATTGCATGATGGGAATCTTCATGAATATCTGGGCAACAGACCTCTTCTATTTTCTGTTCTTGACATTGGGATGAAAATTCACAACGGGCTTCTTTAATTTCATCATCCTAGAATACATTCTTCATCACCATAAACAATTTCCAGATATTGGATGAAATATTCAAAACATGCACAACATTTTTCAACAAGATGTAGGGGAGGACATAATTCCTTAAAATGCTCATAAAATACTGCATGAAAATATGTAAGAGAACACAAACTGGAAGGTTGCAAACTTTCATAACAAGATCTAGCTTTTTCTTCTCAGGTTGCCATGAACATCTTTATTAAACATTTCTCGGGAAACTTAACCCCAAGCTTATGTACATGAAAATGAAACTTGAATAGATGTACAAAAACATCATCTCCTTTTCTATCTTTAAATGATGGAAGATAGGGTAACCAATCACCACGAGGCATAGGATTTAGAAAACCAGAAATACGAGATCTATCTGTAGGTGCATACCTGACATCTGTTCTTGAACCCATATTGAAAATAGTAAACCAAAATTAATGACCTTTGTTTTGGATCCTTTGAAATCAAATTCACCAGGTGAATGATTCAACATTTATGTGTCTGACTGTTGTTCACCATCAACAACCAGATCTGCAACTTTGATCATCTTTCCTAGAGAAAATAAAACCTTCGCTACTTGGAAACAATGCCACTATGTTAGCAATCTATAAATCCCCTAAGGTTGAGGAAATGAATCCTAGAGGTAACCACAAAGAACTTGTAGGTTAAGGTCTGGTCCCCTTAACCTTGGAGAGGGATCTCTCACTAAATCACTTATCAATCAAAGATTGATAGGATATGGATTTCAGACTGGTTATTAAGCTTAGAAGGTAGATGATATAAGATTTAATGAAGATTGTTGGGAAAGAGGGCCACTGAAGTATAAGATCATAGAACATCAGGGCATACATGTGCCATCTAGATAACAGAGGCAAGGTAGGTGCACATATTTCAAGTCAATTGTCGGTTGTAGTATAGCGAAGAATGAAGGAAACACAAAAATATTCAGTCAAATGTAACAAAGCATATGGTTATGAATTTTGTTACATAACTAATGGCCAAATATTTAGAAGAACCATGACAAAGCAATAAAGAATTCTATCATGTATAAGATCCACAATTATCTTGAGCATATAGGAATGAATTCAAGATAATAGCTTCAGAAATGAATTTTAAATTAAGACAAACTTGAAAACGCACACCACAGGAATCTCTGAAACTGAAAACAAAGTGCTCTGATTTTATTAAAAAGTTTAGATATAGGGCCTCTTCCTACTCTCAACAATTCCCCGTGGCGGAGTATAAAATCATGACTATGGGAAGGATTTTAAGCCATGACTACAACTATCGGTTGCATTTTAAGTCATAAAACCAATGAGGAGTAACCATAGGCTTATGTCACAAGTGCTTATCCCACAAGATTCCCTTGTGTCTCATTTTAAGATTTCCGGATTTTGGTGAAAAGGGGGCTGATTCTTTGGAATATTACATTACAAACGGTCCCGATGTGTAACACATGGGACCACAACATATGCACGCTCGAGCCCTTTTGAGTATAGGAATTTGGTGATTAACAATTTCATAACATTGTATTTGTTTTCACAATAGAAGACTTCTTACTTCCGATGAGGAACGTGGCCTGATCCACATGGAGAGAAAATAAGGGAAGGGTCCGCACCATGGATTTAACAAATAAAAACCTTTATCAACCTTTCTCCGCTTTATAAAAACCTTTGTTAACATTTTGGCCAAAACTTTTATTTTAAACACATAAAACATATATTCATTCTTATACCGTTTCTTGGCTTGCAATCATTGATGTGAGATAGCCCTTGGTTATCATCCCCAACCTTTGGTTATTTAAACTATCTGTGACCGCGGGCCAGCCCCCACATTGAATCCCCTTAATTTCAGATTCTCAATTGGAAGATTTAACTTTGATGCAACGATGTGCCTCAACCTACGATTGTTGATATGCGATCTGACGTCGTCCTCTGCCACATGTCACCTTGTCGGTGGTGACACGTGTCACTCTGAATTCCCCCCTTAGGATACATGAAAAAGCCAAATCTACATGCCACATTTCCACTGTCATCACATGGGCTCTAGTTTGTTAATGAAAAACTTTGTTAAGTTGTATTCATCCCTTCCTGACACTTTAACACTAAATTAGTTTCCTGACAGTTTAATTGCATATCACAACATTTTAGAGATGTCACCCCTGCGACATGCGATTGTCAATTGCTGATTACGATTCATGATCTGTAAAGGACCCCGCCGACTGACGATTCACCGATTGGACCCTGCTGATATGCCTGATTGTTGGTCATTGTGCTTAAACCTTTGATTGCTGATATGCATATCAGTGATTGCTGATCACTCCGACCTCTACTACTTCTCTTTCCAAATCTCTTATATCTAGGCTGCGGGATCAAAACTTAGTTCTTTTTCCTTTGTTTTTTGGTTTTTAAGAGTAAATTTCAACTTACTCTAATTTTTTATCCGGAAGTCATTTGAAGAACTGGATATTCCATTGGAAATCTACTTTCGATCACTTTACAGTGAAAACACCTGCAACATGATCTGAACTAGACTTCATATGCAAAAAATCTCCCAAACATTAGACTTGTTTTGACCATAGGACTTCAAGGACTGAATGGATCCTTTGACAAGTAAAGCTTTAGGCTATGATACCTTAGTGATTCATAGGCTAAGCTGACCAAAATGAATAGTAAGAGAACAACACCATTGATTCCTATTATGGGACCCTAACACTACCAAGCACCGAGAGGGATCAAATCTCTTGAGATGCAAATCTTTTTTAGAGTGAAAAGAAATTTGATCCCTCTCAACGCTCGGTAGTGGTGGAGTTAAGATGGATCTAGGCCGGTGTAATATATGTAGTGGACACGGAAAAGTTTTATTTGTAATTCATGTTCTCCACATTAAAATGTTAAAACATGCCTCCTCATATTTTCCCTGTATGCATACATATTTATTTTTTGTAAGAAAACGTATTTAAATTATATTAACAGACAAAAAATGTACATAGTTTAGATTGATGAGAGCATTCTCCACCTCTATTTGAGGAAACTAGAGATAAGAGCAAGAAATCTCTGCCCTAGGAAGGGGAAACTAGAGCTTAAGAAGTTTACAAATGAAATGACATTCATCAAAAGAGGAGTGTGAGACCTAACATCTTTGTATTAGTCATTCATAAACCAAAACTGATGAGGAACCAAAATATCATTAGTGAGCCTCATGGCTCTATTCTACTCAATCACAAACCAAACCAAAATAGCAACTGTGTGGTGGTTACCACTGAGCCAAACCATAATGAAGATTACCAACATAAGGGTCATCATGGAGCTAAGAGATTAGAGTTTTCCACATTGAAACCACATAGTCTCCATGTTGGAGCCACATTGAACCTTAATGCTGTCATGAGCCTACCCATTCCCGAAGTTTGCGGTAATTTCCTCCAAGATGTACCAATTTTAGAGGCTAGGGTAAGGAGGTGAGTGGAGGGGAAAATCAACCACTTGAGGGATGAGAGTGTGAGTTGTAATGGAAGGGGCCATAGGAGCATTGGTAACAAGAAAATATGAGGAGTTGACTGGAGGGCAACACAAGGGAGAGAGAGTGGGCAAGGATGGGGATGGTACATTGGGAGGAAATTTATTTATGATATCTCTGGCTAGGCGCTTAAGAGAGGAGAAGGAGTGGTTGTGGAAGGTAGAGAACTCAAAAATCCATCCAAAAGCTTTCAACTTCTCCTAAGCTCTCTCCTTGACTTGGTGAGCAAGGAGGTTCCAAAGGGACCAGAGCGTTGAACAACCTTTGTGAGTTTATTTCTCCTCTAGAGAAAGAGCCCTCTTCCAATGGAATCAGGAATGCCATAGTTGAATATGGATGTAACATAGGCTTCATCAAAGGTGGTGTGGCTACTTCCATGACCCCTGCCTCTCCCAGAGCATCATCCCCTACCTATGCCACAGTTCATCATTAGGTGGAAAAAGAGCAACATTGTAGAGTTGGAGTCAGGGGAGATAGTGGCAACCTAGGAGATAATGAAAAAGAGAAGAAGATTCCATGATATGATTTTCCATATTATTAGAATATGATTTAAAAACATAAAACATGGGAAATCAAATTGACTTTAAGAATATATAGCTCTTATTTAAGAAAAATCGTATAATGTATAAAAATAATGTGCATATACTTGTACACCATATAATTTGTTTTATATATGGATAGGGTAATGCAAAGTTATGGTGAAAACAAAAAACCTATGAATTTTAAAATTATGTATATGTAGAAAGAAAATCTTATATATATATATATATATATATATATATATATATATATATAGACACACACACACACACACACACACACACACACACACACACACACACACATATTTTCTTTGCACACGCGCATAAAATTTTTATATAGAGATCTTGTTAGTTGTATTTAGTTACCTCAAATTCAAGGCATTACTTTTTCAATCCAAGAGTGTAAGATTTGATGAACTATACTATATGTGTAGAGATGATAACATTAATGGGTCTATTGGTCTAATTCTACAACAAAAAATATCACATGAAAACCAAATAACTTACTTCTAAGACCACATCGGATCAAATCATTGGATAATAGATCTATCTGTCATTCTATAAAGTTATTGTAGTAATGTTTTCGATTGATCATAGCTTAAGGGTTCCTATAGATTGCCTCTAAGTCTTATATTTAGCAAGATTTTTCCATTGTGTATGTCAACAACGAAAAATATATTCAGTGGAAAATCCTACAAGGTATTGGCTATTTGGAGTACTTGTTGCAAAGCCCCTACTCCCCAAGTCACAACCTATTCACAGTGACTTTGGGAGAGTGCACATGTGGCCTAAGAAATGTTAGAATGCAAAGAAGCACCTTCCAGGGAACCACCCACTGAAAAATCATTAGAACAACAAATCCTAAATTAGAATGATCACTTGGTGCTCATATAAGGCCCTTCCTTACTACTTATAATCTTTCACATGAAGAGATTAGTGCATTCCTATAACCATGAAAGGTTAAAATGCATCAATATTTTCCTTCAATGATTTACCTCACCTCTGCAAGTGTAAATCCAAAATTAGAACAAAGCAAGAAATATAAAATCAAATTGCAAAGGAATATAATGCTAATATGCCTCCCTATCATTGAAATCTAGTGAACCACAACTCTTTAAGGTAGCAATAGGGTTAGCATATATAATACAACTCTTAACTTTAAAGACTACGACATGCTACACCAATCTTATTATAATATATGTTAAATAAACAAGTTTTAATTGAAAAACCTAATCATATACATGGGATATTGATCAAATGTAAATGATATAGACACATGATCTATTTAGCTAAAATAACACACAACAAACCAAACTAGAAGTGTCACAGGGGAATGTATAATGGAGAGGGAAATGTGGTTGGATTGGTGGGCCTTTCCAAACCAGTGCAAATTTCCTATGTGCTAATTTTTCATAGGGCTATATTATTCTTTGCTTTGATAATTGCATTTCTTTTTTAACACATTAAGCTCACCTCGAAACATCATAACATTATTCAGATTTACTTCATAACGTTATTCAGATTTACATCATTATTCATCATCATATGCAACTATGTAGAAAGAACAATATCATCATCATCAATGTAGCAGAAAATAGTGGAACAATATAAGAAAAGAATTCACACATAGATACACCGGGATTAGTCAGAGACCAGGGCAATACCCACTATGGGGAAAACCATTGTGAATTATTCTTCTTAGATTGTCATCAAATAATTCAGCAAAACAGAGTACATTGATCCATATCTTCATATATGCAACTAACCAGAAAAGCAACTACAACATCCATGAAATGAACCCCACAATGTATATGCTCAAAACTCTGATTCTTAAGACTGTAATGAACTATTACTATCTGTAGTGAACTGTCAAAACCTGTGGTCACTGAGCGAAATATTTGGAAGACTGAGATTTCATATTTTAGTTCTTGGTTGCATGAAGGGGTGTCATGCAAGAGACTATATCTTTCCTAGTCGCTCCCTTAAGCCTGGAATCTACGTGACTGAGGTCAAATCTGGAATGTGGAAACCATAAACCCCCAGTTGCATAGATGGAGAGTTGTTCGTGTGACTAGAAGGCTCTAGTCACATGAATGATCTTCTGTGAATGTGACTACAGTTGAATCCTTCCTATTCTGTGCTTGTGACTGGGGCACAAACCCTAAATCAGAGATCCAAGCTTTAGACCCTGCAATTTCACCTCAGAGAGAACCTGATCCCTCGCGAACAAGCCTCAGACCTGTGTGAGCCAAAAACAAGATAGAAGAGTGTCTCATTGTTGTGTCTAAATGAGGTAGAGGGCACTTGTATTTATATTATTTCAAGGTGATCCACTTTGCTTTAGGGCCAACCTTATCAAATATGCACATGAGGGATTTTCTTCATAAGCACATTTTCCCTTATCTGATTTGAGTGATCTATAGGTCAATTTTGGTCCTCTTGAAAAGAGGATTTCAATGCAATAATTATCTATATTACGTGATCTATCTAAAGTGGAATTTGATCACAGCTGCATATTTTTAACACTCCCACCCAACTAGGGATAATTCCACCCACATCATATATGTCATCAAATCAAATCCAATCTCAAGTATCTCATCATCACATATCATCACAATTCATCTCTTTCTTATTCCTTCTTATCTCTTGATTGTTCCTTCTCATGTGTTGAATATTCTCTAATCTAGAATAATAAGAATGTTTCATCGGAGGGGAGCTTAAGATACCAGATTTTTATCATCGGGATACTACCCAGAATTTCTACCAGTGGGCTACTACCCAGAATCTCTATCAGCGGGCGACTACCGGGTGATATCTATCGGTGGGCTACTACCTGGGTATATTGACGGGGAATTAGATCTACTACCTGCATCATCATCGGAGATAATATCATCAGGGAGCATATCTCATCCTATAATGACATCAAGGATTTACTACTCAACCTAGAATCTCATGGGGGAGCTACTAATACGACCCCATATTGAGCAATAGGTTATATAGGGGAGCTACTACTCAACCCATCCTATTTCCTACTGATCTTCCCAACAATCACCCTCAAGAGTCATGTGGTATAACACCTGCATCATAATCTGAGCTTGGATGAGAGACCTGACTTACCAAGAGGTAAGGATCACCTTCCTCGAAGCCTCCTAAACCCATTGTCCAGATGGGGATGGGAAATCCCAACAAGCCCAACTTGTGTGTATGATGCCAACTGGGGTATACTCTGCAAAGAAAAATATAAGATGAGCTACTACTCAAACCCTATGGGTAACAGATAGTGGTCATACCCTATTTTCTAGAGTTCCCTCAACCCCAAGAGCCATCTATCTCAATTCCATACCCTGGGAGCTTAGATAGGGGAAGAGTTGGCTTAGTGTCCTTGATCAATGTTGTTGTAATCATACTCATATCTATTATCAGCTTTATCATCATGTAGCAATAACAATAGTCTCATGTTCATGTAGTTCATCAAATCAAATATCATATTAGAACATAAATAATCATATATATCACTAAAAGGATACCATAGTCATCCTCCCTCTCAAGGAGGTGCCAACCATAAGCTTGAGCTTGTTTCATATAAAATCACTAACTCAATATATGAAGGTATGTCAGTCCCAGCTATATGTGGGATGATTTTCCGATCAATTCTCCAAGGAGCTTCTTCATCTTGCCACATGACTAGTCATGCTAGCAACATCACACTTAACTCAGTCATGCTACATACCTCTCTTCCAAGATACCATGGAAGATCTCATACTAAGGCGACATCCAAATATGCTGATCTCATCAATAACGATATAATCATTATCAATACATCCAAGTAGTCACATATCACAAGAATATTGTCCCATGTAAGTATTATGATGTATGTTAGGAAATAACTCAATGTGAGTGAAGCAACTCCATCATGAATCCGCTCAAGTTCTATGCAAATCATGTATATATACGAATGGATGTTCAAAATGGAACATCAATGCTTCAATCTATATATTTTTACTTGTAGATTCAAAAACTTATGTGATATGCTAAAACACAAGACAAGAATCTACTCTACTCTTCAGCGGAAATCAAAATTGATCGATGAAAACAATAAGCAGAAAAGGAAGAATATAAATTGCACATAAAAAAATATCTATCCGAGGAAAGAAACTTCTAAAAACTCTGACTATCTATATTTCATTAACGAGAGGATCTGTGTAGAAAACACAATGCTTGTTCATCCTGAACAATTACTGCACTAGTACAATCTAACTCTCTACTTCCTAGGCTAACCCTAACCAACGATTAGCCAAGCCCCTACTTCCTTGTGCAATCCCTAAGGGAATTAGTCTCTATTTAATGTGGAAATTCTGTCTCCATAACTGTACAATCCAAACATAGGTCCTCATCTGATTACATGCGCCATATATAAAATTCATAAAATTATACAACTGGTAGTACATTGTCCCTGAACTGTAATCCCAAGTGGTTCTTCCTCTGAACTGATATGCATGAGTTATTTATGAGTGAATCTTCAGTTAACTGGTGGAGCAGTGAAGCTTCACTGAAGTTGATCCCCACTACTAGACCTCCTACTAGTTCCTCTAAATGTTTGAACTATTTTAACTAACTTTAACTCAGTTAGACTGTGTTAATTAATTACAATTCAAAATAACTCAACTTGGGCCCCTAAAATTTAGCGATCACTCTACATAACTCTAGATAGACTTCCAACTATAATTTCCTTAGTCAATTAAGTCAATTTAGCTTAATTAACTATTACAAGTTTATATGAGAACAGAATTACAATTTAATTCCCAATTTAATTAAGGAAAAATTAAATTAGAATTTCAATATGCTATTTTTAACATTTCTTGTTGTTATTTTCAACACAATCAACTATCAGTTTCCAAGTTAATTTCAACAATATCTCTTTGCAACTTATTAAAATTCAATCGGAGTGTCCAGGGATTTGCATTTCCACTTTATAATACCTCTTCAATAGCTTCGTAATATAGATTTTCTTTTCCCAACTTCAGAAATCAATTCATCATGCCGCGATTTAGTATTTCGAGCTTCATAAGACATATCCCTCTTACTTTGATCATAATAGGCTCATTTCCTATCAAGAGTATACCATCAATATCCAAAACCAAATTCAAAATCAAATTCATACCTTGGAACACTTCTGAAGTAGATGTTTGGATCAACACATCATCTTGGCTTCACTAGATAATGGTCAATGCAGACATATCTGGATCAAGGAGATTGCTTCATACAATGCTCTCTGCAAATGTAACACTTTACCAAACCAATATGTTCAGACACGTAATATAGTACAATCAAATCAACTAAGTCAGGTTATCAAAGTTTAGATGCCATATTAGAATCAATATCATAGTATCAAATTCTTTAGATCAGGTGACAAGTAGAGTTCTCATCAAGTCATGACTTCATCTATGCCAACAAGTTGTCATCAGAAATCTCAATCAAAGTCATCCTCATGATCATAATATAAGTCACTAGATGAAAATGCATACACCAAGGATAAGTCATGTAGGTTCCAACCATTCATGGAGATAACTTCATACTAAATCACAATTCTCAATAATTCAACCAATGTGCTAAGAACGAGAAGGCCAATACAAATCCATTATTGAATACCAATATTAGTCATTGGAAGTTCATATCTCATTCTCATCAAGGAAAATCATTAGTCATCAAATCAAATCATTAACCATTAGGTCAAATCCCAAATTTTCTATCATAGAGAGATCTTATAGTCTAGAACATATCTCAACATCAAGTCAAAGTTCTAAGTCGTTATCAAGCATCATGTCAAAACTCAAAACACTACTCATCTATATCAATCAGCCAAATCATGTCAAAATATTGTAGCACAAACTTTAAACATAATGTATGCATGTCACGATCATCTGCAAAAACAATTTTAGTATATATATATATATATATATATATATATATATATATATATATATATATATATATATATAGGTATAGATATATATATATTCATATTATAGAAAACATTCAAACTTTCCAGCTCACAGATCTTTCTAATGTCTACTCCACATCTATAAGACTAACATCCTTCAGGTGAACATCTGATCTCATGCATAAAAATTCATTTTTGTGTCCAACAGGCATAGTCGCAGCCCCATAGGCCTTCTCTGTGAGTGGTTGGGAGAGTGCAGTCGCACCCTTGACCATACTTCTGTGCAGCTGAAAGGCTACCGTCACACCTATGAACCTGCTTCCATGTAACTAAGGTTTAGTGTTATGGAAAACTCTATCCTATGATTAGAACTTTGTTGCAGATCAACAATGTTAAATATTTTTCTATTCATGCCCATAAATCATACTTCAATAGTAAAGAATATACATATAATGTAAATGACAATAGGAGAAGAGATCTTATCGAGAGTTTCTCCCTTTCAATGGGAATCCACTTTAGTCATCATCATTCATGCCATCAACATGTCTATAATACTATCATGCATCGGTAGATCTGTTAGATCATAAATTTATACTATATACACATATTCATCGTGGTCATATATGTCATATATGACATTGTGACATCAATCTTTCATCAAGGGTTAGTGTCAAATAGCTAATAGGAGCATATTTCAAGAATCATGATCACAACATTACTTCTCTGCCACATAACTAAATCCAATAAGTTAGGGCACTCAATTTTACCATATTCCACATTGACTAAGCACATCAAAACATAACCATGGTCAACAAAATATCATGAATATAAATCTTATTGTTACATTTCTATCATCATGGCTACTATGCTTTTCACAAACAATATCAATAGTACCAAGTTACCATCTACTATTATCAAGGTACTAGCCTTCTTTATGGGATTAAGATATCCAAAATATAGATGTTAGCCAAACATCAATATACCAATATATCAAATATCAACGTTAAGTAGCCTCATAGAATCAAGAAGTTCATTATGTCTAGAGGTAAGAACAGAACATTGAAGCAATATAACATGCATACCTTGTAGTATTCAAATACCTGTGCACATTTTCATTTCACATAGGTAGCATGTAGCACTTAGTCATATTTTCATCAAGTGCATCCTTACCTTTTCTAGCTCTAGCTTTTCTTTCCTTCATCTCAAATATTCCTAAAGAAGGATCCTCTTATTACGTCTCATCAAGGAGGTTAGAAACATTGAAATACTCAAATATACATGCATGAAGTATAAGTAATGATAAAAATAATAATAATATCTATAAGTCTAAATAAAAGTAAAGACATAAAGGAGCATCATAAGTCAAGAGATACTTATATTTAATGAGAGGTGATCCTCTTCCTCTTAAACCAATCTTTGTTGGGATCATGATTGCCGTTACACCAAAACTCGCAGGTGTTAGTAAACAGATGCATTGCCAGAGTTAACGGATCCTCGAGAGGTGGTTAGTCCATGTCACGAAACACACAGGTAGCGTTGGATTATCCAATGCCCAACAATCTCCCCCCCAGTGTGAGCCGGGTGTGATTTGAACTCGAGACCTTTGGCTCTGATACCACTTGTTGGGATCACAATTGCCGTTAAACCAAAACCCGCAGGTGTTAGTAAACGGACGCATCGCCAGAGTTAACGAATCTTCGAGAGGCGGTTAGTCCATGTCACGAAACACACAGGGAGCACTAGATTATCCAATTCCCAATAATCTTCAAGAGTCATCACTGTCCATTTTCCATATAACAATGTTGTCTTCAATGAACTTAATCAAAAACCAGGCCTACTAGAGACTATCCCATCTAAGGATTCATCAAATCTATCACAAGTGCTTGAGCATCTTCACATTGACCATGAAAGGTTTCATACCTCAAATCTTTTCCATAACCAAGGTTTCTCTCAAACCTAATCTTCATAATATCCATGAAACCCTAATACACAAATTTCCTAAGGTTATATTCAAACCCTGGAATTATTTTAGGTCTCCTCCATATTCTCTTGTTTCTGTCAAAGGCGTCTCCATGGTGGTGATATCCATGACTTTTCTTCAGCCCAAATTAGATACCATGTTAATTTTTCATATTGATATATTATTCTTTGCTTTGATAATTACATTTCTTCATTAACAAATTAAGTTCACCCAAAACATCCGATAACATTATTCAAATTTACATCATTCTTCATCATCATATGAAAATATGTAGAAATAACAATATCATCATCATCAATGCAACAAAACATAAAGGAACAATAGAAGAAAATCATTCACACATAGAGACACCAAGATTAGTCGAAGGCTAGGGAAAAACCTACTATGGGGAAGACCCTTGCAAATTCTTCTTCTTAGATTTCCATCAAATAATTCAAAAAAGGAGAGTACAATGATCCATACCTTCATCTATGCAACTAACCAAAAAAACAACTACAATATCCATGAAATGAACCCAACAATGTATATGCTCAAAACTCTGATTTTGAAGACTGTAATGAACTGTTACTGTCTAAAGTCAATTGCCAAACCCTGTAGTCACCGAGTTAAATGTTTAGAAGACTAAGATTTCATATTTTGATTTTCGGTCACATGGAGGAGGTGTCATGCAAGTGAATATATCTTTCACATTCACTCCCTTAAGCCTGACATGTGAGCGACTGGGGTCATATCTAGACTACGGAAACCCTAAACCCCTAGTCACATTGATGGAGAGTTTTCCGTGAGACTAGAAGGATCCAGTCGCACGGATGATAATTTGTTGCGGGCGAATAAATTTGAATATTTCCTATTCTATGCCTATGAATAGGTCCCAAAACCCTAAATCAGATATGCATCATTGGAACCTTCAATTTCACCTCAAAGTGAACTTGATCCCCCGTGGACGAGCCTCAGAACTATGCGAGCCAAAAAAAAGATAGAAGAGTGTCTCATTGTTGTGCCCAAATGAGCTAGAGGGCACTTGTATTTATAACCTTTCAAGATGGTCCACTTTGCTTTAGGGTTGAGCGTATCAAATATGCACATGTGGGATTTTCTTCATAAGTACACTTTCCCTTATGTGATTTGAGTGATCTTTAGGTCGATTTTGGTCCTCTAGAAAAGAGGAATTAAATGAAATAATTATCTCTATCAGGTGAGCTATCCAAAGTGGAATTTGACCGAAGTTTTATACTTTTAACACTATGGAAGAACTTAGATCAAATACAAATAGAACACAAATATATCTTAGTGAAATACCAACAACCAATTTATATTACTCTATTCTTAGATTACATTACTTGAAGAAATGCCCCAAGAATAAACTTGATTGATTTACAATAGAGGTATAATAATATTTCTATAACTAGGTCTATAGATGTTATTGTCACTTATATAATGTACATCATATAACATGATGTCGATGGGCACCATCGCCATGGATTTGAGCTAAACAATAGGTAGGTAATTTGAGTGGATCCCTTTACAATTTTAGAACTAGTCTGATTTCTTTTGATCTAAAATCGTCCAACCATCTATGATCTTGGTAAATCTATTATTCAAACCTATAAATTTGGCTAACATTTTCCCTCTTTAACATTTTTTGATCATTGGGCTAAATGCCAACTTGCACATCCCTTGGTAATCATCAATCCAATTTGATAGGAGAGAGAGCTTGTCGACAATGTCAAGGAGAGAACCCATGTATTGATTTCTAACCCAAGGGTACATAATTATACTAAGCATGAAATTAGGTTACATAAAATCATTTCAGTTAAATGACCTATCCTCACAAAACATCATTAATGGAAATATTATATATTAAGTGCCTTCAATGCATTAAAATGAAAAAAAAATGATAAACATCAACAATTTACCTCATGGTCACCCTTTACATCATTTTCCTTTTGATAATGTAAAAAAGGAGGGTTATTCTTGGGAAAAAATAGGGTTTGTAGGGGTGAAAAAGGTATTGACTAATAGAACTTAGATAGTGTCAATTTGGAGCCCCAACATCTCCCCCAGTCCTAAGCTCTTACATATCCTCACAGAACAACAATGTAACTAATGCACGCCTAATTTATATAAAATGATCAAAATTGTGATGGTCTTATAGCTTTATGGATTTCCAATTCTAATATTTATATCAGCCCCACCTTTCCTCTTTATTACATGTAGCTTTCTTTTCCAGGCAGGGAAAATTTTAGGGGCTAATATTGGCAGGCGAGCTATTTTTCCATGCTTTTTCAAAAAAAAGATTCACTAATTTCCATTTTTTTCTAAAATGATTCGGCCAAATTTTATAGGACACCATTATTTTACCTTAAAAATAGCCAAAATATTATATCGACTAATATAAAATCATTGGAAATCTAAATATTTCTACAAATTTTTTACAATTTGCATATTAGGGACTAGTAATATTTGCCAAGATTTATAAACTTTAGGATAAACTTCCATCCTTAAAACTTTCCCTGTTACCAAGCCCCGTTACTTATCTCCTTATAATAATTATTCATGTACCACTTTCTAGCCATCTTGAGAAATTTCCTATTTTCCTTTGACAATTTAGCAATTTCTTCCCACAACTATTCATTTTTGCTTTTTAAGATGACATTTTTGTTTTTAACATATCGATCTAAGACCTTGAATTCTTTAATATGGATCTCAAATTTATTGATTTTCTTATATTTGTTTCTCAACTTTGGGGTTGAGGGTTTATCCAACATAGTATAAGATATATTTGGGTCCACGGGCTCGTAGAAATCAATGAGATGTTTTAAGTAATTTGGGGCTAACATGCAAACAGAATCATGATATTTAGGGACCTTGGGTGCTTAGAAATTTGTTCTTAGTTTTCTAAATGAGGTCACTGACTCATTTTTCTTGGATTGAATGTAAGAAATAAGCCCCTCTGGTGGCTTTCTATGTAGACCCAAGACTCTAACTGCTATAACATGACACTTCAAGTATTTACTCCTTGTTTGTTGTGCCTTTGGGCCTTCTTAAACACTCTTTATAAATGTTATGGTTCATATGACTAAATGCCTGCACTTAACTGCTTTGAATTATTGAAGTACCTTCATTCTCTCCTCCCTCTAGGTCCATGTGTTCACCGATTTATCTGTATCTTTTACATATTGAGGATTCTAATTATTCCAATCCTCGTTTCTCTTCATTAGTGAAATCTTCTTAGATGCAACAATTGATCCTGAAAATCACTTTTATATTCTCCCTTTGAAATATATATAAGACTCAATAGCATGGTTTCCACTAAATGAGTTTCATTTGACCCCGATATGAAGGTCATAGGTCAACCTTTCTTAGCCTTTATTTTTTCTTCAGCAAACCGACTTTGCTCCTTATGCCTGACTATCAACTGGGTCTCGCTTGAAATCAAGGTTGTGCTCCCAGTGCTCGTCGAAACCACTACAGTCCAATTATTCTGAGGCCAATTAAGAACAGAGCACGACCAAGTTCAATCACTGTCACCCAACTTGAGGTCGGGATCAAATCTATTTTGAGGTTGAGGTAGACTTCCTTGACCCCCACTACCACCAATGAGCCTGAAGTTCGATCTCCCTGTTTTCTGATTAATTAGTTTGGTTTGTTCAGGGTTTGAAACCCTTCTCCTACTTTTGAACATCGGAGGTCGACCATGCTCTTGTCTCAACAACTTCGATATCCCTCAATGGCTAAATGGTTCTAGTGCATCGAAATTGCAACGAACCAACAAAAAACAGAGGAGAGACCAGGTGGGTATTTAAAATTTTTTGAACAAATGGAAAAATACCTTATAAAACATATTAGAAATCCATCGAAATAAACCTTTATGAGGGCATACTTCAAGTAATCTCCTCCTCCTTATATTCAAACAATTTTCTCCTTACCTCTATACCAATTGTATCATAACATCAGGGAGCTCGATCTTTTCGCTCTCAACTGGAACAACAAACATTGTCTGGAAATTTTCTATGCATCTATTTTGGAGTATTTCACCTGGTCTCATATAATTAGCCTCTCTTTGAAGCCTTATTCGAGACTCTTGCAACTATTCATGACCCAAAATGATCCTGTACAGTGGAATCGGTTCTTTCTGATCATGCACATGGCTATTTCTCCATCAACTTCACAAAGGAACATTGATCCTACGATGATCCACACTTTATTTTTCACCTACTCCAATCCTTATACATCATTCAACCTCCTTAGGTGTAAGTTACATGTCTCCAAAATCTCTACAGCCTTAGAAAAGACACCTCCTATTACTGAAAGTCAATTTACATACAACTGTACAGGAAATCTGGACATAAAATCATATAAATTCCATTAAAGCCTATGGTAATATTTATAGAGGAAATTTCCCAATAGCCTAATGATCTAGATTCCTCTAGAATCAGGACAATTGGATCCACAATAAAATCCCTTTAATTATAATTCATACAAATAAATTACAGAAAATAAAACTACATCTAGAATTTACAGGCTCCCCTTGGGATCTTAGATAAAATAAATTTCCCTAGGGCGATGCTCCTACGCCAGACTCCTCAAGTGCAAAATTTGACCTCCTGGTCAATGGATTAAATCCTCTAGGATCCCAAATAAAATTTTGTTGCTGCTCACACACAAAACTGCCTGGTTCCAATTCTGGTTTTTGTCTGCGAGGATCCCATACATAATTCTATAACATGAAAGTCACTTTGCTAGGAAAATCTTGAACAAACAACTATTTGTGATTGCTAGCTTTTTTCCTCCTGTCTTTGTACACTCCCATGGGTTCTTTTTGCATCAGCATCCTCATCCTACTGACTTCATATTCCATCTTGGTATTAATGCCATCTTCCTTTAGCTCAAATTTTACATGCTATATGTTGATCATATGATCCATCAATTTCTTGTCTAAGGATTTTAACTCCATTAGAAACTTTAAAGTGTCCTCACCACCATTCATGAACAACTCATTTAAATATTTCTTTGCATCTGCATCAACTTCCTCCTTAAGTTCTTTACAAGAAAATTCAACCTTGTTCACTTCAACAATAGGACCTTCACTTGTATACTCATCCTTCTTTCCACCATAGTCTCTTCATGTATTGTGGGAGATAATTTTATCACTCCTGGCTTCTACTCTTGAAAAATTACCTAAGTTTGTATTGGGGACTTTCCTTTATCCATCAACACAACTAGGTTTTCCTTGGCTAACTCACTACTTGCATTCACACCCCAATTGCCAATTTAAAAAACATAAGAATTCTTAGACTCTTCGGTCTCTTCCATAAAAAATTATTCTTCATGTGTAGATGTCTTCTTTTGATACTCCTTATGAGGAAATAGTCATTCTTCCCTCATTCCAACAAAAACAAAATTCTATCCCCTTTGAGTGATTTGAAAAACCAAGCCTTCATCCGCAATCTTTATGGCAACTTCTAATGGTTTTCCATTTTCTGCAAAACTCACCGCTACCTCATACACTCCTCCTTTTACCTACTGGTAACAATTCTCAGTTGCTTCTCTATTATTTCCTTGTAAAATACTCTCATCTTGTATGACAACTTGTGATGGTTGTCCCTCCTTCTGACCTGAACATGAAAATAAATGATCAACTTTAAAAGAGTGAGGCTCTTGGGCCTCCACTGTTACTTCTGACATATGTTACTAACTTGGAATTGTCCTGTAGTACATGAGACCCTTAATTAGTCTCATATTCTCAACCTTACTATCATCACCACTCCTTTTCATAATATATTTTGAGGGTTTCTCTTTTCCATCAACATCATCTTTCTCATTCGCTAGTATGGTAGTCTTTAGAAACTGTTCGCATAACTCCTTCTCTTCCTACTCTAAATTTTTAGAGGAAGTCCATGTGCCTTCTCTTCTCTGTTGTACATATTTTCCATGCCTATGGCCATGATTCACATACAACTCACCAAATTAAAAGACAAAGTTCCATCTATCCAACTCTAGTATTTATGCTACTAGTTCTCCTTACTAACATTTTTCCAATGTTTCACCAGTGCCTTCCATGAGAATTTCTCCACACTCCCTAATACATTTGAATAGTGTCTCATCAAAATCCTTTGTTTGCAACTCCCTCTATTGATCTAGAATTCGAACATAGTCCATGAGACTTGCTGACAGTCTCTCATTATCTTCTCCTCTAAGGATGTCACCTCTCACTAGTTTACAAATGTGAGTTGCTTCATCCTTAAGCTCAACTTCTCTGAGATCTTCCACTCTTATTGAAGCATTAAAAAGGTGTTTCAAATCCTTCCCTTGTCTCTTAGGGATATTTTTCTTAAAACCATTGTGTCCTAAAAGAAACTTGAACCTTCTCATCATGTTCTCTCTCTGCCATTCTTCCCTAGATTGTAGGTGTTTCATTAATGCATCAACTCGTGCTTCCAAATAAGCCATCTCCATTTCAAATTATTCCTAGCTAAGATTTCTCATGCCATTTTTCTAGGCATCCTTCTCTAATTTCTATGGCTTTTCTTTGAACCCGGATCATGGCCATCAATAGCCTTCTCTTTTTTGACCTTCCTGTGAGCTTTCACTTTTTGACTATGATTTACTAACAAGCCCCTATAACAAGCCTTCTCCATTGCTTCTTACTTGAACACCTCACCTCCACCTGGCTATTGGTGTGCCTTGGATCCATCCTCTGGAACCACTTAAGCACTCCTTGCTCTCTCCTCTCTGGATTTTGCTACACCTTGCTCAAATCTGAATAACTCCCCTTCTTATTTTCTCTTGAGGACCTCCTCTATCCCCTTCACTCTTTAACCAAAACTGGGTTTTCTTCTTCAATAATATCTCTTGCTCGAAGCGTTCCTTTTTAGTGGCTATAACCAACCTCCAAGTTTTTTCCTCTACTTCGTTTTGGAGCCTCCCTCCTAAATCAAAGAGGCTCATCTCACACTAACCCATGTACCTGTGCTTTGATGAAGCTTTATCTTTTGCATTATGGCTTGTGTTTCTTACTTGCTTCAATTTGTAACCCACAAGCTTATCTCTTGGCTTGGTTTCAACTTGGTTCCAGGCTTGCCTTAGTGAACTTCGCAATCCTTGAGGGCAACCAACCTTGCTCTTGGGAATTGCGCATTCCACGCTAACAGTGAGCCTTTAGCTCCATAATTGCGTGGAGCCATCTGACATCCTGTCTTTAGCTCGGAAACTACATAGAACATGAGAGGCAAACCAGATCCACTCAACCCAAAAAATGCATAGAATATTCTTGCTCAGAAGTTGCTCAATGCATGATCCAGTGATTTGCCTAGTCCTTCCCATAACTTCATAATGTCTCCAGTCAACGCGTGGTAGATTTTCCCAACAAATCAAAAGGAAAAAAATTGAAAAAGAATCCCAAGAAAATAGGGATCTATTTTTAGCAGCCCAGAGGAGACACTTGAGTTATTATGGAAACTTCCACCAAGTGTCGCTTTTTCCTTGATTTATGGCCTTCGTGTCATAAACCCTAAATCAACCAAATCTATTTAATGGACACTGCCAGAGCTCATTTTCACATTCGATATTGGAGCTATGGAATCCCTGAGGAGATGAAGGAACCTCCAGTGCGATTGTCGTTGATTTTCAGGGTAAGTCTTGTTTTTTTAGTCTTTTGCTGCTTTTTCTATTACTTTTGTTTGTTTAGCTTTTAAGAGTGTGTTGTAATGGCTGCAACACCCTCCAAAATTTTGGCCAAAATTCAATTTCAAAGCCTTGGTTTTTTCCTTGATGTTTGCAAACATTCAGGCTCATCCCATGAGCTCGTGTTGGTTCTTTTCACCCTCCTTGCTTGACTGTTCACCGGAAATATTTTAGCATGTTGGTCACAATGTCATGCTTGCGATCATCTTCTTGCTATGTTGGAGGTCTATCTTGATGTGTACAAGTTGTGTTCACTATGTAAGCATCTGTCGGACTCACACACAAAGTTGTATGAAATATCATGCAAGAGTCATCATGGTCGTTCAATGATCTATCTCAAGTGTTGCACTTGTCGCTGGCATCTGTTGGTCAGTGGCACTGTGCATGTTGTCTTGTTGGTTTGAGGTGTCTTGTCGTCGAGTCGTGTTGAGTGTGTGTTCGCAAGGTCATCCATGCACATGTTCACTCACTTACACACTTAGTCATTTTACAAAAACTCTACCGACCAGACCACCCTCCAATAGTCAGACCTCCGCTAAGCTGCACTGTGCAGTCTCCACACTAAGTGGTCAAGTACTACTGCCTAGAATTGCACAGAGCTTGAGGCTGCCTCCTAGGAATTCTACATTGCGAAATCCTAGATTCAACCCAACTGATCACTATCACTTAGAATAGTACAAAAGTTGTTCTGAAAGCCATCTCGATTTGCGTTGCCCACAAGCAAATATTTTAAACTTCTTGGTGGTCAACCAAAGAGTTTGACCGGGCAGTGAGCGCAGGCTTCACTCATCCAAAAAATTGGGTAGAAGCTGTCAGCATGCTTGCCTCCGCTGACTAAAGAAGTTGCACAAACATGAAGGAAAAGCACCTAGTTCCTGTCACTACGCTCTCCCCGAAATTTTTTCAATTCTATTAGCTAGTCACCCTATCAGCCGACCTGCTGCTTCTCTTGAAAACTGTGCAGTTTTCTTGGACTATCTTCTAGTTGCTCGATAGCCCGCTCAACCCAGAAACTGTTTATACATGTCCTACAGACTAGCCTCACATTTCTGCATAGTTTTGGTTAGCAAGCTCCCACAGCCCGCTACCAGCCTCCCCTATGAATCTACGCAATTTTCACTGCCAGTGTCCTCCATGCTGCGGGCACTACCTCCCAGGAAAATTTGTGTAGTTCTGCCCTCCAGCCAAGCCAGATCTTGCAAATGGTCACTTTTGTTCTGGAATGCTCATCTTAGCCTCCCAATGACCTTTGCGTAATTTTCCTTGATACTGCTGTGGAGCCCGCATCCTGACCTAAAATGTGCTCTATGCAGTTTCAGAGCCTTGTCCTCTCTCCCGACCACTTGCACCTGAAAATGAAAGATGATGCATCATGGTAGACTAGGATATTTCTAGATTTTATGTCATCTCGTCATGAGTGATTGCATATATAGGTACATGAATGAGACATGGTGCGGTGACGAATAGGATGAAAAAAGAGCACATGCTAGGAGACTTGTTCGTGAATGGACCAACACATGAAGCATGCCAAGTACCAGCAAAAGGGATACATGCACATGAAACATCCAGAGAACACCAAGACCATTGAATAATCCGCACACATTTTCATATGGAGGTGAAGCTATGATAAACCAATGACACACTCATCACTCAGCAGCACTGCAGCTTGACATGGACACCACCATCAGCATGAACATAATAGCACTATCATGATGAGTCATGTCATGAGTCATCTCAACCACATCACTACTATGATCCATACTATTGTAATCAATGTAATGTAACGTGGAATTCCAAGAGACCCACATGTAAAGTTGAAGAGTCATGTAAGTCAAACAGTCATGAGGGAAGTCAAACAGTCACAAGGGTCAGTTTCACCCTTGGTTATATATACCCCTCATTTGTACATGCAAAGGAATTTTCACCTTGGCTCCTCCCACATAGCCTTGAGAGTCTGTAATCTTTTCTTTGAGGAGCGAGCAGTGGCTCCAACACTCCGCTATTAGGGTTATTGATGTAATGGTGTATAGATGTGTTCTGGAACTTTCGTTTAATTTAGAAGCCTATTAATAGGCCAACATGTTTTCACACATGTATTGTATTCATTTGTAAGACTATTCTTTGGACACTTTTAATGCATGTTGCTTTAACCTGTATTAAGACAATTGAACTATTTCGGTTGTTTTAGTACATATGCTATTGGAAATGTGTTGTATTAGTTGTTAGCATTGTCTCACCTGTGTGGACTATTCCGTCGGGCACTCAATAGAGTCATTCTCGTAAACTTGTTATAACGACTGTCACACTCGTGTGGACTATTCTGCTGGGTGTTGTACATGTTATCTACTCACCTTGTGTTTGTGACTATTGCATCTAAGTGGACTACTTCGTTCAGAATCTGTGCATGTCCTACTATGTTGTGTGTCTCTAATAGAGTTGGGACTATTCCCTTTCGAACTAAGACTCACTCTCACCATCTCCCTCTGCAGTGAAAGAACCTTGACACAAGCAACACTATGCACTCACCAGGCATGCAAACCTCGCTGTTCGAAGACAAATTAAACTACTCTCATGTGATGACAAGCAAGGGGTAAGGAAAATATTTAAGATTATGGAAACTGGGCCATCATACCAGATGGGACTCCTACATGAAATTTTATGAGGTCTAGTTGGGACTTTATACCAATAGATCCCCTGAATGTTGGCGGGTCTAGCACAGTTAATATTTTTGGCGCTAGAAGGAGGGCCAGATGACAAGATGAGCCCGTCACATCTAGTTTGAATATGTTACCAAATTGATCATACACAATTCGTGATCCCGAGGTGTTTCTCTCATTTCTCCCTTAATCTACTATCAATCTCAATGAGCTTCTCGATCACTTGTCCTTGTTAAAGTTTGATGGTGAGGACAGAACGTCTGTAACCAAGAACATTTCTGATTTTTTTCATTTCTGCTAAGCTCATGAAATCGATAGTGAAGAGCTTGTTTGCATACTTTTCTTCCTCACCCTTGAAGGTCATGCTAATCAGTGGTTTCATACCCTGCCACCTGCTTCTGTCCATTCCCTTCTTCCTCTCCTCAAGGAGCTCCATCAAGCCTTCAATAAGTATAACCACTAAGATGTCTATGAAAGAGTCTCTCGTTTAAGAATGAAGCCTAGCGAATCAATTGAGGACTTTTCTACCCGCTTCCTTCACCTATGTCACAAAATCCTGAATAGTTTGTGGACCTTGACTTCATGAGCCAAGAGTTGAAATGCTTGGTTCATGTTTCCTGACACGATGAAACTTCTGATTTCCCTTCTTCCTTTAATCTTGTGGATCATGAGGCCCCTCAGTTTGTAGAGGAGGAGCCTAACACCCTATTTGTTTCTTTTCCTCCTCCCTTTTAAGTCTCACAAAGGGTGCCCCCTCATAGCAGTTGCAAAGCTAAGAAATCTGCACAGAGGGTGCTCCCTCGTAGCAGTCGTAAAGCTGAGAAATTGGCATAGCATGTTCCTGACCCATCTTCTCAGCCATCTCCCACTCCAATGGAGGAAATTATAGAATGGATCAGAAAGCCTATGGTGAAGACTCATTCCTCCATTTCACAAGAGGACATCACCATTCATGACCCAAGTCTCGAGTCTAATCTGCATCTCTGCCATCCTCCATCATCTACAAGCCACGACTCCTTGTACCATGACTCACTTGATCAATCCACTTCACAAGCTAGTTGTGTGCATTCTCTTGATCCTCAAGTTGCTAGCTAAAATTGTGGTCATGTGCAAGGCAGTCTCATTGCATCGGAAGAGGAGTAGAAAGGTGAAGGTACAATCAATTCCTCTTCTATGTTTCAAAATGGTTCACATCAAGACAATGAGCTTCCATTCATGGTTGATTCTCAATCCGCTAATCTTGGTTAAACATCATGCACAATTAATTCTTTCTATTAACATCTAGTCTTGGGCTGTCATCACTCCCATGCTTTCGTATGTGGTTATGAATGCCCAAACACATCATCTGATCTATTTTTCTCTCATATACACTCTAACTCAGATCTCAAATTTCCACCGATCAAAGTAGACATCCATATCGAAACCTCCTATTCACCCCAATTGCTCATGTGTCCTACCACCTACAGTGCATTGACATGCGTCAAAGATACTCCGCATTCTCTTGTTCCTTCATCCGATGAGTTATCTCCTTGATCGACACAAGTCAGTGAGGTTGTCCATGATGAAAACAGTCTCAACGCAGATGGCTCTTCCCACTTGTCAAGGTAGCTTGCTGAAGCTAAAAAGTTTGATGAAGCTTGTAACAGAGATGGATACCATCCTAAGAATAGTTTTGAAATCAGAAACAACAACCATACTCAAGCCATGCAAGATTTGGTTCACATCTCAAAATGCTATTTTTCAATTCTGGAAATATCCGGGATGTGCCAGGAAGTCAAGGCACTTCAACATCCGTTGATGGTTATGTCAAGACCTTGCGACTCTCGTATGCCCCTTGAACCAAATTAATGCTGGTTTCTCACGCACAATTCGTCTATATGCATGGTTGCACTCAATGTGGATCCCCATGAA
Source organism: Pinus tabuliformis (assembly GCA_031772625.1). NCBI lineage: Eukaryota > Viridiplantae > Streptophyta > Pinopsida > Pinales > Pinaceae > Pinus > Pinus tabuliformis. Next base: position 186,186,254 of record CM062815.1, read on the forward strand.
AAAAATATTTATTATTCTCGGTGTGAAATTTCAAAATTTCAAATTTTCACTAATGACCAAATCCACGAGTTTGTTATAGCATGTCTATCTTCATGAACCTCTCTTACATCCAATTCAGGTTGGGAGTGTTCATCTCTCATGCAATCATGGAATTATGAAGTTGATCACCTCAAAAAATATCTTTGTCTAGAATCATACTTATTGAATGTTCTCCCTCGTGATCAGATCCTTGGTCTTCTTGTGAATTTTTCAGGTCAAATCTGCCCGCTCATCACACCAACAATCACCTTGTGTTATGACAAGTGCACAACCTATCATGCGAATCAACGTACTCTCATTTCACCACACCCCAACTGGCTTCACACATTCAAATTACCGGCATACTTTATACATTTCTGCAATGACCATGATTCTTGTGCAATTTTTTGCGATTTATAGGTAGGTGTTCCGTCATATCTAGCACACACCGAACTTGGTTCCATCATTCAGAGTGTTTTGCGAGATTGTTCAAAAAATTTCATTTTTCATGTCAAACTGGGAATCTGGCATCTCGACCAATTGGTCTGATCTTTCTTCTATCTTGGGTGGTTGTCATGCATTTTATCATTTTCCTCACACTACATCCAATGACAGTTGCTTTGAACACTATGATCTTCACCTTGTAACATATTTCTCCTCAGACTTCAGTCAAGCAAGTGAGGCACTTCAACTTGCGTTGATGGCTATGACAGGTCCTCATTGTCTTGACATGAATGATGAGAATGATCAGATCTATATAAAAGTACCAGATTGCCATCATGATCCCCTCTCTCGAATCAGGAATCCATCTTTTCAAATATCATGTTTCTTTCAAAAAAACCATCACAAATTTTATGATCCAACCGTTGAATGGATAGAACAATCTTACTTAGTGAGTTGTGTTGTAGGTAACAAGCTTCAGTCCTTCCTCGTACTCGCTAAGAAACTTTGTGAAAAAGAACACACACTCACAAGAGGCTTCTGAGCTTTATTAAAAAATGGTAGTCACCGAAGAGGTAAGCATCTATGTTGGGTGGTTGTGACACATATTTCTACCCACAGGTGAGACCTTCTCTCTCGTGCGAAATTTTGTCAATTTTTTGTATTTTCTTTTGCACACTATTTTTTATCTGTTTTAATCACTTATATATTTGTGGTTATAGGTCAGGTACGCCTACGGTGGCTTCAATGGAAATTTCATTTCATGTAACCCTGACTGTTTAGTGTAGGAGTAAGAGTATTGTTTTCTTTCTTGCTTGTCTTTTCTTTATGGTTTGCATGTTTATTTTCTTGCTGACTTGGTTTGGTTTGTTTGCTTGCTCGCCTTTCTTTCTTATTGTGTTTTCTCTTTACTTTGCTATTTTGCTCCATTTTGTTTTGTTTTCTTAGTATCATGCTATTTTTTGTTTCTCAATAAGTGCTTCCCTCTACTCATTTCTAGATTTTGAATGAGTATGTGGCTGAGATCCAAGGAGTCTTGCGACATTGCAACACTTGAACAATCCTGCATCTATCTTCTCTGTGCTTGGTTATAACCTTCGGCAGATGAAGTCTTGATGGAACTAATGAACCATCTGCAAGGGAAGCTTGGGTCCAACCATGAACCTATGTCCACATTGGGAAACCCCGTGCCTATACTCAACCTTCTACTCTGTGTGTTCAAGCTCATCCAACTAGTAGAAACGGAGAAGGGGAAATCTAAATGAGAAAACCTATATCATAGGTCTTACATGCTTCTTTGGAGGATCAACCTCTTCTTCTCTCAATAAGTTAGGGTCCATCTTCCACCCTGAAAATAAATAAGTGCCTATGCACAGTCTTCTTTTAAAAATTACAAAGGCGAAAGAGGAGAAAGGATTCCTACTCAGAGAGGTGAAGCATACAACTTCACTGGGGTACTAACCAAGCTTGTTGGCAGTGGAGAAATGCGTGTGTTCCTATGTGACTCTACTCGGGTACTGTGCAGGCCTGCTGGTAGTGGAGCAACACCAGAGATTGAAAATTATACTCTGAATTTTTTTAGCATGCGAGCCAAACTACCCTTCCCGATTTTGTAACACTTTGATCAAGATGAAACTTGTTTTTTTGTTTGACTAAGTCAGCAAAAGGTGAACCATGTCTGTCCATGGAGTAAGCGGGGGAGCCAAAGTAACCCACACAATGATTCAATACTCCCTGATATACCAAGGACCTGTGCTATCAATGGACCAAAACATAGAAGATAGTGTTCAACTAGTGTGTCGCCAAGTGTTGTAGCGGCAACAACACCCTCTAAAATTTTGGCTAGCATTCAATTTTGGAGCCTTCCTTGGTTTTTTCCTTTATGTTTACAAATGCTCGGGCTCATCCCATAATATTGCGTCAAGTCCTTGCACCCTCCTCTCTTGACCATCCACTGGACATATTTTAGCATGTTGGTCATAATGTCATGCTTGTGGTCATGTTCTCGCTATGTTGAAGGTTTCTCTTTATGTGTACAAGTTGTGTTCGTTATGTAAGCATCTGTTGCACTCACACATGAAGTTGTATGCAATCTCATGCAAGTGTCGTCGTGGGCATTCAACAATCTATCTCAAGTGTCACATTTATCACTCGCACCCATTGGTCACTCACATTGAGCATGTTGTGTTGTTGGTTCGAGGTGTCTTGTCGTCGAGTCGTGTTGAGTGCGTGTTTGTAAATTCATGCATGCACAAGCTCACCCGCTCACACACATAGTCATTTTGTTGAAACTTTGCTGACCAAACCACCCTCCAACAGCCAAACCTCCACTAAGCTGCATTGCGTATTCTCAACCCTAAGTGATCAAGAATTGCTGCCCATAATTGCACAGAGCTTGAGGTTGCCTCCCAAGTAGTCTACACTACTCAACCCTAGAATCAACATGATTGACTATCACCTAAAACAATGCAGAAGTTGTTCAACAAGCCATCTCAATCTACGCTGCTCGCAAGAAAATATATCAATCTTCCTGTTGGTCAACCAAAGAGTTTGACCGGACAGTGACCACAGGCTTCACTCCTTCAAAACATTTCGCAGAAGCTTCCATCATGCCCGCCTCCGCTGACTAAATAAATTTCACAGACATGAAGGACATGCACTTGGTTCCTGTCACTGCACTGTCTCTGAAATTTGTGCAGTTCTATCAGCTAGTCCCCCTATCAGTCGACCTGCTGCTCCTCCTGAAAACTGCATAGTTTTCTTGGGTTGTCTTGTAGCTGCCCAATACCCTGCTCAGTCTAGAAATTGTGTGGACATGTCCTATAGGCTAGCCTTCCAGTTCTGCTCAATTTTTCCTAGCAAGCTCCCGCAACCCGCTGCCAGCCTCTGTAGAGAATCTACGCATTTTTCACTACTAGTCTCCTCCATACTATTGGAACTGCCTCCCTGGAAGTAGTTATGCCCTCCAGCTGAGCCAGATCCTGCAGAGGGTGACAACTCATTTGAGCCTCCCAGTGACCTTTGTGCAATTTTCCTTGACAATGGCCTAGAGCCCACATCCCGACTTGAAATGTGCTATGCGTAGTTTCAGAACCTTGTCCTCTCTCCTGACAACCTGCACCTGAAAATGAAAGATGATGCATCATGGTAGACTAGGAGATTTCTAGATTTGATGTCATCTCGTCATGAGTGATTGTAGATACATGTACATGAATGAGACATGGCGCGATGATGAACAAGATGAATAAGGAGCGCATGCTGGGAGACTTGTTCGCGAACGAATGAACACATGAAGCAGGCCACGTACCAATGAAGGGGATAATTCACGTGCAACATAAAGAAAACACCAAAACCATCGAAGACTCTACACACCTTTCCATGCAGAGGTGAAGCTATGATACACCAAGAGCACACTCATCACTCAGCAGCATTGCATCTCGACATGGACACCACCATCAGCATGAACATACCATCATTGTCATGTCGAGTCATGTCGTGAGTCATCTCGGCCACATCACTATTGTGGGCCATACAATTGTAAGCAATGTAATGTAACATGGAAGTCTAAGAGACCCACATGTAAAGTTGAAGAGTCGTGTAAGTAAAATAGTCATGAGGGAATTCAAATAGTCACAAGGGTTAGTTTCACCCTTGGCTATATATACCCCTCATTTGTACTTGCAAGGGACTTTTCACCTTGGCTCCTCCCATATAGCCTTGAGAGTCTGTAATCTTTTCTTTGAGGAGTGAGCAGTGGATCCAACACTCCGCTATCGAGGTTAGTGATGTAATGGTGTACGGATGTGTCATGGAACTTTTGCTTAATTTAGAAGCCTGTTAAGAGGCCATAACATTTTCACACATGTATTGTATTCGTTTGTAAGAATAATATTTGGACACTTGTAATACATGTTTCTTTAACTTGTATTAAGACAGTTGAACTATTTTGGTTGTTTTAGTAAATATGCTATTGAAAATGTGTTGTATCAGTTGTTAACGTTGTCTCACCCATGTGGACTATGCTGTTGGACACTCGACAAACTCATTCTCATAAACTTGTTATAATGACCGTCACACTTGTGTGGACTATTCCACTGGGTGTTGTATGTGCTATCTACTCACCTTGTGTTTGTGACTACCGAATCCAAGTGGACTACTCCACTGGAATCTATGCATGTACTACTGTGTTGTGTATCTCTAACAGAGTTGGGACTATTCCCTTTTGACCTGAGACTCACTCTCACCCTCTCCCTCTGTAATGAAAGAACCTTGACACAAGCGACACTAAGCACTCACCAGGAATGCGAACCTCGTTGTTTGAAGATAAATTAAACCATTCTCATGTGTTGGCAAGCAAGACCTAAGGCAAATATTTAAGATAATGTCAATCAGGCCATCATATCAGATGGGACTCCTACACCAAATGGTGTGAGGTCTAGTTGGGAATTCATACCGAGGAGATCCCCTGAATGTTGGCGGGTCCAACGCCGTCAACAGAGTGTTGTTTCACTTATTTTGTTGAAAAATCACTGGCATTTCAAGTCATTTTAGTTTGTATAAGTGTTTTTTTAAGTTTTGCATTGCCTTTCCCAAGTGTCGTATGCATCACCCAGTTTCTTCACTAACAGTCATCGTTGCAATGACTCTCTCCACATGCTTCATTTTCCTTCAATTTGATTGAATCCTGCACTTGTTTCACTTGCATGCATTATCATTCACTTAAATATGCACCCAAAATCATTCAATCCTTCAGATATGTTCGATTTCTCACTTCCCTTGGAAATATTTGGGATTCCTTGGCCTGAATCTCATTATCCCAATCATGCACTACACATTTTTGGAGCTCAATGCCTCGACCTTGGGTTCTAGAATTGCACAGAGGTTTCCCAGGCCTAGCTCCAACTATGCACTATGCAATTCTACGAGCTAGCCTCGAGCCTTGGCCACTAAGACTATGTAGTGCATAGTCCCTCTTGGCCTGGGCCTAGACTGAACTACGCATTGCATAGTTCCAGTCATCAAGGCCTTCCCACTGATTGTTGGGACTGGGAAATGCATAATTCCAGCTGGTAGGAAGTCACCTCTGAGCCAAGATTGCAGAATCCTTCCTAGAAATTTCCTAGTTTCTTTCTTGGTTTGTTCTTGAAGTGCTTTTGGTTTTAAGCTAACATTTTCATTCCATGAGTGTCCTTTTTGTCTCTAGGTACAACATTTGTTGCGAAACTCTCTAGAAACTACAGGTAACCTGGCCTCCAAGAGAGATGTATCAAAGGATACCATTGAGAGTAGCACTATGGAAGCAGTTGAGAAGGTGTCAGTGAATTTTCCAGTTTATGCAGACACTCCATTGTTCATTGAGAAGGGTATGAAGTTAACATGGCATGAAATCAAGGATATATTTGTAGGGGACTTCAAGGAAGATCTAGAGGATCGATAGGTTTATATCAATGTCCATCAGTTAGGCTTACATAAGGTTTCATGCAGGTACCCTACATTCCCATGTGTGGAAACCATCCACTGGATTGTCTCTCACACAGATCCAGAGACTATGCCATTTAGCAGTGCCAGTGGGATACAAATTTCCAACTTGAAGGTGGAGAACTATCAACAATTGTATCATTTCCCTCAGCCGGTGAACCGCATGGATGCAGTTTTCTATGCCACCCACAGCTTTGCGAACACCAAATATATTATAAAGCACTGGGTGAAAGAGTCTTCGAAGTTCAGAGTGACACCCAATCATGTTTACAAGACTAAGTCTCTTAGGAAGGCCTACGAGTTCTTGATCATCTTTACATGGCGATTATATGGTCAAGAGAGGAGAAGACCTTTTCGTAAAATTGGGTGGTTGTGTTGGACTAGTTGGTGTATGATCGAAGGGAATTCAACTAGTAGGATCAATTAGATCCTCAAATGAAATTCCATGACATGAATAACACCCAGAATCCACCCAAGGATGAGAAAATAATATTCTACATGTCTACGTATTTACTTGATGCAATTTGTGCCCAACATTAGTTTCCTTGGATGGGTTGGACATGGACACCAAAAGAGACTGTCGTCAACATTTATTGCAAGTTATTTTCTGACTACAGCTACCAAGGAGTTATGGTGACGCTGGCTGACCCTTTCATCATCTCGGTGTACAAGATGATCTTCGAGTAGGATCCACCCTGCATGTCCCAAGAAGAAATGGAGGCAATACTTGACATTGCAGATTGGTATGCCTCACTCAGTGGCACCTTCATCAGGATGTTTTGCGGAGAGAAGCCTCCGCATGTTCTACCACGGTATGCCACAAACAAGTTGGTCATGCAAGAGGCCTCATATCACATCCCCACAGGGTTATCAATAGGGCTACATAGGAGGAAGAAGGCACCATGGCCCACTCTTCCTTTGCGGATTGGATTGTATTATATTAAGAGCTTGAAGGATGCCAATGCCGAAGCTAAGGAGATAGTGAAGTTCAAGTTCAACACCAAAGACTATGTTCTGTATGATCCTCACGATATTTGCAAGAACCACTATGCGAAGGTGTATTATCTGTGGATCCACAGGACATTTCATTTGGCAGAGGCGGACCCTTGGAGGTACTGTTACAACTACTCCAAGCTCAATGAACCAATCAGTATAGCCACAAAATGGAAAGTTGGTCTACAAGAAGCAACACCATAGGAAGAAACAACAAGAGCAACAATAAGAAACAAACCGGTGCAGGACAAGGGTAATAGGAAGATTACCAATAACCCAGAGGCTAAGCAAAGCTACAAGTTCAAAGAAGATCCTATCATTGAAAAAGTAGCTTTGGAAGCGGAGGCAAAGAGGCAACAATGCATAAAGAGGGTAGAGCAAAGGAAGAAAGAAAAGGAAAGGTTAGAGGAAGCAGAAAGGAAGTTGTCAGAAACAAAGAAGTTGAAGGAAGAGAAGAAGCTAAGAACGAGAGATAAGTAAGAGAAGTAGAAACAACAAGAAGAAGAAAGGCAAGGCATGATGACAGAGCAAACAATACCCATACATATTGAGGAGTCAAAATAACTAGTAGCTAAAAAAGAGGGTGAGCAGGTGCAGATTCTAGATCTTTCTCAGCGGATTGAGAAACTAATTGAAGTGATAGACATGGAGTTGGGGCAGGAGCCACAGGACCAAGACACTGACCTCATGTTGAGAGCACCTGAGGTCACCTCTTAGTCTCCACCTCCTCTAGTGTCAAAACCAATCTCGAGTGAGAAAGGAGAGATTTTCCTCCTTGATGAGGATTCGGCGATGGATGTGTACAATCTATCATTTGACAAGTTTCAAAAGAAGACTGTACAGGCATGGAGAAAGAATTTCCTAGATCATCACGCATCATGTACATTCATGAAGGAAAGGGTGATAGTGTCATATGTAAAAAAAATCAAGTTGCCAAGGCGATGCCACTTTGGCTTATGCAGGAGCCACAAGGTCAAATGTCAAGTTCTTGTTAGCTAATAATGAACATATGGCAATGAACTTGCAAGCAACCAAACAAAAGGTAGAACAATCTGCAGGTTCCCCAATGGCAGAGATGAGGAATGCAATACTTGCTGAAGTATCAATGCTTGAGACCACCAGGTGGAAGCTCTATGACGGATTTGTCACCATGGATAAGGTAGTTGTCCATTTGTATGGCTTTTAGCAACCGAGAAAAATGGTTTTCAAAGCTCTCAAGGACATACACGCTGCTATGACATGTGAAAGAATGGACAATGCGGTACAAGGGAGCCCCGCTTCACTTGCAAAATATGATGAAGTCGTAGGAAGAGCTAGAAAAAGAAAAGGTCTGGATGTTGATCCAGAACTACGAGAAGCTTGCCTTGTTCGTCAGCAGCATACATGCTTAATATTCATTATTATATAAGAGTTTGGATGTCATGATGAGAGCACACACGATCTGGTCAATCGGTTCCCTTATCGAAGCTAAGCATAAGAACCAAGTTGGGCTAGAGATTGATAGGTACATGGAGCAGCTAGGGTGAGAGGCCACCAATGATGACTTGGAGTTGAGTGCACAAAACATGCAGATGTACTTTGGTGGTCCTATCATGATCAATACCATGTGTCACATGCTTCACGATGAGTTGGATGAAGGTTCCAAGACGATATACCCAGAAGCTATGGAGGCAATATTCTTCTATTAGAAAGAAACCATCAAGCAGTTTGGCAACATCATAACACAATACCAAGCTTAGCATCAGTATGTCACCGAGAAGCATCAAGTGGAGGTTGTTGAGTTGGTCTTTCCCCAAACTTCCGAGTCATAGTGTTTTGTCTTGTTAGGTTGTCTTTAGACTATTTTGTATCACATGGGTACATGTGGAAAATGTATATTATTTGTAAATATGTTGTATGTGGAATTCCAAGTGTCATTAGTGGAATCTGAATAGTCACTATGTAATTTAATGAGTTATTTGTAAAGAAGTTGAAGAGTCATAAGGGTAGTCAAAGAGTCACAAAGGGGAATGTCAAGGGTCACCCCACCCTTTGTTATAAATAGAACACCATAACTCATAGAACAGGTTTTTGGGAGCGAAGTGTTTGGCTAGGCTTAGTCTTAGAGAAGGCTTTGGAGTATTTTGACGAGCCTTGGCTTCTCCACAGTGTAGAGCAAGTATACTTCTTTGGAGGAGCAAGTGTTCTTGACTATAAGGTTCCACTATTGGGGCTAGTGGCTACCAATGGTGTATGTATGGATGGAACTTTCACTTATAATAATAATAATTAAGCCAACACAGTTTCATGCATATGCTGTTATTATAGTTGGACCATTCTAGTTGCTTTAGCAATGTATGCTATTTGACATACACATTTTCTTATGAACTACTTTGTATGAAATTGTAGGAATCTTGTTGAATGCATGTTGGATTAACCCGTGACTTTGGTTTGTGAACTATTCTACAATTCAACCTATGATGTCATTCAGCTCATGTGTTCCTTTCTCTGCGTGATATAACCCCCAGGCATCTCACTTGACTCGTTGTAGGACCACACAGTTGCTTCCGACAAATATATCACACTTACCTCTACGTGCTACCATAGTCAAGGCACTACATTATCACCCACTAATGGGACTCCCACTCCAAAATGTCTAAGGTCTAGTTGGGACTTCTTACCAGGGAGATCCCCTGAATGTTGGTAGGTCGAGCAAGTCAACATTTCTGGCACTAGAAGGAGGGCCAGATGACAAGCTAAGCCCTTGAAGTTTGTTTTGAATTTCTGCACGTCAATCATGACTTATACAATCACAACCCTGACATGTTTTTCTCATGCTACTAATTTCAATGTGTCGGCGGATGTTATAGATGAATTTTCACAACACAAATTTGATGTCGAAAGTGGAGCATCCCTATTAATTCATGTAGTTTCCTTTATGGGTTTCTACAACAAGAATGAGGCCCCCTCGGATGAAATTGTCTATGGTTTGCTTGCTTTCATGTTCAAAGGGCACATCAAGAAATGGTGTCACACATTTCCCGTGGCCTCTATACAATCTTTCAAGCACATGATCAAAGAATTAGGTCATGCTTTCATCACAAAATTTAAAATTTAAAGAACTTCATCACAAAATTTAAAATTGCGAAAAGAACTTGATGAATCAATTGAACACTTTTATGATCATTTCTGTCATTACTGTTTTGAATTTCCAAAAGATGAAGTTGACGGGAAATTTCTGAATGAAATATTTCAGTATCTCATTGACATCCCTCAGAATCCACATTAATTAGAATCTTTCGAACCCCTCCCAACATACCTCAGTGTTAGAGCTTCAAAATCTAAGATGGATAAGGTTTTTGTCCCAAGTGACCCTCCGTCCCCTTCTCATCAAATAGCTCTAGCTCCGCAGGACAAGGTGGGAGAAGTTGCGAACCTACGTGTTGAACTATCACCATCTCCTCCTACCCCACTTGCTCTGGATTTCTATGTAGATTTGGACTGCAATCCTGATGGTTGTCACGCGGTCTCATCTGCTCAGCCTCTATCCACTGGTTCCTTTGATCCTCCAAATTTTGGTATGTTGTGTTCATTCGTTTTGGACTTCCCATGTGACTTTCATTAGCATCAAGTTATGGACGAAGTTGGTGTTGAACAACCAACCCGCGCTATTATTTTTGATGAATATGTGTGGGAATCTGAATAAGAATTTGCAGTGAAGGACGACCTCCTTCACTTTGAACCTCATCCTATTTATCCTGACATCTTCTACAATTCTTCCATTTATGATTCCTATTGTGAAAATATATCTCTAGATGTTTCCACTTCTAATCATTCATAGAACGTATAGGATGTCAGTCTATGATCTGATTGCAGAGAGGAAAAATATTTCTTCCTGGGTCCAATCGATCTCTCATCTTTCATTTTTGGAAATTCAGAGGGTGAAATTTTTTGTTTCTCATCAACCCCTCTTTATGATTCGTTAGATCATGAGGATGTCATTGTCCATCTTAAATTTTTTGATCATGGTTGTCGTGATCTTTTCACTCATTCATGTGATCACGATTCTAATTCACTTATTGTTGATCTTTATAAACCACCGGTCTTTGATGATACATCTTCTGATGAAGCAGAAACTCCTCAAGTTGTCAAGGCACTTCAACCCGAGTTGATGGTTATGTCAGGTTCTCATAGCCTTCATGTAAATCCCACTTCTGATAAAAAATCTGTTGAATCTCCCCAGGCTCCTCATCACTCTCCTGTTCACATTGAAAATCAATCCAATTCACAGTTTTCGCATCCTCCACTAGAATCACATGACCCTATTGCCCATGCATTGGAGGATTCATACGTGGCAAGCACTATTGCAAAAAATAATTTTTCTTCTTCCTTCATGTTTGCTCATTTATTGAGTTTCAAGGTGTGTACATGCTTGTCATCCACACACAATGTGACACAACACCATGATATGTCTGCAGAGTGCCTTTCATGTGCTTTCAATTTTTTCTTTTCTGTGGATGTATTCAAACTTTGAACATTTTGGTTTGCATTGCTTTATATTTCTTATCTGTTGGTATTCTTGAATATCTTTCTCGTCAACCATGCCATTACCTAAATGGGTCAACCAATGTGTCGGTGGCTGCATTGGAAATATCACTTTATGTGAGTTGGCCCATGTTATGCTTAGCTTAGGAGTAGGAGTAGTGTTTTATTTTTTGTTTTGTTTTTCTTACTCTGTTTTTCTTTGTCTTACTTTTTTCCTTTGCTTATTTTCTTGTGCACTCGTAGTATTAGTTTCCACATGAAACCATGTTTGGATTCTTGAGACAAGTATGGTGAAATAAAAGATGACTTGTACAACTATCAACACTTGATTATCTATCTATTCCCTCTTTTTATCAAGATCTTTCATTTCTTCTAGTCGATGATACCCTGGTGGAAAATATGTTCCTTTCAGAGTGAGTCTTGGTGAAATCACAACGCTTGCACTTTTAACTAGTACCACCTACTCTAATTGGTTTTCTATATTCGGTTAAACCTTTTCAACTCAGTCAAGTAGAGTAAGGAGAGGGGGGAAACCTTAACAAGTATGTCAGAGGTATATATAAACATCCTTATGTGAAGGGACAACCTTTTTTACTCTCAATAAGTAGGTATCCCTCTTCTGGCTCATGAAATAAATAAGTGTCTATGCAGAGTTCTACGAAAATTAAATGAAATGAAAAATAAAATAAAGGTGAAAGAAGAGAAAGGCTGCTTGCGTAGAGAGGTGAAGCAAGTAACTCCATTGGGGTAGTGTCCAGGCTCACTGGTAGTGGAGCAATGCTTGTTTTCCTTAAGTGACTCTCCTGAGGTACTATCCAGGCCTGCTGGTAGCAGAGCAACACCAGAGATGAAACTAAAACTCTGAAAGTATATATTACTTGTGCATCAATATAAACCTCATCCCTAATCGAAACAACTCAGTTGACTTGGCTTGGTATGTGTGTTGCCGATAAAGAGAAAGGTAGGGACTACATCTTTAACTTAAGCTAATGAAGAAGCTATGATGATCAAATAATCAAACAATACTTCCAGAAGAGTTAGACTCACTTTACATGAGACAAGGTCCATAGAGAGGGTTGGAGTTCTACCAGTGTGTCACTAATGTTGTAGTGGCTACAACCACCGTACAAAATTTGCCCTATGCTTCATTTTGGACCCTCCCTCCTAAATCACAACAACTCATCTTGGACTGACCGAGATACTTGTGCTTTGATAAAGATTTATGTTTTACATTAATGCTTGTGTTTTATTACTTTCTTTACTATCTAACCCACAAGTAGATCTCTTGACTTGGTTTCAACCTGGTTCTAGGCTTGCCTTAGTGAACTGGGCAATCCTTGAGGGAAACCAACCTTGCTCTCAGGAACTATGCAGTCCAAGATAACGGTGAGCTGCCATCTCTATAATTACGCAAAGCCAACTGAAAGTCTGTCTTCAACTGGGAAACTATGCGGAACATGAGAGGCAACCTAGAGCCACTCAGCCTAGAAATTGTGCAGAAGCTTCCTGCTGAGAAGCTGCTTAGTGCATGAGTCAGTGAGTTGCCCAGTCCTTCCTAGAACTATGAAATATCTCAGGTAAATGCGTGGTCACTTTTACAAAAAAGGTAAAAGGAAAAAAGAGAAAAAGAATCCCTAGAAAATAGGGATCCTTTTTTAGGAACCCAGAGGAGACACTTGAGTTATTTTGGAAACTGTTGTCAAGTGTCGCTTTTTTCTTGATTTTAGGCCTTCGCATCATAAACCATAAATCAACCAAATATATTTAATGGACACTGAGAGAGCTCGTTTTCACACTCAATATTGGAGCTATGGCATTCCTGAGGAGATCAAGGAACCTTCAGTGCAATCATTGTTGCTTTTTCGTGTAAGTCTTATTTTTTTAGTCCTTTGTTGCTTTTTCTGTTACTTTTGTTTGTTTAGCTTGTGAGAGTGTTGTTTCACTCATTTTTTTGAATGAAAACTATAACAGCCCAAAATAAATATCTAATTAACTTATTAACATTAAATTTAAATCAGAGTGGTACTTACCTAGCCAAATAAACATGTAATTAATTAACTAAATTCAAAGTATGAATAGTGCTTACTTGTGGTAGAAGTAGGCTTACCACAACAACGTTTTGGGGACGACTCTCTGCCCAGCCATAGGCTCAATTGCGCAAGGATTTCCTACAACTGGCCACCCCCAAGCCCTCAATCAACGTACTACTGCTAGTGACTCTTAAGTCTTAGAACACCATTCTCCCAAGAGAATGAAAGATAGAATCTCAGAATGATGGAATGCATGAAAGCCTCTCATCTTCCTCACCATCTATTAAATAGAAAAAACATTGGAATGGGAACCACATGCACACACTCCATGTGTCTACATGCAACTTTCTTTCGATTTTTAGCTTTCTTGTTTTATTTTCTTCTTTTTGATATTTTTCTTGTTTTATTTCTATTTATTCTTATTTAGAGCTTTAGTATGGTTATTACTATTTTTATTTTTATTATTTTTATTTATTTTCTTGTATATATTTTTAATATCATTTATTATTTAACATTTATGATTTATGATTTATATTATTTATTATTAAGTGATTTATTTATTATTATTTATTTTTTATATTATTAATTATTATTTTTGTATTATTTATTATTTATATTATTTATTATTTTATTTACTTCATGTTGCCAACACCCTCTGCTAAACTAGTATAACCAGCAGGCATCTAAAGTCCCCAACACCATGGGAAATCTCAAGGAATCTCTGTCCTTTTTCCCACTTTCGGCACTAGGCATAAGCCTGACTCGGTCTGTATCCTAGTCCAAGGCTAGCCCCAAGGCTCGCGCTTGACTCAGACCTCCTCTGCCCCAAGGCAAGCATCCGGTCCGGTACTCAATGACCCCGGGCATCTTGTAAGGCTGGCCCACTCCCTCCACAACTACTAAGGCGCACAGCCCCAGGCATAAAAGTCCTTTACAACCCTTCCAGACTTCGACATCCCAATCCAATAATAGGCACCTAGCCTAGAACATCAAGCACTTGGCCTCCTCAAGATGGTCCCATAGCTCTTGAAGAGCTATCCATCAAGAGCTATACACAAGACAAAGGAACCACTGGCATATGTAGTGCTGATTGAGTTTTGTCCCCAGCCCATATGGTGTTACTTATTCTCCCTCGTGCATATGGGCTCGCACGAGATCATCAAATAAACCGGCCCTCTCGGCCCATTTGTGGAGTCTTGTGAATCATCACACCTCAACATAAAACCAATGCATTAACCATACCATCATAGTATCATAGAAAATAATCCACATGCCAAGTCTTGCATGTCATCATGAGAACATTCATCAATGTTAATCGCAACATTATGAATAATAACAAACTTTATGCTCATGTATGTCATAAATTTGTACGCAACTATCGCATGCTTCACCTCATGAAATACCATCATAAGTTAGATCATCAACGTATTTGCATCAAAGACATATCATGAATTCACATAATAAATGAACCACATGTCAATAAACCTCATATTATAGCATCATAATTCCTATGCCATGTTATGCATATCATATCCATCATGAGTATTGAACATTAAATACCTATCATCACATAGTAAATGAATATGTCGATATACCTTGACATAATGTCATAATACCTATTCCTATTGCTATCATCATATGGATACATTATCACTATAAGAATCATCATATCATGAAACATCGTCAATATGGTTTTATCACGTTGTCAATTACTTTTCAATAATCACTTCTTTCAACTAGGAAGTTGATCATTTACACCATTGTATAATTATCTAAGTACATCGTTAAATTTCGCATGAGCCTCATCATCTTGAGTCTTAATCTCTCAAGGAAATTCTGGTGAAATTCATTGTTTAAGATATTACTAGTTATACCATCATTATCTCAAAATTAAAATCCCTTGGTTTTGCATCCATTTACCCTTTGGCTTACCGATTCCAATATCGTTATATGCAAACACTAGTTCATCATGATTCCATTGTTTTATCATGCTTAATTTACTGGTATGAGTGTTTGTTGATTCATGTTGACTTATACTTATATCACTTAACAATTATCATTTTTATCCACCAAAAATATTTCTTATCTCGTCAAGTTCCTATCTCAATACCATTTGATTGCTTTACAATGTGGCTCTCCCGTTGTTATAGATGTTGTTATACACACAACTTATCTTCTCCAATCATTCTATTTATCATAGCTTCCAAGTTCCTTAAAAAAATGACCTCCATGATTTTTCAACTTCACTAGTTGATTGCCAATATTTTCTTCTTTATGTGCATCATCCTTAGATAGACCTTATAGTGAAAACTCTTCCATTATGTTCTAAAATAGGTTGTTTCTTCTTATTGATTTCTTACCCCTGTTGTGATACTTCTTCTCTACCACCTTAAACATCTAATCCAAGTTGGCCATAATCACATGAACTATCATTAGTTATCATCCTTTTTAAAAAATTGCAAGTTTCTCCTTTCCATTTCTCCATAGACAACTTTATCCACTATATGCAATTAACCTTGAATCATGAAACCTCATGTAACATTATACTCAACATCTGAACTGAAATCCAAATCTATATGATTTGCCACTGAGACTAAAATATACCATCTTGTGATATATATATATATATATATATATATATATATATATATATATATATATATATATATATATATATATATATATATATATATATATATATATATACATATACTGCAAAACCAACTGATTCACTCAAGAATGAAGGGGAATTCAATGGTAGCTTGATGATATTTAATATACAAATGGTATGAGTAGTAAATGAGCAGATACATGTAATCTGAATGGAAATTGCACAATAAATAATGAACAGATATCAGAGTTTATGCATTGTGAATTGAAACAGATTTCACTATTTTAGAGCACTTTAATTGGTGACAATTTCAACTTCAATTATCCAATTACTTCAAGTGCTATGTAAATTGTGTTGTAAATTGAACCGGTGGTGAGTAGTTACACCATCATTAAAGATTTGTTACAAAAACATGCCAGTATACCATATCAATAGTGTGATCTTTCAGAGAATTATATATCGTCAATTATGGGTAGATTATCACCATCAAGATTAGAAGATTATATACTTTTCCATTGAATCAATGAGTCATAATAAAACTATATCTTAATTTATGTGACTCATTTAGAATTTCACTTTGTTATATGGTTGTAATGGAGAGAGCTATGCAAGCACAAACAACTCAAAAAAATGAGATAGTGGTTTTACTCAATAATAATTATTATCAAAGTCTAATAAGGTTAATAAGTTATCCTTATTATCAGAGTTTATGGGTTTAATAAGATATATCTCTATCATAAATCATCAACAATCACAATACTTAAACCATAAATTACAATAATTAAACCATAAATTATCAACAATCACAAATTTTGTAGTATAAAACCATGGAAAACATGAGTTAGAAGGTAATAATGATGTCAGAATAAAACTTAGAGAATTGTCTCAATGTAAAATCCAAATTCGAATGACTAAAGCTTAAGAATATTGGTGGCATTATTGTGTTAAGAAGGTATTTGAATTTTGAAAGAAAAATCATATATTAAATCTACAGATTGATGACTTTTAAGGATAAAGATAAATTGAAATTTTGTGTTTTAAGTGTCTGTCTAGGCAATCATTACTTATGTTAAATGATTCTTATGGCTATTAAATGATTACTCTAAGGAAATTTAAGAAAATCAAACCACCAAAGAAATATTCCACACCAGAACAAGAAGAGACACTGCCACCCGACCCAAAACTGGATCGGATGACTGGGAAGGTTATCCCTCCCCAAAACACAAAATAAAATCATTTTATTAATTATATGGCCTGCCTGCAAGCACACCCACAAAGGCAACACCATATCAAATCCCTTAAATTACAATACATTTTAGCCATAATAAGAAGGCGCTTCTCAACCATAGTATCTGTATGGCCACAAAGAGGTGGTGGTGATGACCCTGTAATAGGCAACTACATTCATTCAAGTGACATTGTATCTAAATATAAACATCAGAAAGCCATTTCGTGCCATCCCATCCTCCGTGCATAACAATCCTTCGGTTACCCACAGCTGTACCAGTAGCAAAATCATGAGGTGGTGGTAAATCCCCATAGCTTGATAATTATGTCCACTGCCAGATATCAGTATCCAAAAGTCTCCCAGTGATCGCACCCATACTCCATAATTATGGTTGTCCATGGCCACCAGATTTTGCTTGGAACATATGATAGTAATCTACAATTTTAATCCTAAATTTAATATGTAAGTCAAAACCTTGAGTTAGTATATAAAGCAAATTTGACTTGTCAAGGGCATGTATAACAGAGAACCACCAAACCTTTTGTAAACAAGTTGGATCTCAAACCACTAGCTCTACCATGTTAGAAAAACTATAAAATTAGGTAGATTAAAAGGCTAAATATTTTAAGTAATGTCTAAAAACATTATTACAATCTAATTTCTCTTAAATTTTACCTTCCCTATACACTAATGAAGAGGTTTTCTCTTAAATTTACAATTATAACACCTGGCAAACAAGAACACGTAATTGGAATTATTTTCTCGGAACATCTAGGCAACAGGGGCAGCAGAAAGCTGGTAAGCCACCACGGGCAAAGCTTAGACATGCAGAGTGCTCTGGCCCAAGCCTTTAAAAATTATATTTTCGAGAGATTAATTCTGATTCACCGTATAAAAATTATCAGAAACTTGGATATATTTTAGCCAGAAGATTTACCCCTTGGGTCAATCTGCCTATGGTAAAAGAAGAGACATATCTCTGATGTGCCTTGCCATTCTTTTATAGTAAGTCTATTACATCATTAAATGTTTTGAATTCTTTTTAAATAATCAATAATATTTTGTATAAAAACTGAAATCAGTAAGTGTTCTCTCTATACGTGTTTACAATCATTATTTTGTATTGGTTTAGTTGATTTGAAAAATATCTGAAAACATTTGAAATAGTCCATAATATTTTCACTTAAATATATGCTTTTGTGCACGGCTTTAATTAGGAAGTGTTTTCTCTGCAATAACAGAACTTTTTAATTAGATGAAGCTCATGTCTGCTCACTCTCAAATATATCACAATAGGTCTCATTCATAATTATATAGCAATGGGATTTATTGATTCTATAGACACAATAATTGATTATAAAAATTTTGACTCAACTACAACTCATACATATTGAAAATTAAAAACTTTTTGAAAAAATTTATCCATTATCTCCAAGTGTATAATCTATTATACTTACAAAACAGTAAATTGACAAAACCATGAGACGATTCTCAGCTAGCACCTATAATTTTTATAATTATATTGCAATAATAAAAATTTAGGAATTGGATATTTGTGTAAAAGCCTGGAGGTGGAGGTGGGGTGAGGAGCTGGAAAAGATTAAAAAAGCAGACACAAAGTGGAATCACAGATTTATCTGAAATGTTGGAGGTACTCAGCATTTAAACTTGGAGGATAAATATCTGAACATCCACCAATGTGAGTTCCCAATTATTTGATGGTAAATTGCAGGTTAATCAATTTTTTTTTATTTTTTTTTGCAATTAGTAAAATATAAATGGCATATTCACAATTTTTTTTGTCAATTCATAAATCTGATATTTTACACTTTTAAAACATGAAAATAAATTTATTTTTCAAAATCAAAACAAAGGTAATAAAGTTAGGTAAATTAATATAGATTAAAAAAAAATTGCCATTAAATAAAAACTAAAAATTAAATATCATCTCTTAAATGAATCACTCCAAGTATTCGTGGAATGGACCAGTCGACACTAACCAGTACTAAAAGAATCACTCTAAAATTCTGTCGTTTAATTCACTATCACTCGAGCATTTTGTTGTTTAATTCACTAATCTTCAGCCTACAGTAGTGTACAAACACTTTGAAATAATCACCAACAATGCCATGTCAGTTGTACAGTAAATTTCTACAAAGATTGGAGTAAATTGCATTAAAACAACTTTACAGTCTCAATAACTAAAACTAATAACTTTATCATTTTTTAGACATTTACCAACATATATCCAAAAAAAAAATTCTCCATTCTCCAAAGTACAATAAATATAATCCTGATTACATAAATTAGATACGAATAGATTTTTCAGAAACCAAAATTCCACTCACAAAAACCTATAATTTCACAAAACTAAACATGTTTAGCCATGGCCTCAAAAACAGCCAACAAAACATATATATGATCTTATCGTGTCTCGCTGTTTTAGGCGAGCTCTATAAGGATGCCACTTTTACTTTCCTAATGTTAAATTCTATCCACATAATGCTATTCTATTATCAAAATGGAAACAAAATTTCTTCACCTAACTACTCAACTAATCGAATGTCAAATCAATCACCGGATTGAAAGTAAATTTGACTATCCTATTTCATCATATTCAATGATAAAACATCCAAAGTATAATGAACCTGGTTAACCTACTATTCCAACATATTTCTCACTGATTAACGCCTATTTCTATGTGCTTTAAGCCCATTTATATGTTGTTTAACAGTTCCTACTTATAGATTTTGAAAATTTTAAGCCTTCCAAAGGGCACTAGGGAAATGCATGTTGTCTGTTCTCATCTCCTTCATAGTCCTCCCATCCAACGGCAAACAGAATGAACAGTGCCACTGTCCAGGCAGGGCTATGCATGAACTTTATTTTTCAAAAACAATGCCCAAAATTCTGCAAAACCCGGCAATAATAAAAAGAAACATTGCCAAACCTACCAGAAATTATATGAAGGATAATATACAATAACATACAAAATCGAAACAATCACATAAATCTAGGGTAGCTTCTGCAATTGCAACAAACCGGGAATATATAAGTAAGGGGAACAACGGATTTTTTTTATTTTTTATCAGTAGCGAAATAAATTGAAACACAACACTCTCTTTGGATTGACCGTGATCCTGCCCATAAACAGATATTCAAACGCATTAATTTACGTGGTGACGGCCAAAACGAAAGCAAACCTTCTACTAGAATAATTATTATATTACCACAAGTTCATCAAAAAAAAAATGGCAGAAACGTGTATAGCGAGGGTTTGTAAAAATATGCGGCCTCCTGGAAGTAACGATTCTGTAACTTTCAAAACAAGTCGAGTTAACAGAATAAATATTTTTTTTTTTAAAGATGCCCATAGGCCCTAAGGGTTGAAACTTGCTCTGATACCACATGTAACAGCCCAAAATAAATATCTAATTAACTTATTAACATTAAATTTAAATCAGAGTGGCACTTACCTAGCCAAATAAACATGTAATTAATTAACTAAATTCAAACTATGAATAGTGCTTACCTGTGCTTACCTGTGGTAGAAGTAGGCTTACCGCAACAATGTTTTGGGGACGACTCTCCACCCAACTGTACGCTCAATTGCGCAAGGATTTCCTACAACTAGCCACCCCCGAGCCCTCAATCAACGTACTACTGCTAGTGACTCCTAAGTCTTAGAACACCATTCTCCCAAGAGAATGAAAGATATAATCTCAGAATGATGGAATGCATGAATGCCTCTCATCTTCCTCACCATCTATTAAATAGAACAAACATTGGAAGGGGAACCACATGCACACACTCCATGTGTCTACATGCAACTTTCTTTTTATTTTTAGCTTTCTTGTTTAATTTCTTTACTTTTCTTTTGATTTTTAGCTTTCTTGTTTTATTTTCTTCTTTTTTATAGTTTTCTTGTTTTATTTCTATTTATTTTTATTTAGAGCTTTAGTATGGTTATTACTATTTTTATTTTTATTATTTTTATTTATTTTCTTGTATATATTTTTAATATCATTTATTATTTAACATTTATGATTTATGATTTTTATTATTTATTATTAAGTGTTTTATTTATTATTTATTATTTATATTATTAATTATTATTTTTGTATTATTAATTTATTTATTATTTATATTATTTATTATTTATTATTTATTATTAAGGGGAGGGATATTACAAAAACTGGAGTTTCAACTCATTTTATCTTGTAGAATTGTTGTTTTAAGTTTTGCATTGCCTTTCCCAAGCGTTGCATGCATCACCTAGTTTCTGCACTAACAGTCGTCATTGCAATGACTCTATCCACATGATTCATTTTCCTCCAGTTTGATTTATTCCTACACTTGTTTCACATGCATGTATTATAATTCACTTAGATCTTCACCCAAAAGCATTCAATCCTTCAAATTTGTTCAATTTCTCACTTCCCTTGGGCAAATTTTGGCTTCCTTGGCCCAGATCTCATTTTCCCAAGAATGTAATGTGCATTTTTGGAGGTAGAGGCCTTGGCCTTGGCTTTTGGAATTGTGCAGAGGCTACCTAGGCCTGGCTCCAACTACGCACTGTGTAGTTCCAAGAGCTAGCCCCAAGCCTTGGCCACTAAGACTGCACAATGCACAATCTCTCGTAACATGTGTTGAGACTGAACTGCGTATTGCATAGTTCCAGTCAACAACACATCCCTACTAATTTCTAGGACTATGTAATGTGAAGTTCCAGCTGGTAGCAACCACCTCTGTAAGCCAATATTGTACAATCATTCCCAGTAGTTTCCCAATTTGTTGCTTGGTATATTTTTGAAGCACTTTTAGTTTCAAGCTAACATTTGCATTCCATGAGTGTCCTTTCTGTCTCTAGGTATAAAATTCATTGAACAACTCTCTAGCAGTTATAGGTAACATGGCCTCCAAGAAAGCTGCAATAAAGGATACTATCGAGAGTAGCACTGGGGAAGCAGTTCAACAGGTGTCAGTGAATTTTCCATTTTATGTAGAAAATCAACTGTTCATTGAGAAGGGCATGAAGTTAAATGGCAGGAAATCAAGGATATATTTGTCGGGGACTTCAAGGAAGATCTAGAGGATCAGTAGGTTTATATCAATGTCCATCAATCAAGCTTACATAAGGTTGCATGAAGGTATCCTACCTTCCCATGTGAAGACATCATCCACTAGATTGTCTCACACACAAATCCAAACACTATGACATTGAGCAGTGCCAGTGGGATAGAACTTGCAACCTTCAGGGCAGAGAACTATCAACAAATTTATCATTTACCTTAGCCAATGAACCACATGGATGCACTTTTATATCCCACCCACATCTTTGTGAACACCAGAGATATTATAAAGCATTTGCTGAAAAAGCTATCGAAGTTCAGAGAAAAACCTAATCATTGTTTAACAGAATAAGTCTCTTAAGAATTTCTACCAGTTCTTGATCATCTTTGCATGCTAATTATACGGTCAAGAGAGCACGGATACCTTTCCGAAAAATTGGGTGGTTGCATTGGACCAATTGGTGAATGATGGGAGGCCATTCAATTGGTTGGATCTATTCGCTCTTCAAATGAAAGTCCGTGTGACTAACGCCTAGAATCCACCCAAGGATGAGCAAGCAAGATTCTACCTATCCACATATTTACTTTATGCAATATATGCCCAACATCAATTTCCTAGCATGGGTTGGACATGGACACCAAAAGTGACTGTCGTCAACATTGATTACAAGTTTCTTTTTTACTGAAGCTACTCAGAAGTTATGGCGAGGCTGACTGACCATTTCATCATTCGAGTGTACAAGTTGATGTTTAAGAAGGATCCACCTTGCATGTCCCAAGAAGTGATGGAGGCAATACTTGACATTGTACATTGGTATGTATCACCCTTTAGGACCTTCATTAGGATGTTTTGTGAAGAGAAACCTTCGCATGTTCTACCAAGGTATGCCACAAACAAATTGGTCATGCACGAGGTCTCATATCACATATGCATAGGGGTCTCAACAGGGCTGCATAGGCAGAAGAAGGCACCATGACCCACTCTTTCTTTGCAGATTTTATTGTATGAGATTAAGAACTTGAAGGATGCAGATAGTGAAGCTAACGAGAAAGTGAAGTTCAAGTTCGAAACTAAATACTATGCTTCGTATGATCCCCATTGTATTTGCAAGAACCGTTGTGCGAAGGTGTACTATCCATGGATCCATGGGACATTTCATTAGGTAGAGGAGGAACCTTGTAGGTAATATTAAAACTACTCCAAGCTCAATTAATTGGTTAGTATAACCACAACATGGAAATTTGTTCTGCAGGCAACAACACCGCAGGTAGCAACAATGACAACAATAATAAGGAGAAAATCAACTCAGAACAAGGGTAAGAGGAAGATTGTCGAGAACCTAGAGGCCAAGGAAATCTACGAGTTCAAAGAGTATCCTATCGTTGAAAACTAGCTTTAGCAGCAGAGGCAAAGAGGCAACAACGCATAAAGAGGGCAGAGCGAAGGAAGAAAGAAAAGAAAAGGCTCAAGGAAGCATAAACGAAGTTGCAGGAAATGGAGAAGAAGTTGAAGGAAGAGAAGGAGAGAAGAAGGAGAGAGGGCATAAAATCAAAAACATGAAGAAGAATAAAGGCAGGGCGCGATGACAGAGCAAACAATGCCCATACAGGTTGAGGAGTCAAAACAACCAGCAGCTGAAAAAGAGGGTGAGTAGGTGCAGGATCGGGAGATTTCTTAACAGATTGAGCAACTGATTGAAGTGACGAACATCGAGTTGGGGTAAGAGCCACATGACCAAGACATTGACCTCATGCTGAGAGAACCTGAGGTCACCTCTTAGTCTCCACTTCCTCTAGTGTCAAAACTATTCCTGAGCGAGCAAGGAGAGGTTGTTCTCCTTGATGATGATCTGGTGATGGATGTGTACAATCTATCATTTGACAAGTTAAAGAAGAAGATTGTATAGGCACGGAGAAATAATTTCCTAGATGATCACGCATCACCTGCATTCATGAAGGAAAGGGTGATAGTGTCAGATGTCAGAAAGTATCCAGTTGCCATGGTCGATGCCACTTTGGCTTATGTAGGGGCCATGAGCTCAATTTTCAAGTTCTTGTTAGGCGAGAATGAACAAATGGCAAAGAACTTGTAAGTGGCCATGAAAAAGGCAGAACGATCTACAAGTTCCACAATGACAGAGATGAGGAACGGAATAGTTTTTGAAGTATCAACTCAAGGGACCATCATGCGGAAGCTCTACGACGGATTTTTCACCATGCATAAGGCGGTTGTCCATCTGTATGGATTTCAACAGTGGAGCAAAAGGGTTTTCCAAAGTCTCAGGGACATACATGCTGTTATTTCCCATGTGAAACAATGGACAATGTGGTACAAGGGAGCCACACTTCACTTTCCAGAGATGATCAATTCGAAGGCAGAGCTAGACAAAGCAAAGGTCGGGATGTTGATCCAAAACTACGAGCAGCTCACCCCATTTGTTAGCAACATACGTGCTTGATATGCATGGTTGTATAAGAGTTTGGATGTCATGGTGAGAAAGCAAAGGATCCCATCAATTTGTTCCCTCACCGAATCTAAGCATAAGAACCAAGTCCAACTAGAGATCGACAAGTACATGGAGAAGTTAAGGTGAGAGGCCATCAACGATGACTTGGAGCTGAGCGCATAAAACATGTAGAAGTACATTGGTGGTCCTATCATGGTCGATACCATGGTGTACATGCTTTAGGATAAGTTGGACAAAGGTTCCAATACCATATACCCAAAATCTATGGAGGCAAGAGTCCAGTATCAGAAAGACACCATGAAGTGGTTTGGGGACATCATAGCACAATACCATGCTTGGCATCAGTACGACACCGAGAAGAATCAAATGGAAGTTGTCGAGTTGGTATTTTCCCAAACTTCTAAGTCATAGTGTTTTGTCTTGTTAGGTTGTCTCTAGCCTATTTTATCTCACATGGGTACATGTGGAAAACGTATATTATTTGTAAATATGTTGTAACTAAAATTCCAGGTGTCATTAATGGAATGTGAACAATCACTATGTAATGTAATGGGTTATTTATAAAGAAGTTGAAGAGTCATGAGGGTAGTCAAAGAGTCTGAAAGGGGAATGTCAAGGGTCATCCCACCCTTTGTTATAAATAGAACCTCATAACTAATAGAACAAGATTTTGGCTAGGCTTAGGCTTAGAGAAGGCTTGGGAGTATTCTGATGAGCGTTGGCTTCTCCACAACGTAGAGTGAGTATACTTCTTTGGAGGAGTAGGTGCTCTTCACTGTAATGTTCCACTATTGGGGCTAGTGGTTGTCAATGGTGTATGTATAGATGGAATTTTCACTTATAATAATAATAACTAAGCTGACATGATTTCATGCATATGTTTCTATTGTAGTTGGACTATTCTGGTTTCTTTAGCAACGTATGTTGTTTTACTTACGCATTTGCTTATGAACTAATTTGTATGCAATTGTATGAATCTTGTTGAATGTGTGTTGTTTCATTAACCCATCACTTTGGTTTGCGGACTATTCCTCATTTCAACCTGTGATGTCATTCCTCTTGTGTGTTCATTTCAAGCTAAGTACTATTACAGACTTCTAAGGCGCACAATTCCTTTTCCCCTCCATGTGTTAGAACCCCCATTCATCTCACTTGATTCAC
This sequence comes from Pinus tabuliformis, assembly GCA_031772625.1. NCBI lineage: Eukaryota > Viridiplantae > Streptophyta > Pinopsida > Pinales > Pinaceae > Pinus > Pinus tabuliformis. The sequence goes on from CM062815.1 coordinate 186,212,278, forward strand.
TGCAAGGTTTCACACTTGCTTCCAACCAAATTCATCATACTTATCTCTGCGCACTACTGCGGTCAAGGCATTACATTACCACCCACTGATAGGATTCGCAGTCCAAACTGTCTGACATCTAGTTGGGACTTCTTACCAGGGAGATCCCATGAATGTTGGCAGGTCCAACACCATCAACAAGTTCCTACCACCTCTTCTGAAACCTCTGCTAATTCTTTACAACTCTCTCTGGCTGTAATTACACCACACACATCTTCTATTATCTATAATTATTATCTTTCTTGCCAAGATTTAAACATTTTAATGACCAATTACCTATCATGGTTTTCTTCTTAGTATCTCTTCCTTGGTTGGGTTCTCTTACACTCTCTCCACCTCTACTACTTATTGGAAACTTTCTTTCTTTGTACCTCTCCTTCTTATGAGTAGTTCCCTTAATGTCCACAATTAGACATGAAATGTTGACACAAAATCATATAAATTCCATTAAAGACTAGGAGAATATTTACAGAGAAAATTGCCCTAGGCTCACTTCTCGAGCTATCCTTTTCTTGAGCTTCTTCTTTCTTCCCGCTACTCTCTACCTACCTTTCTACATAAATTCTTTCCTAATACATACATTTTCATGAACACAAATTTATATACACACATTTTCGTAGAAATTGGACATTTGTCCCAAACTGCCTACCACCTAAGTTACATACTTATCCATATTTACGAAGACTCACTTCAAAATATCCCAATAGCCTAATGATATAGATTACTCTAGAATCAGGATAGTTTTCTCCATAGTAAAATTCCTTTAATTCTAATTTATACAAATAAATTGTAGAAAATAAACCTACATCTAGAATTTACAAGATCCCCTTGGGATATTACACAAAGTAAATTTTCCTAGGGTGATGCTCCCACATCAGGGTGATTATAATTTTGTTCTTAGTTTTATAGATGAGGAAGTCACTGACAATTTTTCATTAGATTGGATGTAAGAAATAGGTATGAAGTATCCTCCTTGAATAATTCAGATGGTAGGCATATTTCCTTGTTAGGAGAGTGAGGGAGAAGTGATCTAGTTTTATCACAAGTTTCATGAGGAGGTTGGGGAAGTGAAGTAATTTTCTCATGGGATTCTTAAGGAGGAATTGTTATAGTATTAGTTTGTTCTGGTAATTATCTTCTCACCAGGCTTCTGGTCACCTTCCTTAGTACAACTATATGTTTCCTATCCTACTTGTTATCCATATTGGATATTTTTCTACAATAAGTGAAATTTTCAACTTTTTGGACATTGTCATAATTGTCATTGCTTTCATTTTTATGCCTATTCCTTCTTAGCCCTATTTTTATTTTCTTCAAGTGTCTCTTAAATGGCATCCCTTGGTGTTGCTTCTAATAAACTTGGGAGTGGATTACCAAATTTATTTCTAACTAGGAAGGCTTCCCATTTATCTCACCTTTTTTGAAGTCCCCCCCACAATTAATATTTTAACGAGGCCATGGTGGTAGATACTACATCTAGGATTGTGGTGTACATGTTTCTCCATGTGGCACAGGATTTTGCAAACGTGATAGGGAAAATCGATATGGACACCAACTTCAAAATGGAGGAGTAATATAATGTGATAGGGAAATGTAATAACGTAGTTTCTTTAACATGTTATGAACTTTTGTAGGATGAAGAGAAGGTTTCTCCATTCTTTTACAATCCATGATTGTGACACACCTCATCCCCTATCCAACTTTAGCTTTGGAGAGTTGAGAAACCTTGTCCAAACTTCCTTTTCCACTTATTTGTTTTTGAACCATCAATCTGCAATCCATGGAAACCCTCTGGCCTAAGCCATTGACTCCTCTATTACTTCCATCAATAAACTTCCAACTCGGTCCACCTCACCATCAAACCTCTTCATAAATTCCATTGCTATGGCATCATCATGTCCACGAAATTTTAGAAGAAAGGGGAGCCACCCTGTAACCTTGAAAATATGTTTACTTACATTGTATTCTAGAGAACCCTCCAAGACTAACAAGGACTTAGGTTCCTATATTACTGCTCCAAGTTTCCCAATAATCCATAATGGATTGATGTTGAAGGCTCTATCTATCAACAACCTATGTTATCAGTTAGGCTTATCGAAATAAGGAAATGGTTCGAAGTGGGATTGAGGCTAGGGATAAGGTAGTGGTTGAATTATACCATAGTATGTTAGAATGGTCATGGACATGAGCCATAAATATTAATGATGATATTTTCTAACAAAGTACCGGGGAGAGAATTATCATGTTATTGGAATGACGAATTTACCAATCTCATGGATTATTCTCGACAACTGATAATTACATAATGTTGTAGAAAAATGTTATGGAGTTATGATGAGACTTTAGGAGAAAGGACAATGTGCATTTAAAATTACATAGGGACATGGTTATGTTGCTACCAGTTCATGTTTCGAATCTTATCTTAAATCCAGAGTGTCCTTATAACAAAAATTTCAAAACAAAACCTAGGACTCATATAACCAACAAAATGCTAGAACTAGAATTATTGGTATAATTTTGAATCTAGAATAGATGCTAGTATTTGTGTTGATTTGAATCTAACTGCTTGGAACTAGATTGTTTGGAATCAGGAATTACTGAGAGAGAGGGTGAATAAATAATCGTAAAAATTTACTTATTTAAACAAATATCACACAATCACAGAACAAAATTCTTTCATAATTTTACCCAGTGAATTTAACATGGAAACCCTTCCGGGAGAAAAACCACAAAATATTTTTATTATTACAAGGTGCATTCAAAACACCCACTTTGTCTACATCAATTATTTTTTGATCTCCCATTCACAGGAGGCCCCAATCCCCTCAGATCAACAACCACTGACTTGCTTAGAGGTGCCAACCTCAGATCTATGGCAACACCTATAACACCCCCTCCCTCATTTACCCATTTTTACAAGCTCTCCAGGGTAAACATGAGTTGAGTGTTAGTAAGATATGATCCGAACTCCAATTTCCAGGTGTGGAAGTGGGGCCTATAAACTGAAAACTTACTGATACCCCTCATGAACACTAGATCACCTAGAATTCTGTCAACAACCTCTGGTGATCATAACTTGAGATGGAACTTCTATTCACAAGCTTTAAATCCCAACCAAACCCTTGACACAATGTGCATGCAATTGGAAGGCGCCAACCGCAACCATAAGCCTTCCTGCATGTGGTTATGACCAAAATTCCTAGTTTTGTGCCAACGGTTACAAAATCCATGCCACTTTTTTAGGGCTAACCTTCAAAAAGCTACCCATAACCCTCCATAATCAGGTTTAGGATGATAACAATTCTAAACAATAAAAAATAGGGCTAAATCATGTCTAGGACATTCCTAATGCATGATAGAAATTTTGTGAGACATATGGTAAACATACTAGCTATAGGTTATGAATGCATATCTGATCATGATGTTCTTAACTTCACTAGAGAATCATCAAGAAGTTTCAATGCCCTCTCAAGATTTCTGCAACAACATTTTTTAGCCCATACATTCAGCAATCATTCAATACCTTATCCATCATGAACAAGATACATAGAAAGATCACATCATATAACCATGCATATAAGTAGCATATAACCAAAATAGAATCCTTGACAAATTAGCCATAAGATTGACATAATAACCAATACATGTGCTCATAGATCACAATAGAAAAATAAGTCATATTAATCATATGCAAAAACAAACCAAGTCAGGGACTTCCATGTACCGCTTGACCATAGGTTGGGGTGAACTGAAATATCTCTTTCAACGAATTAACCCCATTCTATATTCCAAGAAAAAATGTGGGATCATATGGGTTAAACCAAAATAGAATGAACCAAGGCTTCTAGAGTCCAACCTGGCTCAACCCTCAACCACAGTGATTTCACCTAACCATTTTAGAAATCACTAATATCAAACCAAATTGGTCTCTTCCCAAGCTGTCGAGGGTTATAGGGAGTATTATCTCAACCCACAACCTCTAGGGAATCCAAGTTACTACAGGGCTCTAGAGAACTACCATCTCAACCCATAGCCTCCAGGGAACCCAACTTTGTCTTGGTCTCTAGAGATTCTATTCAAACCCACAACCACTAGGGAACCTAAGAACTAATCAAAAAATTCAAATAAAGAACCCACTACATCATAGTTACCCAATAAATGGCAAAGAAATGTTGAAACATTATCAATATAGGAAAATATCCATTCCAATGACAACAAATAACCAAATAACCACATGAATATACCATGCATCCAAATATTAACAAGGAATCCACACATGCAACCTGTTACCTACAATGTAATCTTGTTGTAGTTGTTGATCCAACTTTTTCCTTATGCTCCCTTGCCATCCTTTTTTTCCCTTTGCTTTCCTTTGCTTTCCTTTACTTTCCCTTTGCTTTCCTTTGCTTAACCTTTTCTTTCCTTTTCTTACTTACTTTCTCTCTCCTCTTGGAGATCTCTCTCCCTAAAATTGATCCAAAGCAAAATTTGACAAAAAGTTGTGAATTGTTTCTCTAGTGCCTTTGTATCCTTGATGTCTTATTTTTCTTTCATTTTCCTTAATTTTCTCTCTAATTTCCGTTGCATGCATATTTGTCTCTCTTCACCTTCATTTTCTCCTATTTTCTTTTATTTCTCATAATTAAATTCCATTTATTGCCTCTTTTCCTTTACCAATGTGTTTGCCAATTTCCATAGCCATTAATAAGTCGCAAGTGATGCCCACTATAATGGTTTCCCACTATTCAGCTTGGAATATGTGTCCTATAACCATGGTATTATTTATTTACATGGAAAATCAACCAAGGGTTGTTACAACACCAACCTACTACTACGTGTCAGATATACTCTTTCATATTATTTTCAAACTGAGACCTCCTATAGTGTTCATTGATTTCATTTCCAATTTGTTATCAATATTCACATGTAGCCACTTTAGATTTTGTAGCTCACATATGCTTTATCATGCTCTTCTCTCTTTTTCAGGCACACACAAAAATGTAATCTACAACACTATTCTTCTGTAACTCACTTATTATTACGTTCTACTTATTTCAATTTGCATTCTATACTAATTGTGTGCAAACTTTAGTCATCTCACTCACTGTTTAGTTCTATTTTGCTCTTCCTTCTCATTCCAAATACACACTTCTCGAGAAGAGCTACTTCAATTAATTCTTATTCAACTCGAGGAGTTTCTTCAGTTCATGTCAACTCCATTTTGTTATAGATCTCATTTGACACATTGCTTTTTCACATTGGAATGTTAAACAACTTCATATTCAATTCCACCAACTACACTTTTCATTTAAAGCTTCTTAGTTTTCAGTCATAATTGCACCATCTAGAAAACTCAATATTATGCTACAATTTCTGTGGGAGGTTAACCATCAATTCACATCAAAAAAATGAATCTCCCAGTTTTCCCATCCCATCACTATCCAACTCTGTAACAAAATATTTTCATTCATTACTGATCTCAGTGCTAAATTATTATTGGTCCAAGCTCCTGACAATTTCAGCTCCCTTTTTCCATATGACCACGAATCTAATGAAAGGCTTATTCCAAAACGCACTTATGCTCCTATTTGGGTTCATGCCTTAATCAGTGTTGTGCTCAATCAAGTTATCCCAAATACTGAAGTAGCAAACAACATATGCTTTTCAGGCCCATGGACCAATATTTATAGAATTCCAAGAATTTTATAACACAAGAAATCATCTGCAAACACCACCTGCTAGCACAACTTCCAATGTAGTGCCACATCATCAATTGATGATACTTCTTCTGTCATGATGACATCATCCTACCACGTGGTTCCTTTCGAGTGGTGCCACATGTCACATGGATTTGACCTCTCGGCCATCCAAAAACTCCAAATATTCTTGCCACATGTCACTTACACATGTTGACACATCATTATCTTGGCCTAGTTAGCACCACCTCATTGGTCACATCATGTTTCCATGTCATCAATATATATAGATAGGAAGAAGGATTGCTTCAGGGATTTTATCTCGTTTCTTTTGAGAACATGCCTTCAAAGGTTGAATGTATGAACTACATTTCCATCTCATGAAACTCTATTCATGATTTCGAGTTTGGGACCCTTCTACACCTGCATCCTAGAATAACTCAATTGACCCAAATAGATGGATGACCCTGAACTACTCGACTACCTCAACAACCAAATGACCTCGAAAAAATGTATAGTTTTGTCTTTCTACCATGCACTTCTTACTATTTTCACAAATATCCTAAGCTTCCAAACTTCCTCAACCAAGGCCTATCACCTAACTTCAATCTATAATATCTCTTCAACCCTTAGGATATGTTCTAAGTGTGATATATCACTGGAAAGGTATTTCAGAAAGCTATCCATTTAGGCACTTTGTAAGGGCATTTGAATTGATCTTCTGATCATACTATATATGCAACAATTATGTCTCCAAACCATGTAACCACTAGTAATAGTCATATTGTTTTTAAGGATTCTTCAATTATTATGATACTATGATTGTTCTCTACCAATGACCTACACAACTAGCTTGATGCTTCCCTTGACATCAATGACTACACAAAATGAATCTCCATGATCAATCACAATTTTCAATCAATGACAAAAATGTTCCCAACAATATCCCTTTTTGGAATTTATGGAAACTATGAGAAACATGTTTAAGGCATTGATGACACTCAACATGCACCAACATCATATAAGCATTCAATAACACTCCCTTTGACACCAATCAAGCTCACTCTTCTCTAAGTTCAATACTCCTACTGAATGTGATACTTACCATAGTTGATTATCCATTATGCATGTATTTCTTGAACTTTTCTCTGTGTATCAAAAAGCCATGCATATTCTCCCTTTGTTGTATGTTTCTTCTCCTCTAGTTTTAACTACTTGAATTTATTCGCCCCCTTTCTATTTGGGAAACATATCATCTTCTCACCCTGGGTTTCACTCTGTTGAGCAATGTTTGAGCATAATATCTTCTTCGTCATTGAAATTAATGGAAGAGGATATACATATCTGACATATATCCCATTGAGAGCATGCCTTGTCATAATGAAACGTGTGACTGAATGAAAAATCTTCCTCTAAACATACATATAACATATAAAATTGAATATTTCATTATTCTGCTCCTACAAATTACTCATTATATTTATTCAAAAAGGAAGTAATTTCTAGTTCTCAAACATTATGTCATTTTGTGGAAGGAGAGACCACTCCTAGTTTTTGTTTTAAGTACTCAAAGGGCTCCTTAGGTAGTGGCTTTGTAAAAATTCTTGCAACCTATCCATTAGTAGACACATATTCCAATCTTACAACATTGTTATTAACTTGATCACTTAAGAAATGATATTTAATTGGAATTTGATTTGTCTTTGAATGTATAAGATGATTTTTGGAAATGTTGATGGCACTCATATTGTCACACATAATGTAGATTAGATCATCAATTTGAAATTTGATATGCTTTAATGTATGCTTTATCCATAGAATTTGAGTACAAAAAGTAGCTACAAAAAATTACTTAGCTTCAATTATAGATAATGAAATGGAATTTTGCTTCTTGCTTACCCACGACAATAAAAAATTCCTTAGAAAGAATGTTGCTCCACTAGTGCTCTTCTTGTCATCAACACTAGGAACCCATGTAGCATCATATAGGCCTTTAAAGAAAATTATTTACCTCTTGCACACCATAAACCATAGTCTATTGTACCCTGAAGACACTTGAATATCCTCGTGACTATCCATCTAGGAAATTTGTAGGGGAATTTGAATTGATTGTCTGCCCATAATATATCTACAACAATCAGGTCTCTGAACTGTGAAACTACTAGTCATATTCATATTGTTTTTAAGGATTCTTCAATTATTCTTCTACTATAATCGTTCTGTACCAATGAGCTACACAACTAGATTGATTCTTCCCTTGACATCAATGACTGCACAAAATGAACCTCCAAGATCAATCACATTTGTCTATTAATGACAACACTATGCCCAACAATATCCCCTTTTGGAATTTATGGAAACTATGCTAAAAATGTTTAAGGCATTGATGACACTCAACATGCACCAAAATCACACAAGCATGCAATAAAAATCCCTTTGACACCAATCTCGTTCACTCTTTTCTACGTCCAATACCCCCCCTGAATGTGATACCTACCATGGTTGATATACATTATGCATGTATTTATTGAACTTTCCTCTTTGTATGATAGAGCCATGCATCGTCTCCCTTTGTTGTATGTTTCTTCTCCTCTAGTTCTAACTGCTTGTGTTTCTTCTCCCCCTTTATGTTTAGGCAACATATCATCTTCTCCCCCTAGGTTCCACTATGTTGAGCAAAGTTTGAGCATAATATCTTCTCCCCCCTTGACGTCAATGGCAAAGGATATACAGATCTAACATATCTCCCCTTGAGATCATGCCTTGCTATAATGAAACATCCAACTGAATGACAACTCTTCCTCTAAACATACAAATAACATAGAAAATTGAATATTTCATAATCCTTCTCCTAAAACTTACTCATTAGATTTATTCAGAAACAAGGTAGCTTCCAGTTCTCAAACATTATGTAATTTTGAGGAAGGAGAGACCACTCCTATTTTGTGTTTGAGGTACTCAAAGGGTTCCCTGGGTAGTGCCTTTGTAAAAATGTTTGCAACCTATTCATTAGTAGACACATATTCCAATATTACAACATTGTTATTAACTTGATTGCTTAAGAAATGATATTTAATTGGAATATGTTTTGTCTTTGAATGTATAAGATGATATTTGGAAATGTTTATGGCACTCATATTGTCACACATACCGGAGATTAGATCATCAAGTTCAACTTTGATATACTTAAATGTATGCTCATCCATAGAATTTGAGTAGAACAAGTAGCTACAAAAATGTACTTAGCCTCAACTATAGATAATGAAATAGAATATTGCTTCTTGCTTACCCATGAAAATAGATAATTCCCTAGAAAAAACATTCCTCCACTAGTGCTCTTCTTTCCATCAACACTACCAACCCATGTAGCATCATATAGGCCTTAAAATAAAATTATTTACCTCTTCCACACCATAGACCATAGTCTACTGTACCCCGAAGACACTTGAATATCCTCGTGACCATGTTAATGTGATTTGATTTTTGATTTTCTTAAAATCAAGCCACCAGTCCTACTTCTTGCACAATATTCGACCTATAATCAATTAGGTGAAACAAACTTCTAATCATGGATCTATATGGCATTTGATTTATAGTGGGGGACACCATAGACCATAGTCTACTGTACCCTGAAGACACTTGAATATCCTCGTGACTATGTTAATGTGATTTGATTTTGATTTTCTTAAAATCAAGCCACCAGTCCTACTTCTTGCACAATATTCGACCTATAATCAATTAGGTGCAACAAACTTCTAATCATGAATCTATATGGCATTTGATTTATAGTGGGGGACTCATCTTCTTTGTTTAGTTTGTATCAAGTCATCATAGATGTACACATTGGTTTATAATCGTCCATTACAAACATTTTAAAAGTTTCTTAAAGGTGCTTTGATCGAGAGATGAAAATACCTTTGGTTGAATTAGTGATTTGCAAGCCAAGAAAGAATGAAAACTCTCCTAGCATTGACATCTCAAAACCTGTTTGCATTGCTTCAGCGAATTGATGTCCCGTCTACTCCAAATCACTTCCAAATATGATGCCATCTACATATACAATGATAATAAAAAAACTATTATTTTTAAATTTAATTTATAAATTAATGCATATTGTTCCTCTTTTGAACCCTTGTTGTTGAAAATACTTATCCAACCTAGCTACCACACTCTTGGTTCTTGCTTTATCCCATACATAACTTCCTCAATCAGCACACATGGTCTTCATTGTATGAGAGAAGCAAAACTTTTGGTTTCTCAATATACACTTCCTCATCCAACTCACCATTGATAAAGGTAGAATTGATATCCATATGATAAAATTTAAAGTTCTTGAAAATAGAAAATGCCAAAAAATTATAATGGCTTCAAGTCTAGCTACAAGGGAAAAGGTTTCCTCAACATTTATGCCTTCTACTTTAGTGTAGCCTTTTGATCCAGGTAGATATTGGTGGCCACCAGCCGATTCCACATGGACCACCACCATTTTTTCTTTAGGTTTTTCAGTTTCCTTAATTGTAGCACAATTTACTTTTTTTGGCAGTTTTTCGGGTCCTGAACTTTCGGAGTTGTTTTGAGGCCCTAAATGACGTTTTTTTGGCAATATTTCTCCAAGATATTTCATTGAAATCTCATTTTCAGTTGTATTCCTCAGAGATATCTTTCCAACGAGGTATCATGTGCATCAAACAAAGATAACATGACCAAGTTACAACCCTGAGAAGTTGGCTGCCCAACTAACCCCAACGAGGCCCATAAACTCTTGGTGTTACATCTCCTCGGGTTAGAGTTTTGGGTTTTTAGGGTTTTCTCTTATTATTCAATAATAAAAAGGCCCTTGAGCCTCATTGTAACTCATTTTAGAGGCATGTAGCTGACACATCTCTTCTCATAGATAAGCTACTATTGCCCGAGCTAGTCTCATTTCCATTTTGTTTGTAAGCATATTTCATTATTTGATATTAATGAAAGATAGTGTTATTTCTGTTGCATCTCTATATTTATGGTTATATATGTAATTTGTTGCATTCCTATTTAAATTTGGATCAGTGGTATCAGAGAGGTCTGCTCTTTCTCTATTTTTCTTTGCATGTCCCCAACGAGGTCGGGATATAAGGAGTTAGGGCTTGAAATGGTTGAACCTTTGAAAGACAAGCCTCAGAAATCCCGACGACCACCCATGGGGGAAGAAAAGAAAGATGAGGGAGTAGGCTATCCTATCAAAATATTGCTCCAAGAGGCCCTCGAGAAACAAAAGAACGTGATGATGGATAACTTTGCCCGGATCCTTCAATGGTAGCCCGCCAGTGACACATCCACATCTAACAACCACTCTAGAGGCTCCACACCTTTTTAGGTACAAGTAAACTTTGAAATTCCCATATTTGAGGGCCAAATAGATGCAGACATAGTAGATAAATGTTTGAATCTCCTAGAAGGATATTTTTTTGTTCGTGACTTTCCAACAGAGAAAATATTACTTTTTCTCTTCTGAAAGCGCCCCCCACGTCAAGGACTGGTGGGAAACCTATTGTGAGAAGAAGGGTGAAAGTACGAAATCACTGTTTTCAGTCGCTCCCACTTGGAATTCATTCTGGGATTCCATCAAGGATCAGTAATCTTTCGGGAGCTACAAGGAAAAATACATAAAGGGACCATGCTATAGCGGGGAAGGGACCAAGATGTGCCATAATTTACCAATTTGTTTCATACCCTTCACAAGAAGTTGGGTATCAAGGATTATGAGAAACATTTGGTACTCAAGTACTGTGTCTCTCTACATAGATACATATAGGATGAGATGGAGTTCTTGGACATCTCCTCACTCAGCACGACATACCAATACGCCGTCAAGATCGAGCAGAAGTTTAAACAGAATAAGCGAGACTTTGGATCTGCGAATCTGAAGCAAGGAAAGGTGCCCCCAAAATACATAACAAAGGACAAAGCCAAGGCGGGATGGCCCAGGACAACCCGCCAAGTCCACAAGCAAAGGAAAACACTGTGAAGCTGAAGAAGGACACTGGTGGCCAAATTAAAGGCTTCAGAATTAGATGCATGTTCTGACTCTGAGTCAGAACCCAACAAGGGGAATGACAAAGGGAAGTAGATTATTGATGCGGAGCCCAACACCACCGTTTCCACCACAAAGATCCAAGAGGAGGAACCTGAAGATCCAAAGGAGGAGGAGTGTCTCTTCCACTCCCAAATGTGGGTAAAGGGTTCCCTGATATAGTTCATTGTTGACATTAGGGGCCAAAAGAACCTCATTGCAGCAGAGGTCATGAAGCAGCTAGGCTTACTGACGACAACACACCCACAACCATGTCAATATTTGTGAAGCCCAAGAAGATAAAACCTGGATAGATATGTAACAATGGGTTCATTCTTTCTCATTCGAATGTTCCTTAATTTTTCCTTCAAAGAAATTTTTTTGGCATCACTACTGCTTTCAAATAAATATGTAAGGGTCTTCTACATCTCGAATGATATCTCCTTCCCATGAAAATTTGGAACAATATGGTCTCTAATGCCTTCCAAGATCCTCCTCCTAGCTTTGGCAGTGCCCTTCCTCCATTGAGTCAACTTTTATGCATATGATGCAGGAGGTTTAGGAATGTCAATCTTGATGTCTTCCAAAATCCCATTATCATCTAAAACAACCTCCATTATGTCCTTCCATGCTTAGAAATTTGAATTCCCTTCTAGGGCATGATCTATCCTCAAACCATAAAAAGACATGATTCTCGCACTTAAAAAATCCCTGCACTAACTAATATTCTCTTCAATGCACTTTGAATATGATTAAGGAGCTCAATCTCTATCTTATTTTCAGCTTTGATACCATGTAGAAAATAATTGAAACCTTCCAACTGCTAATGAGAGAAAACTGATCACAAAGACACAATATTTATATACCACAAATCTGCAGAAAGAAAATAATGGATAAAAACACAATCACACATAGAACACAAAATATATCTGGGGAACCAAACGTGGAAAAACCCCTCTTTCTTTTATTGATTCAACTGAGAAATCTGGTCTATTACATAGAATTTATTTCAAGCTTGAAACTCTCTACAATACTGATCAACTCTCTCTCAAGGCTTTCCCAACACTTAGGAAAATAAGGCTTGCTAGGAAGCTCCTATTTCCTAACGCAATTATTCCCCTAAAAATAGGAAGTTATCCTATTTCCTTGCGCGATTCCCAAGAGAAATTTCTCTTCCTGCACAACTAAAATTGTACAACAATATTGTATACAATAATGAATTACAATTGTGCCTTCATCCAATCTCAATAGGCAATTTGAATTGCATGACCTACTAGGGCTAAATTTAGTAGTTGTTGCAGTTAACTGAGAGTAAGTTGAGTTATCAGAAAGTAAACTACGAAGCTAAATCAAATCTCTCTATTCTAGAACTATAGATCAATTAACTAACAAACACTAGAGTTAACTCCACTAGATAGCTAATTTTAGCCATAAACTAGTCCACAACTCACTAAAATCCATCTAACTTGAATTAACTGACAATAACTCAGTGATAGGCCACATCACATGTATCAACTAAAAGCTAACTCAAGCAACTATGAGATTGAATTCGAATTGGAATATTTGACTAAGGAACATGTCAAAGAAGCCATTCCTTGCTAGATTTTCAACACACATTCCTCAGATTATGTGTCATTTTCTTACAATTGATTTCACAAAATGACAACTTTTCAGTTTTTTAGCCAATTTTATTCTGCTCAGAAAATGTTTGCCATACCATCATTCTTCCTTCCTTCTGAGTGATTTCAGTTGCAAATGGTGTTTTGTACTATTTTCCACCTCACTATACACTTGGTTTTTCAATCTGGGCTAAAAAGGTGCTCGTTGAGAAAAAACGCCAAAGGGTTGTGTTGTATGCATGAGATGTCCCTTTAGTTTAACAAAAATTCTAGCCAACCCCTATTATCAAATGATTGTAGTAGATGGATTTGGGAATGGGATAGGTACACATTGAGAAAAAACATTCCTTTGTTGATTTTTCATAAATTTCACTCATCTACTCACAATGGATGTATTAAAAGTGCACTTTTAACAATTTTTACTATGATGGACATTTGATGTACAATTCAAACCATAAACATACAAATACACATACAGATTGTGCGATCATATTTGAATGAATGATTTATTTATACTTGTACACAATTTGCAAGTCTCTTGGTCAAAATTCAAAACTAATGAACATAGTGCAAATGTACAAAATTGGGCTTAAACAATGGCCCTTCAAGACTATATGTATGCTATTAATTGGAAATAAGCCTATGGGGTCGAAGACAAATGCATCTGTGACAAAATGCTCTTTCATATTCCTCAATTTTTGTGTCATTTTCTTGCAATTGATTTGACAAAATTACAATTTCTTAGCTTTTAACCCAGTTTTACCAAGCTAAGATATATGCCCACCATACCCTCATTCTTCCTTCTTTTTTAATGATTTCAGTAGAAAATAGTGCGCTCTGCTATTTTTTGCCTCACTATACACGTATTTTTTCAACTTGGGATAAAAAGGTTCCTGTTGAGAAAAAACACCTAAGGGTTGTCTTGTATTCATGAGATGTCCCTTTAGTTTAATAAAAATGCAAGCCAGCCTCTATTATGAAATGATTATATAAATGGATTTGGGAAAGAACATTCCATTGTTGATTTTTTATAACCTAAATTAGGAAACCAAAAGTACATGAAGGTGTCAAATTAAAAGAAAAAACAATTCCTATTGAAATCACTCAAAAATACTCAAGAATGAGGACTGGGTGTGCATTTTACCGAACTAGTCAAATTTAGTTAAAAAAAGAGGAATACAAATTTTGAGAACATTGTTGCAGATAAATTAAAAAGAGTTTCAAATTTATGAAGGAGATTTTTGTCAAATATATATATCTATATATATATATATATATATATATAGATACACACACACATACATACATACATATACATATATGTATGTATGTATGTATGTATGTATGTATATATATATATGTGTGTGTATATATATATATATATATATATATATATATATATATATCTTGTGGTTCATGGACTTCATGCAGATGTTATAAGACAAATATGAACTTGCTGAAGACCATCGAAGGAAGAAACATATTCTCTCCAACTAAAAGGACTTAAAAATACCCGGGGATAGAACTCTAGCTTGCACTTTGGTCAACTAAGCAGGCATTTCATATTTAGAAGGTAACCCTATAGTGTATTTACAAATCATGATTTTTTAATCCAAAATTAGAAAACTAAAAGTAAACAAATGTGTCAAATAAAAATCATTTGCAATCAAAATCACTCAAAAATACTTAAGAATGAGGGTTGGGAGTGCATTTTAATGAACTAGTCAAATTGAGTTAAAAACTGAGAAATACCAATTTTAAGAACATTTCTAAAAGCAACCTAGAAAGAGTTTCAAACTTATGAAGTAGTTTATTGTGAAATATATATATATATATATATATATATATATATATATATATATATATATATATATATATAGATATATTATTTCACAATAAACTACTTCATAAGTTTGTAGATATATATATATATATATATATATATATATATATATATATATATATATATATATATATATATATATATAGATATATATATATATATATATATATATATATATATATATAGATAGATATATTATTTCACAATAAACTACTTCATAAGTTTGTAGATATAAATATATATATATATATATAGACCTCCAAGCATACGCTCTTATTAAAAGAAAATCCCTCTATAAAGTCATAGCGAGCATTTTTCTAAGCCCATTTTTGTAGTTATAAGACAAATATATAAAGTGATGGACTTCATGCAAATGTTATAAGATAAATTTGGACTTGTTTAATATAATTGGAGGAAGAAACATATTATATACAAATGAAATCACTTAAAAATACCTAAGAATAGAACTCAGGCTTCCATTTTTGTAAACTATGTAGGCATTTCACATTTAGAAGGCAACCTTGTAGTGTATTTACACAACAAGATTTTTTAAATTCAAAATTAGGAAATAAGAAGTAAATAAAGGTGTAAAATTAAAATAAAAATAATTTCCTATTTAAATCACTCAAAAATACTCAAGAACGAGGACCAGTTGTGAATTTTACTAAACTAGTGAAATTCAGTAAAAGATTCAAGAATACGAATTTTGAGAACATTGTTGCATACAACTGTTGATGTTGTGATCAACACACTCCAAATTGTTTCCTACACATGTATTTTTTAGCCTACTAAGCATCTAACAATCTGTCATTCCATATTCACTTCATGATCGACGAATGTTATGCTAAGTGTTTAAGTCTTCTTCTCGGTTTCTAAGTGTCAAATTCACTTGCATACACATGTTCAGTCTGTAACAAGTTCTCGAGAGAATTCCTTTACACAAGTTTGAAAAATGCATATCCTATTCCATCAAGATAGACCCTATGCAATGTTCAACCAATGTCGACAGTTAGTGCACACTTTCAATTGACAATCTCTGACTTTTGGTTGCGATTGTACTTCTATTTTGGTGAGTTTTTCCAATTGTTCCTTTTCCGCACCTTCACTTTCACAAGTATCACTTTCATGTTTAATACTATTTATTTTGTTTTTTTCACCTTAATAAGTGTCATTTTCATGTTATCTTTGCTCTGCCATGTGTCATTTTTAATGTCGTTCATATTTGCAAGTGTCGTTTGCACTTTTCTCTTATTATCACAAATGTTGTCTCCTAGGCATGGGAAGTGTCGCACGATGTAAAATCAGATTCATGGTTCATTGCAGGATGATAGTTTGGTACCAATGGGTCTTATCTATCATATATACATGTATTAGACTCATTCCTAAGGTTTTTTGTATTCGCACTAGTGTCGTCACTATCATCGCAAAGTGTATCTTAAGTGTCTCACCTATTGAAAGGGATTCAATTATAAATTATTAAAGGGAAGTTTTGATGCATTCTCGAACACTACAATGTCCTATTCATCATAAGGAAATACATTAGAAATATTCCCCAAGTATTGAGAACTTTCATACAATTGTCGTCATTGTCATCGTAAAGTGTAACCTAAGTGTCGCATTCAGAGGAGGTTGTTGTATTGTCGCCGCATTGAGGGGATCATGTTGTTCTTGTGTACTAAGCATTCAATGTTGTGTCATCAATTGCTCTGAGTATGTGTGATCATTCACAAGTTCAATCTTGGTCTCACATCTACCTTACTGATCCGCACTTCACCAAATCTTGAAAAGCTTTCTGCCAACCAACTTAACACAAATCAACCTCCTTGAACTGTGCATTGCACAGTAGCAAGGTTCGAGATTCACCCTCGCCTCCTAGAACTACGCAATGCACAATTATTTCCTCCAAAGGCTACACATTACATAGTCTTAGTGCTCAACCTTGCCCTCTTGACCTCAACAACTATGTGTTTTACCCTTCCAGTCGGTCTTCTTCTGTCCATTACACAGTGGTAAGCCTCAAGCTATCTCCCTACCTCCTTGAGTTGCACAATTGCACAATCCCTAGACTTCTCTCTCGTCTGTGTTGCACATTAGGCACCTTTAAGGCTCAAGAATGTCACACTAAGCTCCTCAACTACACAGTAATCTTGCACAGGTCTACAGAACTGTGCATTGCGTAGTCTCAAGCTTCCATCCATCTCTACTGAACCTTGGAACTACACATTTCTCAATCCCTGATTCTCCCTCCCTGTCTAGTGCCTAGTCCCAGCTCAATCAATCATTTTAATGAATCAAGCTAGACCAGGGAATTTCCAAGTTGAATGTATTTTTATGAGTAGATTCCACTATAGGTACTACATCTTGACATGATAAGATGTTACTCAGAGAGTAATAGAAGGAGATCATATGAGAAGACACTTGTGAATCTGAAACCATGAAGAAGTCTGGGTCACATGAAGGCTCCATATTAATCAACCCCTTGGAGGATTAAGATGAAACACATGCAAGGTCCAACATGAAGATGCAAAGAAAGTAATAAAAGGGGCAATTTGGAAATGCCACATCATCATGGAGCTCCATGTCATCATTGTTAAGATTCATCTCAAGAGTCACATGTGTCATATTATATTGCCACATAATTTTTGGAATATAATTTTGTAATTTCCCAAAATGAGAAAATATATTTTTGTGGAAGACCAAGGGTCCCACATGGAATATGAAGAATCACTATTGAGTTATAAATTCATATAGGAGCTCAAAGTTCATGTAAGAATTCAAAAAGTCATTATAGAAGCTAAAGAGTCATGAGGGAGGTCAAGAGTCACATGGGATGTGGAGAGTCACCTCATTTGTTATATATACACCCTCATAAATCAAGAAAATGGAATTTTGGGTCTTGAACTTCCCACCTTGGATTCTCTAGCATTAGCATAGGAAAGAAGATATTTCTTTGGAGGAGAAAGTGGTGACATATGTTCCAATATTGGGGCTAGTGTGGTAGCATTGTACTTGTATATCTTGGCACTTCCACATAATATATGAAGCTCAATGAGTCATGACATTTTCATGCATGTGTTTTGAATGTCATAAGACTATTCTTTAGATGTTTTTGTTATATGTATTGTTCATATATACTAAGGAAATTGAACTATTTCAGTGGCTTCGGTACTTATATTGTTGAAGGTATGTTGTATTTGGTTTTATGATCATGGATGTCTTGTGAACTATTTTTCATGTTAACTAATGATCCTCTTATGATTTTGCATGTCTCTTTATGATAGAACTATTACTTTTCTTCTAGAGGCTCACTCTCTTGTTCCTTGCCATGAAAGTACCTTATATATATTGTAATTATATGCCTCATAGTGTAAGCTTACTTGTTTCAAAGAATGTTTATGTGACATATTATTTTAATAATGGAATCAAAGGAAAATCCCTAAGTACTCCAAACAGTGTGAGTTCTAATTGTGACTTCACATAGGGGAGACCCCCTTGGTTGAAAGATTTCCAGCACAGTGAACAACAACTTAGAAAGAGTTTCAAAATTCTAAAGGAGGTTTTGGTCAAATATATATATATATATATATATATATATAGCTCTAGGTATATGCTCTTATGATTTAAAAATTGCCTCTATAATGCTCGTGGTTGGAAGTTTTCTAAGCCCATTTTTATAGTTATAAGACAAATCTATAAAGTTATGGACTTTAGGAAAAAAAAAATATGGACTTTTTAAGACCATTGGAGGAAGAAAAATATTCTCTAAACTTATAAATAAGCACTTATAAATACCCAAGGATAGAACTCAAGCCTGCATTTTGGTCAACTAAGTGGCCATTTCACATTTAGAAGGTAACCTTGTAGTGTATTTACACAACAAGATTTTTAAATCCACAATTAGGAAACTAAAAGTAAATGAACGTTCCAAATGAAAAGAACAATCATTTCTTATCAAACTCACTCCAAAATACTCAAGAATGAAGTTTATTTTATTGAACTAGTCAAATCCAGTTAAAAACTAAGGAATACAAATTTTGAAAACAATGTTGCAAACAAATTAGAGTTTCAATATTCTGAAGGAGATTTTTGTAGAATATATATACCTCTAGGTATATGCTCTTATTTTTTTAAAAATGTGTCTATAAACTTTGTGGTTGGAATTTTTATAAGCCCATTTTTATAGTTATGAGACAAATTTATAAAGTTATGGACTTCATGCAAATGTTATAAGACAAATATGGACTTGTTTTAGACAATGAGAGGAAGAATCATATTCTCTACAATTTAAAGGGCATAAAAATAGCCAAGGATAGAACTCAGGCTTTCATTTTGCTTAACTAAGTGGGAATTTCACATTTAGAAGTTAATCTTGTAGTGTATTTACGTAGTTGGATTTTTTAAATCCAAAATTAGAAAACTAAAAGTAAACAATTGTGTCAAATTAAAAGAAAATTAATTTCTAATCGAAATCACTCAAAAATACTCAAGAATAAGGGTTGGGCATGCATTTTATTGAACTAGTCAAATTTAGTTAAAAACAAAGAAATACAAATTTTGAGAACATTGCTACAAACAACTTATAATGGGTTACAAAATTATGAAGGATGTTTTTGTACATGCTCTTATGCTTTAAAAAATTCCTCTATAAATCTCATGGAAAGCATTTTTCTAAGCCCATTTTTATAGTTTTACTCTTTATTTTTTCATAACAAACATAGGATTTTAGCCATTCTTTTCAATTATGACAATGTTTCTTATAATGTATGCATTAGTAGATGAATAACACATATAATATGATCAATTTAAAGGGAGTGAATAGCTAGGAATCAATGGCAAAGAGATGTCTATCAATTATGAGGAAATTACCAGCTAAAAGTCACCACAAAAATCAGATGAAGATTTCCCGGTGAAAAATTGTTAAACCTAATGAATATTATATGGATGCGAGAACAAATTACTAGTCTTTTAAATCAAAATTGATATCACTTTTCTAGTTTTTTATCCCAAATATGGTTCATGTTTTCTTTTGAACAAGTAACTACAATCTATTCAGGGATAACTTAAGCGGTTTGTTGAGATGGTTTAGCCCGTGAGATTAATAATAAAGGAAGGAATGTTTTCAATCAACCTGTCAATGAAATTTTTGAGGTTACCCACCATATGATAGATTATAAATAATTTCATCATCAATCGAGTTTCTTGATTTCAAGGTCAGGTAATGGTTAATAAATGCACTGCCTTATTCTTAGCTACTACCTAAATTAAATATATATTTTGTTATCTTATTTTCTCTAGGAAGAGTGTGCCTGACAATGGATATTCATAGAAATTCCAACTTCTGTTGACTTCACTCAACATGGGTTAAGAAAATTGATTGGATAACAAATGTTCAACATGTTTATTGGGGAAAAACGATAGTTTATCTGCAATATGTGCCTATAAATTCTCTTTGTTTATCCATTTTTGGCTAAACCATGTTCGGTCAGTTGACTAACAACACATTCTTTACATTAAAAATAATACTTTTAAAGCCTTGTCAAAAATCCCAGCCAATCAAATAAAAAATATTTTGACAAAGAAAAGCATATTTTACAAATCCACAATTAATAAATAGGATAATGTCAAATTCCCCTACAATGTTCCTAGATGGGTAGCCTTATGAAATACCTTTCCATCAATATATCACAATCAGAAAATATCCTAAGGGTTGAAGAGATATTGTAGGTTGAATTTAGGCAGTAGGCCTTAGTTGAGGAAGTTTGGAGGCTTGGGATATATGTGAAGATAGTAAGAATTTGCGTAGTAGAAATTTCAAACTTTGCTTTTATTTTAGTTCTTTTAGCTATTCAGTTTATTCAATTAGTGATCGTTGATCTAGCTATTTGGGTCAATTAAGTTGTTCGGGGATGCAGATGCAGAAGGGTCCCTAACTTGAACTCATGAATAGAGTTTTGTGTGATGGCAAGGTTCTAGTGCAGTTCGGGAATTCAACCTTTAAGGCATGTTCTCAAAAGAAACATGAGAAAACCCCCTAACCTAACCTTCTTCCTCTTCATATAGAAGGATGACATGGAAGAATGGTGCAACCTATGAGGTGGTGTTGACTAGACCGAGATGATGACATGCCATAATGTGCAAGTGAGTAGTGGTAGGTAGATTTGGATATTTCGGATGGCCAAGAGGGTGAAAACCATGTGACATGTGGTACCTCTCAAAAAATGCCATGTGGCAGGATGGCATCATCATGACAGAAAATTTATAGTCAGTTGATGATGTCGCACTAGATTGGAAGTTGTGCTAGAAGGTGGTATTTGCGGATGATTTCTTGTGATATAGAATCCTTGGAATTATATTAAAGACTATATCATGGGCCTGAAAAGCATATGTTGTTTGAAAATTTAGTCTTCAAGATAACTTGCTTGAGCATAAAACGCTGAAACCAAAATAGGATCATAAGCACATTTTGGGATAAGTATTTGGTCACAGTCATGTTCTTATGGAAAAATGAGCTCAAATTGTCAAGATATTAGACGATTAATAATTTTTCACCAAGATCATTTATGCATCAAAATATTTTGTTGCACAATTGGACAGTGAAGAAGGTTCAAACTGGAAGATTTGATTTGATGATGTGAATTGATGGATAACCTCTTGTAGAATACGCAACACAAGATTGGGTTTTATAGCTAGCGCAATAGTAATTGAAGGTTGTGAAGCTTTAAATGAAAAATGTGGTTGGTGGAATTAAATATGAAGTTGGTGCAATAGTAATTGAAGGTTGAGAAGCTTTAAATGAAAAATGTGGTTGGTGGAATTAAATATGAAGTTGTTTAACATTCCAATGTGAAGAAACAAAGTGTTAGAGGATATCTATAGAAAACTGCAATTGGAATTAACTAAAGAAACTCCACAACTCAAAGAAGAATTAATTGAAGTACATGTTCTCAAGAAGTGTGCAATTGGAGTGAAAAGGAAGAGAAGCAGAGAACAAAATAGTGAGTGAGACAACTAGAGTTAGAACACACTAAGTAGAGAACGCATATTGAAACCAACATAAACTGATAACGAGTAATTTTGCAAAAGAAAAGTGTTGTAGATTATGCCTATGTGTATGCCTAAAAAAAAGAGAATATCTTGATAAAGCATATTTGAGTTGTAGAAGTTGAAGTGGCTACATCTAAGTAGTGATAAAAAATTGTAAATTAAATCAAAGAACACTGCAGGAGGTCTTAGTTTGAAAATCCCATGAAAGAGTACATCTTGATTATAATAACAGGTTGGTTCCTACATAGATCTGAGGTTGGTGCCTCTAACCAAGTTGGTGCTTGGTGATATGAAGTGGTTGGAGCCTCTTGTGAGTGGGTTCTCATAATATAATTGATGTAAGCATAGTGGGTGCTTTGAATTTACATCATAATAAAAACAAGCTTTGATATTTTCTCTCGAAATGGTTTCCACATTAATATCACTATTTACAATTTTGAATTCATTTTGTTGTGTGATATTTTGTTAAATAAGAAAAGATTTAGAATTACTGATTCACCCCTCCTATTAGTAATTATTGATTCCCAACAATTGGTATCAGAGTAGGTTCCTTTGGGAACAATTTAACTGCTAGAAGGTTGATCCATAAGAAATCATGTTAAATTAGGCAAATCAAAATATCTACACAAGTAGAGTACCAGTGTTAAATAGAATTAATTATGTATTCTGGAGAGTCATAATGGAGGCACACATAATGTCTCTTGGAGTTGATGTATGGGATTCAATAGAATATGGATACACAGTTCCAACAACTCCACCTACATATATTGCTGAAAGGAGAGTATATAATAATAATGGAAAGGCTAAGAACTAAATTTTAGTTGGTGTTAATCAATCCAAGTTGGTAAAGCGGGTACACTGCAAATTAGTCAAAGAAGCTTGGGACAAGCTAACAAATAGCTAGGAAGGAGATGAAAAGGAAGAGCAAGCCAAACTCCAAACCTATAGAATGAAATTTGAAAGTCTTAGAATGAATGAAGAAGATAACATAAGTGAATACTTTCTTAGAGTAGATGAAATAACCAATATTATCTGAGGCCTTGATGAAGATATAATAGAAGGGGTAGTTGTTCAAAAAGTCTCCATAGCACTCCTAATGAGATTTAATTCCAATATCTTATCCATAGAAGAGATGACAAAGTTAAGGACTTTAACAATGGAGCAGTTGCATGGAACTATTATTGGGAGAGAAGGTATAGCCAAAGGAAGTAGTGTTCAAATCCTCAAAGAAAACCAAAGAGCATAAAAATATACCAAGATTAATCCAGCTGAGATTCATATGAGGAGATAGTTCAGTTTGCAAGGAAACAAAAAAGAGGCTCAAGAAAATAAAAGGTAAGCTACCTTTTAAATGTTTTGAATGTGGTATAATATTACACTTTGCTTCTAAATTTCCATATAAAATAGAGAAGAAAGAGAAGGATAAATTACAAAATGTCTAAGACAAAGCTTAGAAATATCAAAGGAAGAAGACTTAAAAGAAAAAGAAAAAAGTACTCTAAAGAAGACAGTGAGGCATCCAAGGTAAGTAGTGAAGAATCCTCTAAGGGAGAATAAGAGGAATGCATGCTCATGGAATTTGAATCTAAGATTGAGTTTCGAGACAAATTAGATTCTAAATAAGGAGTGGTGGACCTTGAGGCATAACTAGTCAATGCACTGGAGGAGCCAAAGAAGACCAAGAAGAAGAACAAGTTGTTGAAAGAGAAAGTTTTGAGAGTTGAAGAAGGTATGTATAATTCTGACAATGAAGATTATAAAATTCAAAAGGTAAATCTAGAAGAAACTCTCAAGATTAAGGAAATTCTATCTCAACAATTAAAGGAAAAACCTAAGAGTCATGATAGACTAGAAGATGAAAATGAAGTCCTAAAGCTAGAATTATAAAAAAATGCAAGGAAATATTAGTTTGGATGCATATGATGGAGATATCATTTCTTTGAAGAATCAACTTGAAGGAGCCAAGAGAAAAGAATAGATTCTTATTAACCATGTATTTGAATGGGAAAAGAACTACCAAGAGTTGGAGGCGAAAGATATCTCTGAGAACATATCTCGTGAATATCAAGTCCAAGATGGATCTACATATTATATTTAATAAGGGTTCAAAAGCATTAGATGATCTTCTCAACTCAAAAAGTTCAATAGCAATCAAAATTGGTCTATGATATAAAGAGCCTCAGTAGAGTTTGAAAGGAGAATTGATTTCCAAGTCCCAAGGAAACAAGGAGCCTCAGAGTTATGTAGAAGCACTTGAAGGAAGAGTTGGTAAGGATGTGAGGGTGACAAATACTAAGGAAAAGTTGAGAGGTAACAATTATTTTAATAGAAAAGCACCTCAATGTAGCTTTGTTCACCAGTAAGCTAGTGGAAAAAATCTTAATAGATCTACTAAGACTAAACAAATGTACAATCACATGTACCTAAAGTTATTTTGTGGTAACTACTATCACCAGTGCAAATGGGGCCAAAATCCGATGACTATTAGTCAGATATGCGACTTATTTGCATGGGCTATCTGACACATTACTGCTCATCAAATCGTTGTTGGAATTTTTTCAAATAGTAGATAGTTTAGTAACTATCGGATATTCGAATATACAAATGTTGATTAACCGACACATAAAAGGCCGAAAGGGTCATTAAAAAACCAACATTTATATGTTGGTTTTGCGACGCTAAAATTGTCGGACATCTAAAGGGTCAAACATCGCATATAAAATAGGTATCGCACAAGTCCTTAGTTGGATATTCGACACATAGGTCATTTTTTCCGATGGGAAAAACTGATGTTTAGGCATTGGGTAATCAACGTCGTATGTAAAATGTGTGATAGAAGTGTTGTTGCTCTGACGATTAAGCGTCGGACATGCGAAGGATGAGAATTAAATCTTATGGGATTGTTAAACTACCAATAATATTTTCTGTTGATTCTAGCATCAAGTATCTGACGTGTCCTATGACTGACATGTGTCGAATATGCAATGTCCTGCAATTACCATCGAAGATTCAACATATTCCTGCATTAAAAAAAACAATATAATACACAACACTATTTTGAAGACTATAAGAAATGACATTAGTTACCATAAGACCACCTTATAAACATAAGTATACTAGCAATTGCACCAAGAGGTTCAAAATAACGCCGATAGAAATTCATAACTTGATGTTTCCAAAATTGGGCATTTTATCACACATGTTGAGTACAAAAAGGAAATGACAATGAGTTGTGGCTCATAATTAGTGAAACACATCTTACTTTTAGCAATGATATCATCAAATACATGAGCAAGAAGATGAGATAATTCCCAATAATAAATATGTTATTTGGACTTACATTGTAATCATCATACATAGTGCACCAACCCCAATTAGTGAATTGCAACTTTTATGAGGAAGACAGTTAACATATGAAAACCCCATGTGAATGAATTCTCTAAATCATTCTTTTCCCATAACATAACATCTATTAGAATTCCTCTCCCTCCTATAGAATTTTGATATTACAAGATAATGGACACTACAAAATTGGGTACTACAAGTTCATTTGTAGAAATAACACCAATACACCTCATATCATGAAACCACATTATCAGTCAGGTTTTTCATCTATCAATAAGTTGTTGAACTGCTCACAACTCATGTTCCTTAACTATATTTCATTTTTGTGGTTGCACTACATTTCTGTGTATTTCTCTATAAGAGGGTTTATAAATGTTTACATATAGAGAAAGGAGAATGCACCACAATGTTTTTAGGAAACATACAATGCAATAGGGAAGTTATGTACTCATTTATTGTTAACAATTACAATATAACACTCCTCTCAAATGAATAGAATATTCTAATGAATCTCTTCAATCCATTTATTCTAAAAGACAAGGAAATTTAGTTAGATCTGTAATTGGGATAGAGTTTCATTGTACATAGTGTGAAAACATAAGTAACTAGTAAGATTTTCAAACAACAAGTTTTAATTCTTCAATGTTAAGAACCATAAATCTAGCCATTCTAAGTGTTACCCCTCATACTGTATGAGGTGACATTTGTGTTTTTGATGAAATATATTAATCATTGGAAAGATGCAGAGGAAATTTTATGGGAAAACACACTTTCCATAACATTATCCTCATGATTCCACTAACTAACTTCTACCAACCTTTATGCCAATTGTATTTGATCTTTCATTGTGGGAAAGATTGATTTCCATCTTTCCACTCATATTCATAGCAAGGCCTACATATTGGAAATGCACACTCATTGCAAGCTACAAAGAGCTATCCATTTGCTACTAAGCTAACATCATATCCACATATCTGAAAAACATGGTTATTTATGTATAAGGACTTGTGAGATAACATAATCCATTAAATGAAAAACAGAGCATTGGCAATAATTTTTAAAAGGCGTGAAAGTATCTAGATTGATAATACATGGAACATACAATCTAGACTTGTCAAGTAACACCTTTTAAATGACAAATAATGATCTGGTGCTCAAAAATATGCTCAAAACTAAAAGTTTTCAGATTGAAGCAAAACCTGAACGACTACGTAGAACTCATCTTCCTTAATTTGGTGCAACTCGTTTCGCGGAAAAAGAACATCATATGCTCCCGGAAATGAGTTTTGATCGATTTCCCAAACAAGCAAATTTTGGTAAAAAAATGTGTAGGCTACCCAGTCAGTAGTCTGTATAACCTACTAGGCATGCTGACTATGTAAGGTTGACTGGACATCATTGGACAAATCACAACTCGCCATCTGAATCTTATTGTGTTGTCTTGGAAAATTTTCATTGGGTATCATGTGTGGTGACGTGGACCAACCAGAAGCTGCTACATCGCCCAGCCAGAGGTTGTCATGTGGCGCCTAAGTGGCCACTTAAAATTTTTGGGGCAAGTACGAATTAACTCCATGGGAATAAAACTGCTGACCTCCAGCATACAAACAAAAATCGTTACCAACAAACCACATATGTTGCTTGTTTAACGTTGGCTAAGTTATTATAGTTAATGGGTAGTGGGTTTGAGTTGGGGGGAGGGGACCGTGGTTAACCCCCGACCTTGGTCCATGGACCATGGTTAGGGGCTAACCACGGCCCCAATTAAATGTTAACACAACCTCTGCTTGTGACCACCATCATCATGGAGGTAACCCCCACATTGAAACCACCGGACTTCAAACCTAACCACCGGCCTTTAATACTCCACCCTATGTGAAAGCTATTCCAAACTGTCAGTTAACCATCTGCCTCTAAAACTGAAGAGCTGTAATTTCCCATGTGAGCATGCCTAGAAGTTGTGGACTTAACCGCCAGTGGTGGGGGGCCAACCCCTAGCGTTGTGAAGGTCCATGCGACCAGGACCATGCAAATTTCAGGGCCTTATTGGCCAAAATAACGGGCCTACAATTTCGCTCTCCGAGTGGGAATTGAGCCAAGTTTGGAGGAGCAGTTACGCTTTTGAGGTGACCATGTTGGGTTTGGGCTGAATCATAGGGAGATTAATTGCATATTTAGGTAAAAGAGAGAAAATCTTATAACTTTCTTAGTTTTTGGTCTTTTTGGGAGAAGAAAGAGGCTAGATAGGCATTTTTTATAGTTCTGAAGCTAATGGAACATGTTTTGAAGCCATTGGAGCACTGTAAACTGATGTAACCACCATTTTTGAACATACTGATATAGGACCAAACAATTGGATGCTAGACCAAGAGATGTAGCCCAGGAGGAGTGAAATCCTTCATCACTTACTGTGTTGTGGTTATTTTTAGGGTTTATTTTTCTGTTGTTTTCTGCTATTTCAAAGTTTAAATTCATGCTTTATGTGTATCAAAATTTAACATAAAAACTCAATTTTAACACTTGCAATTTATACAACCTCAAGCACATTTACATTAAGATTGGCCTTGTATGCTTGAAAGTGTGTCGTGTTTTATTAGAGGATATTCATTATGTGTTGTTAGTAAGCCTAGCAATAGAAAGTTAGGATTGTGCACACCACTTCTAGTACATTCTTGTCCATGGGAGAGTGTTTCTATGGATTTTGTTGGAGGTATTCCTATGTAAAAAAGGAATAATGATTCTCTTTATGTAGTTGTGGATAGGTTCAACAAAATGTGTATTTTGTTGCCATGTAAAAAGGAAATTACAGTTGAACAAACTACTTAGGTATTCTTTTAGAATGTATGGGTGCATGTTGGATTTCCCACATCCATTGTTAGTGATCATGGTTCTCGATTTTTTGGGAACTTTTGGTCAAGCTTATGGGGATTCATGGACACCAAATTGAAAAAGAGGACAACATTTCATCCACAAATAGGTGGTAAAACAAAGGTGGTGAACAAGACCATGATACATCATCTTCGTGGGTATTGTAGCAAGAATCCTAAGTTATGGGATGAACATTTCCACTACATTCAACATGCTTACAATCGGGCCATGCACTCTTCAACTCAAACATCTCCATTTGAAGCATGTTTGGGATACTTTCCAGAGTCTCCCTTGGATTTCATTTTTGGAAAGGATGTTGCTATTGATGGTCATAGTGACATAGAGAAAGCAAAAAGGTTCATTGAACAAATTCAATTGGTACATCAAAGAGTCCAAGAACAGATGGAAAAGATCCAAGTCAAGTACAAGACAGGGCACGAAAAGCATCAAGTAGATCAAAATTTTCAAGTTGCTGATGAATTTTTTTTTCACATTAGCAAAGAAAGGCTTAAAGAAGAAGGTAAGAAATTGAAACCAATTTGATATGGTCCATTCATAATTCTAGAAAAGGTTGGTGATAATGCCTTCAGGTTGGATTTGCCTTCATATACGCAAATTTATGTTGTTGTTAACGTTGAGAATTTAAGGTTGTATGAGCTTCCTTTGATTGAGGATCAAGCAGAGAATGTTCAAATTCCCTTCATTGAGGATTTTTCTCCTAAATATCTTGAGGAACTACAACAAGACACCATTCTTGATAGAAGAACAAGGACTTCAAAACGAGGGAATGTGGAGTACCTTCGTGTGGGGTTCAAGGGAACAAAACCAAGTAAATCCAAATGGATCGAGATTGGAAAGGTGATGTAACTTTACCTCATCTACTTGACAACTGAAAGTGATATTTTGGGGTCCAAAAGCTTCCAGTTGGGGAGGAGTGATCCCGTTTTAAAAAATATGCTCAAAAATGAAATTTATCGAATTGAAGCAAAACCTAAACAACCACGTAGATCTCGTCTTCTTGAATCTAGTGAAACTCGTTTCATGGAAAACAAATGTCGTATGCTCCTGGAAATGAGTTCTAATCGATTTCCCAAACAGGGCATTTTTGGTAAAAAAATGTGCAGGATCCCCAATCAATCGTCCATACAACTGACTAGGCATGCTGACTATGCAAGGTTGACTGGCCTTCATTGGATCAATCATAGCTCTCCACTTGTCAGAATCTTATGGTGTTGTGTTGGCGAATTTTTATTGGGTATAGTGTGTGGTGATGTGGACCAACCAGAGGCTACCATGTGGCGCAACCAGAGGCTGCCACATGGCACCTCAGTGGCCACTTAAATTTTTTGCAGCAAGTCCGAATTAACTCCACAGAAATTGAACTGTTGACCTCGAGCATACAAACAACAACCATTACCAACAAACCACATATGACGCTTGTTTAATGTTGGCAAAGTTATTATATTTAATGGGTAGTGGGTTTGAGTTGGGGGGTGGGGACCATGGTTAACACTCAACCCTGGTCCATAGACCATGGTTAGGAGCTAACCACAGACCCAATCAAACGTTAATGTAACCTCCAATTGTGACCACCATCATCGTGGCGGTAACCCCAAAACTGAAATCGCTGGACATCAAACCTAACCAACGGCCTTTAATACTCTGCCCTATGTGAACGCTATTCCAAACCATCATCTAACCACCCACCTCCGAAACTGTCGAGCCCTAACTGCCCATGTGAGCGTGCCTAGAAACCCTGGACTTAACCTCCAGTGGTGGGGGGCCAGCCCCTAGCCTTATGAAGGCCCACGTGACCAGTAGTGCGAGATTTCAGGGGCTTATTGGCCAAACTAACTGTCCTACAATTTTTCCCACCAAGCAAGAATTGAGCCAGGTTTGGTGGAGCAGTTCCACATTCGGGGCTCCAATGCTGGGTTTGGGCTGAATTGTATGGAGAATTATTGCATATTTGGGTAAAAGCAAGAAAATCTCATAACTTTATCATGTTTTAGTCTTTTTGGGAGAAAAAGGAGGCTAGACAAATAATTTTGACAGTTATGAAGCTAATGGAACAGGTTTTGAAGCCATTGGAGCACTGTAAACTGATGTAACCACCATTTTTTAGCATAATGATATAGGGCCAAGCCATTGGAAGCTGGACCAGGAGATGTAGCCTAGGAGGGGTGAACTCCTTCATCACTTGTTGTGTTGTGGTTATTTTTATGGTGTATTTGTCTACTATTTTTAGCTATTTTAGAGTTTAAAGTCATGATTTATGTGTATAATAATTTAACATAAAAACTAATAAAAACTCAATTTTAACACCTACAATTTATATAACCTCAAGCACATTTACATTAATATCTCATACAGATCAAATAATGAGAAATAATACCTGACATTTCCTGAAGAGGGATAAAGTGTTCCAATTACAGTTGGACATCCAAAACATAATATAGTTTTTAACTACAATGTATAGGAAGTAGTCAATTTGAATCCATATTTGTTTCACATTTATATATGTAATACATCACATCCATTTTCTAAATCTCTAAATTACATTATGCAATATTCATTTTAAAGAGCACTACTCAACTCAAGCTATTATTTGGAAACAATTCTAGCTCTAGCACACGCAGAGATAGCAAGGCCATATTAAAAATTTTGAACTCAATTTGGATGTGATTTGTAATTATTTCAACAGATTTCTATGTAGTGAAAATGTCCCCTTCTAGATGTGGACAAAATTTAATGGAAAATACAACTCATACCTTAAAAAATTAAAAATTAAAGGAGAGAATAACTCTAATTTCAGATAAGAAAATAACTATCGTAATACATGGGAAAAAAAGTAAAAATTCTCCAGATCCAAAGAAAAGGGACAAAACAAATACCTTTTCAATAAATAAATAAAATATCAGTGAATAAATGTTGAGATTTTTATCTTGGGAGGTACTCCAAACCCTAGGCTAGTGGGTTGTGGAGGAGTTGACATAGAAAAATGGCTTGTGGGATAAGAACCCAAGCATGTGGGCCTTTCACCCAAGTATGTGGGTGTGAATCTATGAGGAGAATTATACATGTGACGAATTGATTTGATATAGGACTTTGAGAGTAAACATAACAACAAAAATCACTCGAATCTAAGTTGTAGAAGTGAAGATATAAATTTTGGAAGTTATGATGTGGGCTTGTAGCACAAAGGACAAGTCGGCCTTGGCTTGTAGAGGTGCCCTTTAGGGCTAGAAGTTGCCACATTGGAAATGTATAAATAAGAGGTAAGGGAGACCTCATTTCACACACCCAATATGCAATCACATCAAGGATAATCTTTGAAATGGGCAGCGAATTTTGAGACTAAGGAAGACGAGTTTTTGGAAGTGTCTTGGCACTGTTTTGGAGTGAATTTCTTACTGGTATGAGGCTTCTTTTTGAGGTAAGAATATGGGTATTTTTGTGCTATTATATGTGTGATTAGTCTTTGTTATAGGTCAGAGGTACCTGTTGTAGGAACAATGTGTATTGGAGGTTGTTTTGATGGTTGTGAGGGCTAGTAAAGGTCTTCCCTTCAAGATTACTCCTCTAAGATGGATAGTGTGGGAGAACAGTGGCAGACCACAGCCAAAACAGGGGTATTATCATGTGCTAGAGGTTGCATATCTTTCTTTTGGTGGATAGTTTGTTGTAGGATGCATTGAGGAGGAGCCTTAGGCCCTACAACAAGTTCTTTGGATGCCTTGTAGGATAGAAAAGGTAGCAACATGATTGGAAAAAGGAATATAGTGATAAGAGCTATGTTTTTGGGTGTTGTAGCAGTGTTACTTCAGCCCTAACCAGAATTCTAGAAGCACAGATCCCAAGGACAAGAGGTGACCAGTAGTGTGTTGGAGTTTGTGCCCTCTTGTTGATGTTGATTTGCTAGAGGATGTGGGTCCAGGTTGGACTAGTTGTGGGAGACTGTTAGCAGCCAAGAGGAAGGGTATTCCTAGTAGTTGGATTCCCTAACTAGAATCACATGTGCTAATGCCCCATAGAAATTTCTTTACAAAATGAAATGAGCTTATAGCTAGAAGTACCAAACATAAGTCCGAAATAGATACAAAGATAAAATTAGCCACAGTCAACTTAGAAGATAAAATTTGTAGTATAAGTTGTATGCAAAATTGCAATGTCAATATTGGTATATATGTATACACAACTCAAGCCCATACAAGTCAGTGATCTAAGAAAAGCTACAAGTGTCTCTCTTGAAGATATCTACAAAGAAGTTTTAATGAAAGCACCCAATATATTAAGACATGTACACCACAAAACCAAACATGAATTATTTATACAATTTTAATTCTTCTCGTCACATTAATAAAAGTCACTATACCCCTTGAAGACAATTTTTCTGATCATGACATGCAACAGTAGGTTTAATATCAGTCTCCATGATCATAAAAGAAAAAGATACAGTCTCTAAGAAGGAACTATCTCCTTTGTTTAGTGATGGGAAACTTCAAGTTCTATAGTAGTAAAGATATGCTGACAAATAATACCTCTTAGAGTCACCTTCATGAATTAAAATTCTAATTACTAGTTAATAAGGCGTGCCTATATATAAATAGGTATAAATCACCATGGAACAAACAATTAGAAGGATCAAAGTTTACAAGCAAGCGATGTAGATCATGAAAACGTTATGAGGAATTCTCTCTAACATCCTTGGCACCAAGACCTCATCTATCTCAGGTAAGTATTGCCTTTATCTTTTATGTTTTGGTTATCCAACAACTTGTCTTTAGTTTTCAAAGGGAAACAAGCTCAATGAAACAAACAAAGGAAAAATAATATATAAGATATGTATGATCAAGATTTGAGTCATATTAGGGTTTATCAAATTTAAGATTGGTAGTTGTTATCCAATAGTGTAAAACCCTAGGTAACTCATGAAGAACCCTAGTCATAGTGTTTGTAAAATATATTTTGATTTCCAAAGTTTGTAATTGGAAAATGTAATTGCCTAGGAAATCCTAGATTGACTTCATAGTTTTTGGTATCTTATAGTTTGTTTTGTTGTAATTTTCATTAAGTATCGCAAGTATAAATTGTGATTCATGAGAGAGAGCACTCCAAGGAAAAGCCCTACAAGGTTTGTAAAAGGAGCAACTCCAGGTATGTCTATTTGTAAAAACTTATTTATTAAAATTATTTTAAAATATGCCTTGTATTACTAACTATTTTATGTTTAGGAATTTGAATCGTAAAAGATTCTTGTTAGGAAGATCAATTACTAGATTGAATCTACCTATGTCATATATCTTTTTATTTATTCATTTTTGTGGAAACCCTAATTTTTAGGGTTCACTATAAAACTCTAACTTTTTTATTCTTAGAATATATTGTCAATAATATTGAAACCATATGCTACTTAGGGTTTGTAAGTCTAACAATATTTAGGTTTTTTGGTAATACTTTGGTAAAACCATAATATTTTAGGGTTGTTATAAAACCATAAACCTTTAGGGTTTGGCGAATTATTGAAAACCTAGTCAAAATTGCTAAGGTTTAATGTTTGTATCCATGTAGAAGATTAACATGAATGAAGCCCTAGATGTAAACTTGTTAGTTATAGGGTTTGTAACAAAACCTAGTAGATTTTGTCATGAAATTATAAAAATTATATTGTTGAAAACCTAGATGTACAATATTTTATTTTGTGGGTGTTGAGTCTAGTTGTTGGGACTTAAAGAATTGCTTTACTATTAAGTTGTTAATACCTAAGATTTGAGTTTGGAATCTAGGGATTATGTCAAAAACCATTGCAGAAGATCTCGAGATGGATATGAAAGATTATTGAAGCTTAAGCTATGAAATTTTGACTACTTATGATTGATACTCTCTTCATGTTGATATGGTAACCCTGTATTGATCTCATACTCCTTTGTATTTGTATTTGGTTATTAGATTTCCACATACACAATATTCAAAATGTTGAAGTTGTTCACTATCTTGAAAATGACTTAATGATGAGCATGATGAAAATAAGAACTTGATAAAGTCTATTGTTGAGTTAGGGGGCATTGTATGACTCTTTATCTTTGTAGATCATTTCATTTTGAGTTCATCCTTGTACCTATATGTAAAAATTATGAATACCTCCCTTATAGTTAAGGGGGAGTGTTGAAGAATGTAACTAGTGTCAGTCTTCATAATTGTATTTGAGTCATAAGAAAGAAAATAAAATTATTTTTATTGACTTATTAAAGCATGGGTTTCATGCTTGGGTTAATGGTCAATAGGTCAAGCCTCCATTGTAGGCTTCTAAGATTTTTTTTGAGTCAAAGTCAAAGTGATTTTTGTAAGAGACCCTTCTTGGGCTCCTTAAGGTCAAGAAAGGAAAAATGTTGATGAACACAAAATAATAATGATGATGATGAACTAACATTATATCACAAGAATTGTCAATATAACAAGAGAAAACATTATAAAAGAAACCATAATTTTGTTTGGCCTAGTTTTTGTCAACATCTATGGTATTGGAAGATTTGTAACATATAAATAAAAAAAATTCTTGAAATCAAATGCAATGAAAAACTAAATCATGCACCTGGTATCCAAGCACTTGTTGGGCTAAAATTGAGCAGTACTCGGATGAGTTTTTTTTTTGTATATGACTCCAATTGTAGTTAATCTTTCAAATTCAGATATGTGAATGAAAGTACTTGCAAAACAAGGGAAGTGTTAAGAAATTTACTGCATAACATAAATAAATACTGAGAGGAATAAATATAAAATTAACCAACAATAACCATAAACACATAAACACACATGTTTATCCGGGAAAAACCCAATCATAATGAAATTTCATTATCCTTGGCCAAAACCCAGGCCAATTCGGCCAAGTGAGCCTTCACTGCTCACCTCCAAGCCTTTTTATTACAATGAATTCCTTCCAGCCTTTTATAGGCTCCATTACATATAATACCACGGGCATAATACCATGGGTGCATAATACCATGTGCCCCAAAACCATCACTGTTTACCCTGGTCAACTTTTGACTCTATCCCGAGTCAATTTTACCTAACAATTCCCCCCTTAAACTTGACTTGGGGTTCCTTGACTAACTCCAGCCAAACCTGCTAAGTGAGCCAATCTCGCTCACTCTAGCTCTTACCCCCCTCAAAGTTTTTACCCGGGGTATTGTTAACTCGACATCCCCCCTATCACCTAGGTCTAACCCAGACTTTACTGGTGATCACCAAGGGGTACACATGCCTTACCAGGTCTTATAGTAGTATGCCCATTTACATGCAATAATTTTGACTTCATTAATTTTTTTTTTTCCTTGCTGCTGCGATTCTGATCCATCCTCTCTCAATTTGATTTGCTCAAAAACTTCTATCAAACCGCTCCAACTGCGAGCCTGATGAGAACCTCGTAGATTCCAGCACCAGTGGCCTCACGTAGCAGAAAACGAATAATTTTTGAAGCTGCATGAACCCTGAACAATTCGTCAGAATGTTCCAAACCGGTAAATATCGCAAATGCACTGCGATCCCTGGCAGTTACGGCACTATCTTCCGCACATTCTCCTCGAGGTTCTTCCACGTATGATTGTTCCACCATTATTTTCCAGACCCAGATTTGGAAAAACGCTGCATTGATATCATCAAGCACTATAAACCCCTGGCATCAAAGAATCCCTTTGAAGCCAATATCTGGCTCTAATACTAGTTGTTAAGAAATTTACTGCATAACATAAATAAATACTGAGAGGAATAAATATAAAATTAACCAGCAATAACCATAAACACATAAACACACATGTTTATCCGGGAAAACCCCAAATCCGTGGAAAAACCCAATCATAATGAAATTTCATATATCCTTGGCCAAAACCCAGGCCAATCCGGCCAAGTGAGCCTTCACCGCTCACCTCCAGGCCTTTTTATTACAATGAAGTCCTTCCAGCCTTTTATAGGCTCCATTACATATAATACCACAGGGATAATACCATGGGTGCACAATACCATGTGCCCCAAAACCATCACTGTTTACCCTGGTCAACTTTTGACTCTATCCCGAGTCAAGTTTACCTAACAAGAAGGAGGAGAAGTTAGATGCAATAAATAATTAATTAAATAAAAGACAATTCATACTAGTGCCTTACGCCCAATTAATACAGTAATATTTTCTCCTATTTCCCTGCATGAAAAATGACATTTTATGGTCTTTCACTCAAATAAAAAAACAATTGTCAAAGAAAGACAAATACTACATGAATTTTTCCATGGAAAAGTTTGTTATTTATTATAAAACTTTATGTAACTCCCACTTGGCCAAGACATACAACACAAATATCAAATAATTTTTTTCTCACCTAAACCCTTACCATTTAGAGCTATTTTCTTCAGATACTTGTTCCACTTCAACACTCGAATTGAAACTAGTTTTCCTACACATATTTATGAGACCAATGAGGAAATCTTAGATTAAATTTGACAAAATATTCAATTTAATTATCTGAATAAATAATACTTAAAAATAATTGTGTGCATGAATACTTGAATGAGCTCCTCTTGGTTTCAAGAATAAATTGTTGGAGTAGTTTAATCTTGCAGAAAACCTCCCTCCACTCGACAAAGCAACAACGATTTCAACATTGATTTTTTTGTTGCTCTGTTGGATTGAGGGTGTTTTTATACAAGATTATCCAAATCCTAATTTACTCTCAATTTCCCACCCCCCCAACCCCTCACATGACTCTCAATTCCCTAATACCCGATCTATTTACTGTATAGGAAATAGTTGAAAGCAAGACATTAAGTTACATATAAAAAACAAATAGAAAACATTCATTCATTCATTCGTAAATCCATAAAACATTTCATCTAAATCAATTTTATCATACAAAAATATGTTTACATAATATGAAACAACGTCATGTACTTAAAGAAACATATAGAAATTATTCATTAACATATAACATGCATTCATTAATCATAGACACACAATACTTTATCTCAAAAAAGTTTATCATCAAAAATATGTTTTCATAATATCGTACGTAATGTTTTCTTAATTGGAACGAGCATCATTTGGATGAGAACTATCATGTGGTGAATATGGAAACAAAACGTATGATATGAATAGTGTGATATGTACTATATTATCATAATGAACTGGTGATAGAGCTTATACTTTATCATTATAATTACTATAAATACAAGACCATTATGTAAACAAAAGAGATGAGTAATCAATATTTTTCAAACATAATTGTGTCGTATTTGTCCTAATTAATCAAATATTGGGTTGGATCAAATCTCTTGAGGTGCAAACCTATTTTAGAGTGAAAATTCACTTGATCCCTCTTAGTGCTTGATTAATCTGGAGTTTAGATGGATCTAGGCTTGTAATTATAATAAATCATCCAAGCTATCTATGGGAATTTACACCCATATTTAATGGTGTTGCTCATACTAAATTAATTATCACTAGATACCATTAAATATGCATAATAATTCTGGGATTCACTATAGCCCCACATGACCCTTAAAATTTATGATAGATCAAAGTTCTTTAAGCTTCTGAGCATGAACATGCATTATGCTCCATTTCTATACTACAAATTACTCAAAAAAAATTGTTGATCCATTTCTCTACTAGATATTACTCAACAATATTTGTTTGACCATATTTAATGGTCTCAAATTAATTTCACAAGCAACTTACACACTCCCTGCATAATAGTACCATTCATTAATAGAAAGAGAATTATACACTTATCTAGTTCACAACAACCTGGTGGAAATTGAAGAAGAGATAACCACTCTTCACCCAACCATAGGAGCATATACACAACAATCTTTCTTGTAGCTAGCCACCCCTAATCCAGATTTGATGCATTAAGAGGAAGCTTCACTCATGGTTCAACATAATTTCAAAATCAGGATAGAGAACATGAAGCCTACTCTCCTTCATACATAGAGATTTAGTATGCTACCTTTAGCCACCAAGATAGGGCCTATTATATTCATCATGTGACCACTATGGGCCTACATAGCACAAAGTGAACCCTTCAGTAAGCTTGTAGTCCCTCAATACTTCCATTTCTTAGTGCTCATTTTCCATAAATTCAAGAAGCTTTCTTAGCATTTTCATCTGGCCCTTTAGTTTAGGCTAATGGCTTCAACACTAGATGTCCTCACCAATTAGGTAGTCCATAATTACACATGGATATTCTATTACTTAGAGGTTCTTTGCCACTCTGATTCAAGGTCACAATTTTAGCCTCATGTGTGGTTCAATTTTTGCTCATAGGTTCCACTAGTTCACTTGCATTCACTTTCCTATCGCTTGCAAAAATTCCCATTCTATTATTCTTTTATCTATGTTTCATCACCCCCACATATGATCCCAACATGAGAATTTATTTGGGTCCCTCCTTGCAATATGTAGTTAATCAAGAGTCTCAAAAATGGGTAGGTAGCACATACTCCTTGGGAATTAAATATTGGGGTGTTACAATAGGTCATGCATAACCATGCACCTTTTCTCAATTGACATATATGAACAAATTTGAGATTGTTGAGGTAACCTATACATATAGCATGCTTTTAGTTGGAGATGTGATGCAATGGAAGAACCAAATTGTTGGGTGTGGAGCCTGATTATCTCGCTGATTGTTCAGAGGTTTTTGTTTTAGTTGCGTTGGATCCTTGTTGCTAACAGGGCGATAATATCGCTCATTTAATCATCATCAAGGAGATCCAGGGAGGCGATGGTGAATTTTATGAGCCCCCCACCTGGTGAGGTTTTGGGGGTAGCGCCCCTGAAGCTAAAAATATATGAAAAAATGCCTTGTAAAATATTGTAATTTCATAGTCAATCTGGGTCGTTCATTATGCGAATGATCTAACTGTAGAAGTTATGTTAATTTAAGGCTTTTTTCTCATATAAAGAAACCCTTGGGTTATATGGGGGAATTTTATTATGGTTATGGATTGTTATTCAGAGAAAGAAAGAGATAGAAAATTGTGTGAAAGAAAAGAGGAAATTGCAAAAAACCTTTTGTAGGTTGTATCTCTTCATTTTGTTGGATAACATAAAAGGAAGGACTGGTTGTTTTTCCGTGGACATAGCCCAAATTGGGCAAACCACATATATTTGTGTCTCTTTTATTTTATGCATTTTTGTATTTGTTTTTCTGAAATATTTGTGTATTTCATTGCGTCGTTAATTAATTTATAACAATTGGTATCAGGGTTGAAGGTCTATTTGGTTGATAAACAGGAAGGAGATAAGGGTTCCTGGTTCGAGTGGGAGAAATGACGGAAGATGGTAGGTTTAGGATCACGAAGTCTAACGGCCAAAACTATCAGTTGTGGAAAATGTAGATGGAATATTATTTGTATCTGAAATATTTGTACCTACCATTGAGCGGAAAATAAAATAAGACTATGAGTATGACTAACACAAAATGGGAGATTCTCGACAGAAAGGCACTAGGAACAATACAGTTGTGTCTTGCAGTGTAGGTGGCATTTAAAATTTTAAAGGAAATGACAATAGAAGGTTTATTGACAACATTAGCCAAACTATATGAAAACCCTCGACCTAAAATAAGGTATTTCTTGTGAAGCGTCTATCTAATATGAAAATGTCATAAGGTGAATATTTTGTTGATCATTTAAATGAATTTAACACGGTTACGAGTCGATTAATCTTTGTAGGGGTAAATTTTGATGATGAAGTTAGTGCTATGTTATTTCTCTACTCATTCAATATAATGTTGGAATGGCTTAGTTATGGCTATTATTAACTCTGTCTCTGGATCTAGTTTTTAAAGTTTGATGATGTTGTTGGTGCCATCATTAGCGAGTAAATGTGACAGAAAAGTTGATCTGAACTTAAACATGAACGCAACAAATTACAGATATAACCATAAATAGAGAGATGCAACAAAAATAACACTTCATTTCATTAATATCAGAATACTAAAATATGCTTACAAACATAATGGAAATAAACTAGCTCGGGCGATGGTAGCTTATCTTTGAGAAGAGATATGGTGGATACATGCCTCTGAACTATGTTACAATGAGGCTCAAGGGCCTATTTATTATTGAACAATAATGGAAACCATAAACAGCCAAAACCTTAACCCCAGGAAATGGAACACCAAGAGTTTATGGGCCCCGTTGGGGGTTAGTTATGCATCCAACTTCTTGGGATTGTAATTTGGTCATATTATCTCTGTTTAGCACATATGATGCCTTGTTGGAAAGGTCTATTTGAGTACTATAGGATTTTCAAAAGACCCTTTCCTATGGTTGTGGGCCTGTTACGGAGCTCAAAAAAGTTTTTTTATGCGTTCAAAACTGCTCCGGAAGTTCAAGACCCGAAAAAAATAGTAAAAATAGTAAATGATGAAATAAACAAGGAAATAGATGAAACCAACTAGAGGTCTAGGTGGAATAGGTGGGTGGCCAACAATATCCACCTGGATGAATCCTCCCTCCTTAGGAAGCAAGGGTCCCCATTGTGTGTAAAGCCTCCATGAGGTGAGGATATTTTTGTTGAACCTAGTCACTGGTGAACCACTTACCCTAGTGAAGGATTTGGCCTACTTCGACAACTCAATATAGTTGGATCCTTTGTTGGTGAGTGTTCTTGATCTGCATGTCCATGAGCTAATTAGTTAGGCATGTTCCATGCAGTTTGGGTTTAGCTTTATTGGTGTGAGTTTTTCTACAATGTTAGATGTGTCGAACAATGGTGGAAAAATATGGTCAATGGCGATCTACATCAAACATTGGGTGTAGACTAAGGCTAGTGGGATGCTGAGCTCGAAGGAATTTTCCCCTACATAATTGGTGATGGTGTATGGCCCATATAAAAGTGGGTGAAGCTTCTAGTGGGGTCTAACGAGGCACTCCTTCTGCAAATGTAGCCCAACTTTATCGCCCACCTGGAACTTATGTGATACTTGATGTTGATCATGGAACTGCTTGTACTTAGCACTAGCTTTGTCCAATATATCATGGACCTACTAGTAGATGTGTTGACTATGCTCAATGAAGTTGTTATCTCTGTCAACTTCAGACTAGACGTGAGTTGAAGCTTCTCGAGTAGCTGCAAATCGTATGGCCACATCAATGGGACATAATGGATGAAATCCCAGCCCTACCTAAAAGGGGATATGACTTGTTGAGCTATGGAGATCTATGTTGTAGTTGTGTTGGACATAGGGGAGGATTTCATCCCATGTGTGTCAATGCTTTGAGTTGTAAATGTGAATAATGTGTATGATCATTTTGTTGACAACTTCTGTTTGGCCATCAATTTGGTGGTGGAATGGTGTGGACTTAGTAAGTTTGGTATCCATCATCGACCAAAGACTTAACCAAAACGCACTTAGGAATCTGTTGTCCTGATTTGAGATAATGGATTGTGGGATCGCAAAGTGTACCCAAACTCGCTCAAAGAAGATCTTAGCAGTGGCCTCTATTGTGATACTCTTCTTGCAAGCCACCATGATGGCCATCTTAGAGAATCTGTCGATGACCACGAGTCGTGCGTAGTAGAAGGAAGGCCCGACATGTAATCCATGGAGATGGATTCCTAAGGTGAACTAGGAGTAGGCAGAGCAGTATATAGGCCTTGCTTCTTGATGGTTGGTTTGGCAATGGAATAGGAAATGCAATATCTAATGTACTTCCAAACATCCTGACAAAGTTTCAGCCAATAAAAATACTTCTGTAGTACCGCCACTATTTTTCTATTCCGAAATGTCCAGCGCCCCGACTGTAGTGTGCATCCCAAATCATCTTGGCACGCTCTATTGAAGGAAAAAAGATGTGTCCCAAGTGGCATAACAATGCATCTTGGAGGTGAAAATTTG
The DNA here is from genome assembly GCA_031772625.1 of Pinus tabuliformis. NCBI lineage: Eukaryota > Viridiplantae > Streptophyta > Pinopsida > Pinales > Pinaceae > Pinus > Pinus tabuliformis. The sequence continues at coordinate 186,254,676 of CM062815.1, forward strand.
GAACTTGCTTCCCTTCGAGGAGTTCCTTGTATGTGCTATTGAATTCTACATCGCTCTTGTAAAGATTCAGCCACCCTGAAGTCTCATGCCCACAGAAGTCGAGCACAATGATCAACGCCATGAATGGTGGTGGGTTGAGGCATTATGCAACATTATTGGTGGTTCCCTTCTTGTACTTAATTTTCAACTGGAAATATTGCAAGTATGTGGACCATTTCTGATGAAGATCATTTTGCAACTTCCCTTGTGTCTGTATGAACTTCAAGGGTTGGTGGTTTGTGTGGATGATCATTTCCTTCCCTATAATATAATGCTTCCATTAACAAAAGGCCTGCACAATGGAATACATTTCCTTATCGTTCCCCTTGTCGGGTTTTGACTCAGAGTCGGAACATGCATCTGATTCAGAAGCCTTCATCTCGGCCACCAATGACTGCTTGGCCCAACACTCACTTTTGTTGTGAGTGGATCTCTTATGGAACTCACACCATTTTTCCATGTCCTTATTTTTCTTCATGGTGTTTTTCTTTTCTTGCAACTTCGGTGGGTTTTCTTTGGTTGCCCTGCCTTGGCTTTGGCCTTTTCTTTGTAGCTTGGGGGTGCCTTTTCCTTGCTTTGGATTCGCAAATCCAAAGTCTTGATTCTTCTATTTAAACTTTTGTTCAATCTTGACAGCGTATCAGTATGACGTGCCAAGTGAGGAGATGTCCAAGAACTCCATCTCGTCCTGGATGTACTTGTGTAGACAACTGCAGTAGTTGAGTACCAAATGCCACTCATAATCCATGATACCTAGCTTCGTGCAGAGGGTATGTAAAACATTTGTGAAGTCTAACACATCTTGGTCCCTTCCTTGCCATAGCGTGGTCCACTTTATGTATTTATCTTCATAGCGCCTGATAGGGTAATATTGTTCCTTGATGGCATCTTGGAAAGAATCCCAAGTGGTTGTGACTGAAAATAGTGAGGATTCCCTCTCGTCCTTTTGTTCACGGTAGGTTTCCCACCAGTCCAGGTCTAATACTTGGGTTTTAATTAAAAAGCCTAAGTATTAAAATTTTGTTATGAGATTTTATTAACAATTTTTATGTTGGTTTTCTATTTTTTAATTTTTATTTTTTTTTAAGAAATAAAATCAAAGGCTTTTCTAAAATTAAAGGGTCCCTATTTTAATATAATAAATTTCATAGGAAATTTATAGTATATCAAAATGGGGGTTGTTGAACAGTACAACATGGTCCTAAAAAATCATCACAGCCAAATTGTAGAACAATTAAAATTATGTGTTTTCGGGATCTCGATAATTTATTCCAATTCCCAATTTTAAAAGAAATTACTAGACCTGAAATCTCAAAATTACAAAGTGGCTGTCATTCATTTTGTTAGATTTTTAATTACCAAGTGGATATAGTTTAGAAAGGAGGGTCTCAGTCCACACAGCACTCTCTACTTCCCTTCTATACCTCACCTCTCCACCTCATATCAGAACCCCATCTTCCTATAACTTAATTTAAAAAACCTCCGATGTAACTCCCTCCAATATCCCATTCTCTCATACTTCTATGGGCTTATTATAAACTTCGACGAGTAAAAAAAGAAAATTGGGTCAAATTAATGAAGGTTTCATAAATACCTTGACACAAATCAATATGAGAACCTTTTTATGTTGACATTAGAGCTTTTTTATAAAACCTCCCATATGATTAACTTTTCAATATCCGATATAACTCAGCCCCTTCGATGGCCTTGTTCTAATAAAACGATTTGGTTTTGGGCATATAGAACCTTGGCACTAGTGATATATCGATTTTTTTTAAGGTGACCTCTGATGTGTTACTCCTCCGATGCCCGATGTTACTATATCTCTGATACCCGATGACATCGCTTCATTCAACTTTAAAGGCTGGTTAAATATTAAAGTTTGCTTGGATGAGTAAAAAAACATGTTGTGAAACATAGGTGTGTATACAAGTTTTGTTTTGTATGTTAATAATTGTAGTTTATTGAATCAAATAACATAGTATTTTAATATTAATTAATGTTTTGTTTTATTAATAAATTAATTTAATATAATTTAATTATTTGTATTTATTTATTTTTGTTTGTAATTTTTTACTTTTCTACTTTTCTTCCTTTCCTCGCAAAGGAAGAAAAGTAGTTTTTTTAATAGTATTTTAAGCTTATCTCCTTATAGGTTTACTCAAATGTGAAGTGTAGACACTCGTTGGATGTGGAACTGAATTTGTCATCTAATAAGTAGCCACTATACATACTTCTGAGAAGACCCACATCGAAAATAAATGAATATACATTAAAAAAGTGTGTTCAACATATTTTTTTAATGCATCTTCAATTTGTTTTAAATGTGGGTCTTCTCAGAATTATGTAGAGTGGCTACTTGTTGGATTCAGAATTCAATTCCACATCCGACAGGTGTCTACACTTTACATTTGAGTAAAATTACAAGATAAGCCAAAAATACAGTAAAAAAGTAGTTTTCTTTATTTTCTTTAAAAATTAATAACTATTATTTTATCATTTTAGCTATTATCTTTTTTTTTTCCATAGGAGGACCATTTCAGACCTCAAAATTCCCCTAATGATCCATGTTACAAGACCATTACCATAAAATTTTGTCATATCAATCTTTTGAAGTAGTATTTCCTTGATGTTGACTTGAAGCTTTATGATGTGGATCTTGGATTGAAAATTAATTATTATGGTTTTCTAACCCAAAATTTGTGCTCTCCAACTATGATAGCATACTCCCCATATGATATTAACTCTCAAAAGAATTTATCCATATGTTATTTTGAGTTTTATACAGTGAATTTCATAAATATTTTGAGAGAGCCCTCTCAGATTGGAAGGGCTAACTTCAAGTTAAAAGTTGGTTTGAAATAGTTATGCTTGGTTGCAGGTTGACACAACCCAACATGTTCTAACCTAGTGATAACATTTTGGTGTGTCTATCTAGAGGTCGAAAGTTGCATTATCCTGGGTGATTCTTTTCAAAGTAGCTGAGCTCTTGAAGGTAGTAGGAGATCAGACATTTCAAGGCTGTACTTCTACCTTGGTGACTTCATTGACATTTTCAGCTTAAAGGTGGCTCCCAAGAAGATTTACACAAGGAGAAATCCAAATCCAAATCCACCAAAGATAGTTAATTATCTATAGAAAATTCTCAAAGGAACTAGTATCGCTTCAAAATCAGGTACTTCACATCTCTTTAGGTCTTCATCTTTACCCTCTAGAGGTGTTCAAAGTACTGAAGACATAAAATTTGATGAAAAGTTTGAGAAAAACATTTTAGATCTAAATCAGAAAATGAATTAAGAAAAATTGTCCTAGATGTAGAAAGATTAGGGGTAGACACCACAACTATTATTTCCAAAGAAAATAAAGAAAGATTTTGGGAAACTTTCACATCAAAATTTTCATTAGAACAAGGGTCTTTAGAAAAACTAAAAGAGCATTATCCTTTTGAATTCATGTTGAAAAGAAGAGCTGGTATCCCTTTACCTGAGTGGAGTTATTTTGTTTCTGTGTTGAAGATCCCTGTAACTCATTTTCCTACAATCACATCTGCTTTCACTACCACTCATACTAGTTTGATAGCTACCCCACTTGTTGTAGTTTCTACTAGTACATCTACTGTTGTCACTTCTACAATGGTAGGAGTTCCTCCTCCTCCACCTCTTGTAGGCCCTGCCAGATATGCTCCTCTTGTCTTACCTGCTCAACTTCATGACCTACCACAAGGATATTCTACTAGAATAAAAACTTTTGGAGGTGAGGAGGGAATTACTGCAGAACAACATGTTGACCAATTTAATGATTTCATAGACTTAGAGGAAGTGGATGATGAAGATGTTAAGATGATATTGTTTGTACAGAGTTTCATTGGTGAAGTCAAAAAATGGTTTAAATCCTTAACCCCAAGAAGTATACAGGATTGGGATCAATTAGAAGACAATTTCTTAAGGAAATGGGGAAGTAAGGTGAATCATGTTCAAGCATTGACTGAATATAATAATTTGAAGAAAGCGAGTAATGAATCAGTGCAAGACTTTTCAAAAAGGTTTAACAAAGTGTATAATTCCATTCCTGCTCATATAAAACCTCCCCCAGGGGTTGCCCAATTGCATTATGTTGAAGCTTTTGATTATGAGTTTTCCATTTTTCTAAGAGAGAGGGAATTTGCCACTTTGGCTGACAGGAAAAATGATTTTGTTATGGTGGAGGTCAACATGGCTACAACAAAAAGGTCGAAGACTGGGAAACCAAGAGTAAAGGAGGAATATCAACCTTCTTCATCTTTAGATGTAAAATTTGATAGCATGATGAAAACCATGGAAAAGCTTATGGATAGACTAACACTTGGAAATAATCCTCTTGTTGCACAACCAGAACCATAGATAAGAAAAACTAATTTTAGGTGAATTCAGATTCAACAAAGAACAAGAAACCAACCTGATTAGCAAGTTAGGCCCCCTTTCTAGCAAAATCTAGTTGATGAAGAAGAAATGCAACCAAAAAATCAAGAAGATATCATACAATGTTTGGATGAGGATGAAACATGGATGTTTTTAACAAAAGAAGAGCATGATGAATCTAGTAATGACATGTGTACTGATGAAACTGAAAAATAATCAGAATACTTGAAAGGATATCAGCATGCCATTTTTGAGATGCAAAAACAATATAACTTGAGGAATAGGAATGTCCCTGTAGTTGCCAATAAGAATCAACCTAAGAAAGCAGATGGTCCAAAAGTTGTTGAACAAAAGAAGGATGTTCTTGGGAAAGAAATTGAAAAAGCTCAACCAATTTTTAGCCTAGAAAATGAGATTTCAAAAATAAAAATTGTTGTCCCTTTTGGAGAAATAATAAGGGTTACAAAATATAGGAATCAAATTGTGAAAATGCTTAACACTCAAGCTGAACCCTCTGATACTCTAAATCTGCAAGAAGATCACCCTACCATTTTCTTAGGACCAAGAGTGGAAGATGAGAAAAATGAAGAAGTTCCACCATTCTATGTGAGTTTAAATATTCATGACATGACATTACACAATGCTATGTTAGATTCAAGGGCATCTCACAATTTAATGCCAAAGGTCATAATGGAAAGATTGGGCTTGGACATAACCATACCTTACAAGGATTTATTCTCATTTGATTCTAAGAGAGTTCAATGTATAGGCTTAATCAAAGATGTGGTGGTTGGTCTAACTCAAGTCCCTACTAAAATTGTAGTGATGGACATAATTGTAGCAGATATTCCACCAAAGTTTGGTATGTTGTTGTCTAGATCATGGGCTACTAAAATCAAGGGAACCATGCAAATGGACATGTCCTATGCCACTATCCCTATTTTTGGTGAGTAGAGAATATTATATCGAGAGTCTAGAATGGCATATATGGTCAGCAACAAAGACAAACCTCAAAATTTCCCAGTTTATGCAGTGGAAACAGAGTTAGGATCCTCCATTCTTTTCAATGGAATCACCGGTGAAATAGAAAATCAACAAGTTGAAGAAATTGACAGAGAAGGTTGGTGGCACATGAGATTTGATGGTTCTGCTAGAAGAGATGGAGTTGGTGCAGGCATTTGGATAATCAACCCAAGAGATGAAAGTAAGTTTTTCTCTTACAAACTCAATTTTGATTACACAAATAACATGGCAGAATATGAACCTCTCGTTTTGGGTTTAGAAGTTTTAAAAAACTTACGTGCTAAAAATATTTCCGTTTTTGGTGATTCTGAGTTAGTCATCAAACAATTAAATGGAACCTATCAAACCAAATATGTTAGAATGAGAGCATACAGAAATTTAATTCTTGAATTGCTGGAAAATTTTAAAGAACACAATTTCACAATCAGGCCTAGAGAACAAAATGGTATTGCATATTCCTTGGTTGTTTCAGCCAACCAATTTACAATTCCAACTCATTCCGACAAGAAATATGAGATTGAAATTAGACATAGGCCAGCCATTCTTAATAACATAAAAAGTTGGTAGGTATTTGACAATGATCAACAAGTCAAAAATTTCCTGGAATTGAAAGAAGAGTTTGAAACTACTCAAGTTGATCAACAGAATATGTTTGTTGAAACCAAAGCCATTTCAGAAGCTATCCAGTGGAAAAACAATTGTATTTCTATGGGGCTTATTCCTCTTGAAAATTTGTTTGACCAGAATGATGTAGCCAAGAATCCTAAGATAAAATCTGATGATGAAGAGGTTGAAACCTGTAATCTTGGTACTGTAGAAAATCCTAAGTGTGTCAAGCTATCAAAGTACCTTTCTTCTGAGGTAAAACAGAAATATGTTGATTTGATGAAGAGATACATAGATGTCTTTGCATGGAGTTATGCATATTTGAAAAGATATGATCCTAGTATCATCTAGCATACAATACCAATAAAGGAAAATGAAAAACCTTTCAAACAAAAGTTGAGGAGAATTAATCCACTACTTCTACCATTGATTGAAAAGGAGATTAAAAAGTTGTTTGAAGCAAAGATCATAGTACCATTGAGGTTTTCCAGTTGGTTGGCTAATTTGGTACATGTAAGGAAGAAAAATGGAGAGATTAGGATATGTATTGATTTTCGAAACTTGAATAAAGCCTCACTAAAAGATAATTATCCTCTTCCCAAGATGGATCACATACTACAAAACATTGTAGGATCACAAAGGATGTCAATGTTAGATGGTTTGTCATGCTATAATAAGATATTGGTGCATCCTAAAGACCAATAGAAGACAACTTTTACCACACCCTGGGGAACATTTATGTATGCCAAGATGCCTTTTGGACTCATGAATGCAGGAGAAACCTTTCAGAGGGCCATGGATATTGCATTTGCAGAAGAAAAGGACAAATCTGTGGTTTTATATTTGGATGACATCACTGTGTTCTCAAAGAAAGAAGAAGAACATCTCAAGCACTTGGAAAATATTCTTCAAAAATGCAAAAAATTTGGTATTTCTATGAACCCCACGAAAATTGTTTTTCTTTGACAACTGGAAAGTTATTGGGTCATATAATATCAAAGGAAGGGATTAAAATTGATGCAAATAGAGTTTTTTTATTCAAAAGATATATCTGCCCAGAAACAGAAAATAAATTTCAGGCAAGGTGAATTTTGTTAGAATATTTATTCCTAACTTTGCAGAAATTGTGAAGCATATCACCAAGATGCTTAAGAAGGACTGTAATATTAAGTTGAAAATAGAGGCTAAACATTATTTTGAAGATATCAAGAATGATCTTATTCATGCTCTAGTACTCATAAACCATGATTTTTCAAAAGAATTTCTGGTTTTTACATTTTCTTCAGAGCATACAATTGTAGGAGTATTGTTGTAGAGAAAACAACAAGGTAATGAACAACCTATTTCTTTTTTCAGTAGGACACTTTGAAATTCTGAATTGAAGTACAACATTATGGAAAACAAGCTTATGCTTTGGTGAAGGTACTTAAATATTTCAGGGTATATGTCATCCATTCACACATTGTTGCTTTTGTACCTAATGATGTAGTAAAATATATATTAACCCAAGATGATCTAGATGGTAAGAGGAGTAAGTGGATTGCCACTTTGTTGGAATATGATTTAGGGATCAGACCTACAAAATTGGTGAAAGGACAAGGACTGGAAAATATGGTGACTCAATCAAATTTTGATTGTCTAGACGTTAATTTTATAACATAAATTTCAAATGTGATTGCAGATGAAGAGTTGATTCATGTTGAAGAAAAAATCATTATGTCAGACTGGTATAAGGATGCTATTTTTATTTTACATCAACATAGAGCTCCTATTGAATTATCAAATTCAAAAGCAAGATTTGTCAAGCTGAAATCTGTGAGGTATTACATTTTGAACAAAAGTCTGTATTGGAAGGACACACGTGGAATACTTCTTAACTGCCTACTAGAGGATGAAGTTAAGAAAGTGATTGAAGAGTTTCATAAGGGTAAATGTGGGGGTCATCCTTATTGGAAATAAGCTATGAATAAAATACTCAAAGCGGGCTTTTACTGGCCTTTAATGTTTAAAGATGTATATAAGAATATTTCTACTTATCATGAATGTCAAATATTTGATGGAAAGAGAAAGTTGCTCCCATTACCTCTGAAACCCATATTTGTAGAAGCTCCTTTCCAGCAGTGGGGGTTGGATTTTATTTGTGAGATACATCCTACATCTTTAGAACAACATTGATGGATTCTAACAACCACTTATTATTTTACAAAGTGGATTGAAGCAGTTCCTACAAGACAAGCCACAAACTCAGTAATCATACAATTTCTGGAAAATAACATCTTATCTAGATTTGGTTTCCCAATGAAGATCATCACTAAAAATGCTCAGGCCTTCAAATCAAAGAAGCTGGTAAGTTTTTGCAACCAATATAATATCACCCTTGGTCACTCTACAACTTATTACCCTCAAGGTAATGGCCTAACTGAGTCATCAAACAAGAGTCTAGTCAGAATTATCAAGAGAATTTTGCAAGAAAACAAGAGGTCATGGCACTTGAAACTTAAATTTGTTTTATGGGTTGATAGAATTTGTACTAAAAGATCCATAGGGGTTTCTCCTTATGAGTTAGTTTATGGAACTGAAGTTATGTTTCCTAGCTCTCTTGGAGCTCCAGTGATGAAATTATTATAAGGGCTGGAGGAAGAACTAAATGCAATTCAAAGGAGGACCAATTAGTTGAATACTTTGTAGGAAAAAAGAGAAGAAGTATACACCAATTATCAGCAATCTCAAAACAGAGTTAAAAGGACATTTGAAAGAAATATAAAAGAAGCAAATTTCAATATTCATGATGTGGTTTTGAAGTGGGAGGCTTGGATTGAAGACAAAGGAAAACATGGAAAGTTTGAAAACATCTAGAAAAGGCCATATAAGATCTCAGCCTACCATGGAAATAACAAATTTATACTACAAGAGATGGATGGTCAACTATGTAATGGAGGAATTGTCAATGGTAGGCTTCTCAAGCATTATTCTTCTTGATTCATTCAACTAGAAGAAACATCATTGTACATATTCCATTTTTCATTTTCAAATTTGCAAGTGTGGATGATATCTTCAACAGAGTTTGAGCCTGAAGTGAAGGCCATAAGAACTTGGAGATGATATCATCATTTTTTAGTTTTTAGTTTTCAATAAGGCAACTAGTCTATTGGTTATTTATTGCACCACAGAGGTGCAACATCCCCATTGGAGCCACTATTATCCATGATAACACTTAGGAATAGTTTGTGAAGTCTATTGGTCAAACTTGCTAGGGTTTTCAAATTTTCTCAAAATAAAGTTCATGATCATAGTGGTTTTGGTCATCATGTCATGATGTGGCATCCATATAAGTTCAAAAAGGGTCAGTCATAGGGGTTCAATTTCAAAATTTCATGTATCTCAGACTTACTAATTCATAATTGGCATTTAATCACTTTTGCAGAATTCCGTAAAAAATCTAGTTACAGAAACTGAAGGTTTTCTACGGAAGTTCCTAATAATTTCGTAGTGGATCTGCCTTTTCGACACCTGTCCCACTACAAAATTGCGCTGAAGTATACATTTTTGTTAAATTGTGGATCAACGGTTCTTTTTGTTTGAAAAGTGTGATTGGTGAGTCTTATGGTGGGTCACAGATGCACTTTATCACTATTTTATCCATTTTCCCTACATATTCACTCTGTGTAGTTTCTTGTTTCTAACTCATTTATTTGTATTTAGCTTTGTTTCCATAAGCTTCACACTATCATAGGATTTGGTTTGTTGTCTCTCACACAAGTATAGCTCTCGCGCATGTCTTTTTATCTCTAGGTTAGAGTCCACTACTATCTAGTTGTCTCTAGGTTGATTTGCAAGTGGCAAGAAGGTGACAAGGAGGAGCCCTACATGTTGCAGCCATGGAACACATAAAACAATATAAAGGAGGTTCAGTGGTGCATTATGAGCTCGTGGACATGAAATTGCTGGAGGAAGACCCTACTTTCGTTCAAGCATTTTCCAGCATGGGATGCCTACACTTTTTCCAAAAGCTACAGGGTTATCATGGGAAGATTGCCAAAGACTTTACTGTAAATTTCACTGGAACAGAAACAAAGGTTGGTCTTCTAAACTTTGCAGTGTCCCCTGACACAATTGCCCATGCTACAAAAATCCCTAGGTCAAGAGAAATATGGTTCAAGGTTAAGAAGTTTTAGCTGCTAAATTGTGATGAATTCCTCAAGGAAAAACATATAGGGATTGACATGACTATTGGAATTTCAAAAACTTGCCTCAAAGAGAATTTTTACAGACTCTTAATGGTCGTCCAAAAATATTTCACATGTGAATGCAGATTCAACATGTTTTACCAGTATCATTTCAGATTGCTACTACATTTCATAGGTAAACAACCTCTAGAAATTCCTTTTTATCTCTTTAGAATTTTGGGAAAGATGGTTGACAAGGTCCAAGCCAAGCCTGATGCTAGTAATACCTTTGTTTTTCACCATGGCCTCATTAAATTGCTGGTTGTAGAAGAGCTAAATAGGTTAAATAAAGATTGGTTTACCTTCTTATTTTTGAGTGGCTATGTGTTAGATATTTCCACCCCTTCTAAGAAAACTCCAAAGCCTAAATCAATAACCCCTAGGAAAGAGAAGAAACCTGTAGTGGAACCTGTAGTAAAAACTTGTACAAGCACTGAGAGGAGGATGACCAAAAGGAAGAGTAAAAAGAAGGGTAAGCTAATTGATATCCTAGAGGCCATTGAGATTGAAGAAAGCCCAATTGAGTAGCCTATAGAAGTGACCAAGACTAAAACTAAAAATAAGAGCAAGAGGGCCAAGAAATTAGATTTTACACAAGAAGAATCAGGTTTTGTCTTCAAGCCAAGGAAACCTGTTACAAGGTCAATGCAGTAAAACTGAAAAGATGCCAGAAGTGCCTTTAGAAAAAATAGAGCCATCAAAGAAAAGGAAAGGCAAAGAGCCTGTACAAGAAAAAAGTGAAATAGAGGTTCTGCAAGAACAATTGAGAGAGGCTAGACAAGAAGTGATTAATTCTAAACTTGAGTTTGAGGAGTGGCAAAGGGAGGTGTCAAAGCAAATAGATTTCTATGATGAAACTGCAGAAAAATCCAAAAAGATGATGAAGAGGACTTTGCCTTTGCATAGAATGTTGAAACACATGTACAAAAGGAACAACTGGCTACAAGCAGATATGAATAAGTTGCAAGGACAAGTCAAAGCATTAGAAACTCAAATTGAAATGATCAAAGTTGAGCTCTTAAAGAGAAATCTCAATATTTTTGTTGAAATAGATGTTACTCCTTGAATATGGTAAAACTTTCAATTTTGTCTTTACTATGTTTAACTAGTAAATTCAGCCTTATATAGTTGAACAAGGTCCTAGAAGTAATAAGGAGGCACAAGAAACCACAGAAAACCAAAAAACATAGAAATCCACAGTTTCGTAGCAGCTCCCCATGGTAAAGTCAGCTTTTTGCTATGAAATTGTTGTAGATTTTCACAGAGGATAAGAAAAACTCAAAACATAGAAAAGGGAGTTCTAAGGGCATGCATTTATCTTAAAAACATCAAGGAAAACCTTAGAACTTACAGAAAGAGTAGAGGGGTAGTATAAAGGTGCTTTTTTGAATTTTTTTGTTGAAGTTTGCTATGGAACTATCAAAACTCTGTTTTCTTGCATTTTGGAAGTTTTTGGACATCAAACAGCAAGGCAGCTAGATGGATTACAGGTCATGAAAGTGTCCACATCAAATCCTACTCAAGGAGACAAATCAACAAGACAACCAACTCAACATCCACGTGGCATGGGACACATTATCAGCTCCAGCACATTCAGAAAATCAGTTGGGTTTGATACGCTCTATCAACAAAATTTGGTTGAGTTCATTAATGTTGGAAGAGTCCTACTTATATTCAAATTGTGCAAAACCGAAATCCCTAAGATTTCTCAATAGGTTTCAAGTAGGATAAGGTTTCTAAACTGATTGATCAAATCTAGCCCCAAGTGGCAAATTTTTGTAATTAATGATATGATGGTGGTATTACTCTATGTAAGTGTAATTTTTTGACTCTAAAAGGGTTGATCAATAATGTGAGAAGCTGAATCGATGTAAACTTTTGATCCAACTAATATATATTGCAGCAACTCTATTTTTATCCCTTAGACTCATGTTATTCTTATCATGTTTTCTATGTTGCTATCAGTGTTCATAGTATATTGATTACTTGGAACTCATGTCAAGTGCTCCAACTTCCTTCATTTGCTATGTATGATTGTGAATGTTTATTTGACATCAGTTTTAAAGCCAGAAATGCTTCAGTTTCCATTAAACATTGTTGTTTGCCAATGATTTTCTTTTATTTGACTCCATGCACAATGGTGGTAGCCATCACATTTTCCTTCACCTATAAAACTACATAAAAAGAAATTAGAGTTACCCATTTGTAATTTTGAGTTTTATACAGTGAAGTTCATACGTATTTTGAGAAAGCCCTCTCAGATTGGAAGGGCTAACTTCGAATTAAAAGTTGGTTTGAAATAGTTATTATTGGTTGGAGGTTGACATAGCCCAACGTGTTCTAACCTAGTGATAAAAACCTCTTCCAACACACTCTAACAGGAGATACTAATAAGTGGTATGTAGACCAACTTCTTTCTTCTCATTCCACCTTTGCAACTCTCGCCAATGCCTTCCTATCATATTTCTAATTACTCCTTCATTATGACACTGATACAAAACTTTTGAATTCCTTCCGTCAAACTTTTTCCACTCGCCTATCTAACCATGTGTAAGAATGGCGTAGAATGAGGAGCCTCTATAAAGCTCCTAAATTCGAGGACCATTTCTATATGTATTGTTTTTTTTAGAACTCTCATGGCCCGCATCGGTAAATATTCATCTCACACCTCTGTCAAACTAAGGAAGAAGTGTTCCATATAGATTTGAAATAATATCCAATACACACCCAGTTAGGTTATGTTTATATTGTCCTTCCTGATTTTCCTAGGCCTGGTTTTGCTTCTACACTAATGGAATCTTATACCACTAATGGTATCATTAGATCCCTCTCTTACCCTCACCCATCATCATATTCTCAACCTCCTATGAGTTATGGTCAACCCTAGGGGGGGCCATTTCCACCTACACTTATCCTCCTCCTGATCCTTTTCACATCAACTCTTACCAAGGTACGAGTATGTCATACACATTTTCACATTTGTATCAATCGATGCCAGTGCCAACTATTGCTCAACTTGGTTACCAAAATGTTACCATGAACACTTATTATCCATATGCACCTTCGAGTGCTCTAGACCCAATGACACCAACACCTGAACCTCGCATGGATCAACCTTCTTTTCCACAGCAATAACTACCTCTACAGAGTCAAGTATTTGCTCAGTAAAGTGCTACCATTCTCCCCAACCGCAAGAAAAAAATAAGGGGAAAGGTAACCAAAATAAACCATCTCATGGTAGCCAAGGCAACCAAGGTAGACAACCTAATTCCTGTAAGGGTGACCAGTCCAATCTTGAAACCCAGCAACTGTTGAATTTCCATGACCTTGGGTTTAGGATAGAGTCTTAAAATCATTGACACTACCAAACCAAGAATCTCAACCATAAACTACTTTGTATAGTGGAAACTATAAGCATTAAATCACATATGCACAAATATACACACATTTAAAAAAAATTGTACAATATTGTACAATCCCAATCTTCGTTATATTAAACCAAATCTGAATAATACAAAATTCTATGGTATACAACATACAATGACAAACTTTGTTGCCGCTTCGATGTCGTATCTTTTCTTGCTAGTTCTTCAACTCTATATTGCTCACTAGTAGTGCCTTAGTCCATCAAGGCCACAACACATCGAGACTCCATGAGGGTTGCCACCTAACAATACTGCATGTCACTTCTGCTACAAGTATACAGGTTCATAACCCTTCTATCAAGGTAGGCCTAGTTCCCGATCTCCTATCTTCCTTCTAGTAGCCTCTTTTGTCCATCAAAGAGCTCCTAATTACCCTGCAAACTTCACCCAATCACACACCAACAACGCCCTTGTTGTCTGCTGCTCTAGGGCTACTTTGGGTATCCAACATACTTCCCTCCAATCAGATCAATGGAACCCAATCACGTCACTATCGATTTTGCTCCTAAGAAAACTCTTCACCTCCTCGAAAGATCCTCCACATGGCACCAACAAACTGCTATAAAAACCGATCCAAAACAAGTCAAATCTTTAACCCAATACAAGACATAAATGTTTCTCCAAGTTTGTAGTACTGATGTCCCTGGTTAGGGCATTGACAAGTTGCAACAACCCTTGTTCTCCACCCAAACAACCCTTAATTAACTACGGCATAGTCAAGGGAGTATTCCCTAATTTTGTGTTGTTATTATGGGCTTATAACACCCTCAAATAGTCCAATGTAGGCACATTTTTGAGGTCGTATGGCCCGTGGCCTACCACAACTATCCTCCTGTACCTATGGCCCACACAATGATAGAGATAATCTACCTTAAATCTACCCCACAAACCTGTGTTATCCTCTATTGAAACTTGGCCCTCAAGGCAAATCTTCGGCACTGTAATAGAAGCTCATATATCCTTCAACAAGCCCTAAAATAGTCCCCAAACTGCCTTGTTGTTCTTGCCTCTTTGTTGCATCCTCAATAGAAACTTCTACTCCCTTGACCGAGTTCTTCTTAACCATCAACAAGCTCTTTTATTTCACTTTTGGATGCCTAAATGACATGTCTTCACCCTCCTTTTATAGCCTAAATATGGGATCCAACAAATTAGTGAAGAGACCCATCTATTGGAGTAATTTACATCAAGCCTACATAACTTGAAAGCCAATATTTAATTTTTCAACTTCAAAAATTCATTTCTCCACTTCTACAACTCGGAATTTGATGATTTTAGAAGTGTTGCCTTCTCCTTTCTGCCCTCTATCATCTCATGCCATCACATGTAGAAATGTGCCTTTGAAATTTCCCCAAACACGATTGGGTGCAAAATCCCATCCTTGGGTTCCAAGCCCACAAGTGACCCTTGTGGCACTTTTCCTTCCAAAACTTGAACCCTAGGGCTTGGAGTACCTCCCAAGAAATAAAAATCAACACTCCCTCTTAGCGAGGGAGGTACTTCCAAGACTAGGAATTAACTCATCATCATCATCACTGCTCACAACACTTTCCCAACTCCTGGCACTCACAATCGCAACAATACATGTACAGTAAACTACACCCTTCTTGGAAGTGTCACTATCACTGCTGGAAGCACCGTGCTTCTTATTTTTATCTTATAGCATCTTCCACTCTATCCATGATTCCTTCTTGGAAATTGTAGGAGCACCCTTGCTCTCCACTGACCTTGCACTCTTCTTGGACTGCAAAATCTCCTATGAATTTGCAAGCTCCCTCTTGAACTCGAATCCCTCTGAGTCTCTGGAACTTGGACCTTCTCGGGAAGGTGTACCTTCTTCACGGGAACCTATACTTGCTCCTCTAAATCTTGCACTTGCACCTGATCTTGCTTCTCTAGAACCTGTACTTGCTCTACCTGCTTCTTTCCATGATCCACAAGCTTACCCGTCAACCTATAGAGACCATGCTCTCTAACTCTGAGTACAATCCCCTCGGACTTGGATCCTATGGGCCTAAGTATTTCCTTCCCATCCTGAAACAAGACCTAAAACCCCTTCCTCTCAATCATCGAGAAGGAAATCACGCTATATATGATTCCTCGTACAAACAGTACATCCTGGACCCGCATCACATGTCGTGTCTCCATCTTGAATAGCACAACACCCACTCCTCAGATCTCCAACTTACTCTTGTCACCCAACACCATGTGCACCTTTGTGTCACATTCAGCTTCGAAACGGCTCTGAAAGTTAAAGACCCAAAAAACTGCCAAAAATATTAAATTGTGCTACAATTAAGGAAACTGAAAAACTGAAAGAATCAATGGTGGGGGTCCACGTGGAATAGGTGGGTAACTACCAATATCCACCTGGATCATTCATCCCCCCTTAGGAAGAAATGGTCTCCATTGCGTTGAGTTCCTCCATGATATGAGGAAACTTCTGCTAAACTTGGTCCCTAGTGAGCCATTTTCCTTGGTACAGGAGTTGGCCGGATTTGACAACTAGATACAGTTGGATCTTCCACTGGCAAGTGTTCTTGATCTGTGTGTCCATGATCCAATCACTTGCAGCTTGTTCCATGCAGTCTAGATTTAACTCTGTTGGTGTGAGTTGTTTTGCAATGTCGGATGTGTCCAGTAATGGTGGAAAGTATGGCTGAAGGCAATCCACATTGAACACTGGGTGCAGTCCAAGGAATGGGGGAATGCTGAGCTCAAAATAATTATCTCCCACAACCTTGGTGATGGTGTATGGCCCATATCAAAGCAGGAAAATCTTGCGGTGGGGCCCAACGAGGCGCTCCTTCTATAAATGTACCCAAAATTTGTCACCCACCTAGAACTTGTGTGGCACCCGATGTTGATCATGTCGCTTCTTGTACTTAGCATTGGCTTTGTCCAATATGTTATGGACCTATTGGAAGATGTGTTGAATTTTCTCAATGAAGCTATTTTCCTTGTCGGCTTCAGACTAGACATGATTCGAATCTACCTGAGTCGCTGCAAATGGTATGGCTACATCAATGAGACATAGTGGCTGGAATCCTAAGCCCACCTGAAAAGGGTTATGGCTAGTTGAGATGTGGAGAGCCCAGTTGTAGCTGTTTTGGACATAAGGGAGGCTCTCATCCCATGTGCTTAGATTCTTTGAGTTATACATGTGCAAAATGTGTACGATCATCTTGTTGACGACTTCTATCTGGCCATCAGTTTGGGCATGGAAAGTTGTGGACTTACTGAGCTTGGTGTCCAGCATCGACCAGAGACTAGACCAAAATGTACTGAGGAACCTACTATCCCTATCTGAGATGATAGACTATGGGATCCCAAAGTGTACCCACACTCGTCCAAAGAAGAGTTTAGCAATGGCTTCTGCTGTGATACTCTTCTTGCAGGCCGCCATAATGGCCATCTTTGAGAATCTGTCGATGACCACAAAAACACAGTCATTTCCATGCTTAGTAGAAGGAAGGACTGATATGTAATCCATGGAGATGGATTCCCAAGGTCAACTAGGGGTAGGCAACGGAGTATAGAGACCTTTCCTCTTGATGGTCGATTTGGAAATGGTGCAGGAAGTGAAAGATTTGATGTACTTTCTGACATCCTGTCTAAGATTCAGCCAATATAAATACTTTTGCAGTACTGCCACCATTTTCTCAACCATGAAATACCTAGCAGCCCGACTGTAGTGTGCTTCCCAAATCATTTTCGCATGCTCACTTGAAGGAACACAAAGGTGTCTTGGCTGGCATAATAGAGCATCATGGAGGTGAAAATCTGGAACTTTCTAAGCCTCCAAGAGCGTATTGTATGTGTGGCCAAATTCTGGGTTGCTTTTATAAATAGTGAATTTATCTTTTTAGATTGCTTATTACATGGCATTTAAAGAACATTATTACATGTATTCATTTCTGATCATGTTGCCATTGATATTTTTAAATACATCTTAAGCAATTTGTTTTGATATTCTAAATGCAATATGAGTTATACACATTATTTTGATTAACTATTTAATCAAAATAATCATCTTGAAATATTTTCATTTCTATTGGTGTTTGAGCAATCTATGTTGTCATTTACTAAGGAAAATCATTATAGATCGCATCTAGATAAATGTTAAACAATCCCCGATTATAGAGTAGATTAATGAATATGTTTTCCATTTGATTCATTGTTGCAAATCCATCTATTTCACTCCATTATAAGAGTTACACATTCATTCAATCACCTTACACTGGTAAATTGGTCCCATTATATCCAGTTGGAGCCACTACCTAAATGGAAAAGGAGATGTCTTAAGGTCCAGACCGGGTGGTTTTCACCCATGTTGATGCAGCGATTTTTTAGGCCTCAACACTTTTGGCACTACAAGGAGGACCTGCAGACTATGAATGCCAATTAAGTCCAATCCAAAAAATAAAAGGCCATTCCAAGAGTCATTTCCCCTCGAGAATCTCCTACTTTTAGATCAGGAGTTATACAATCACCTCTCAAGTCTCCTATAATAATTCATGCGGTAATCCCTTCGGATTGTGCACCAGAATCACCAGAAATTATAGCTTTGATAAATAAATTGGAAGACGTCTCCATTACAACAGAAAATCTTGAATCATCTGAAGTTTTTGAAAGAAGTATAAATTTTGTTTTTCATGGAACTCGTGTTTTGACTCAATCCCAAAGTGCAAAACTTGGCATCTCGCCATTTGAATTTCCAATTCAATCTCACCGAACGAAAACTACTACATCAGATTCCAAAACATCTACTAGTGACATTACCTCATTCTCTCATTCACAAACATCTCCATTTATTCCTTTTTCATTTCCTTTTTCTCTACCGATCACTTCATCTATTTCCATTTCTTCTACACAAACGACCAGTGCTGCCTCAAGCAGTACTATCACAACTGCCAGTTCTTCTTTCATCACATCCACCTCCCCAATTGTTACAATGGCATCTAGACCGTGGTCCAATCCAAGAGTTGTTCAAATTCCAACACCACTTCATCCTCTACCAAAACTTCCTGAAATATTGCTTCCCAAATTCAATCTTGTTGATGGGTTGCCTGTTGAAGAGAACCTTCATAATTATATGCTAGCCATCAATCTTAATTAGGTAGTTGAAGAAGACGTTGTTTTTAGATTATTCTTGTACACTCTTACAGGATCAGTAGGGTCTTGGTACTTTTCATTACCATCCAATTCTATTACTAGTTGGGATATTTTTGAAGAACAATTTTTTACTAAATTTGGTGATGATCGCTTAACCACATCTCTTATCAATGACCTTTCCAATTTAAAAACGAATTCAGGGGAAAAGATAAAAGGTTTCAATTCCATATTTTAAAAATTGTTAAATAAAATCCCAGTTACTTCTAGACCTAGTGTCGATGTACAAATTAAATTGTATATTTCATCTCTTCCTTCTAATGTAGCAATTTTTGTAGATAGAGCTAATAAAAATACCTTGGTATAAAACATGAAAGAAGTTGTGTCTGTAGAGAAGGGGATAAATGCACTAGAAAAGAAAAAGGATTAGGAAGACAGAAATTAAAAAGAGTTACATTTAAGGATGAATCTAAAAAGAAAGCATTTAAAGATCCCTTTGATCTTGAAGGCTTGCAACAAGTCCTTAAAACTCTGTCTAACGAGATGGTAGAGATCAAAAAACAAGTAGTTGAATCTTCTTCCGAAAAACCTTTTAGAACATATGGAAGAAATCAACCACCACCTAATCCACAACCTCCAAACACTATATCTAATGCAAAAATTGATGATGAAGATGAGGAGGAAGCAACATTTTCTGCTGATGAATCATAAGATGAACAAATACAACCAATTCAAAACCAGAAACCTTCAACTTCCACTACTAAAGATAAAGTTGTTGTTAAAAAATCCACTTCCACTTTCCCCCAAGTAATTCTGTACAATAGTAATTTCAAGGACTATTGAGTACAATATAGTTGAGGATATGAAGAAAATAAAAGCAAACATTTACCTTAATGAACTCACTAAACTCAAACAACAACATAATTTTTTACTGAAAGAATTGAACGCAGTACTTGCTTCTCCTCTTCCTGCTGTTGTGGTATCCAAAGCTTCTAATGGAATGGGTAAACCTCTTGGTCATTCATTATTCGATTCCTCTGATGCTATTCTGATAGGTGACAAGTCTAATTCACATACCCCTCCTTTTCTTTTGACTTTTGAAATATTTAATAAAAATGTACATAACTGCTTAGTAGATTCAGGGGCTTCTTCGAATATCATGTCGTATTTAGTTTGTCTGAAATTAAACATGTCACCCTAGAAAACTGTAGTTCACATTGTGCAACTCGATAGGAAAAAATTCAAAGTCATAGGAGAAATGAATTCAGTTCTTATTAGATTATCTTCGAATCCTAAAGTTTGTCAAATAATTGATATACTAGTTGTTGATATCCCAGATTTCTACGATTTAATTCTTAGTAGAGATTGGTCAAAAAAACTACATGGTTATTTTTCCACTGATTGGTCTCACTTATGGCTCCCATTTAATGGAAAGCCGAATCAAATTAGAATCAACCGAGAAAAACACATGAAACATTCGGTAACATATTTCGAAGGTGAAAATGAGGCAGTAGCATTTAATAACAACATTCTTGGAAACTACTCTACTGAATCATTTTTTGAGAATTTTAAAGCACAAATGTCACCATTTCTGAGTAATTATGTAACTTCCAAAATTAAAAAAAATTCACAGACATAATTTTCCATATGTGTAAATATTCTAGAAAAACCATTATTTAATTCTTTATTTTGGACATTGTATTTTTATGGGTCGAAATCAAGTGATGGTGCAGGAGAAGGTTGCATATTGATTAATCTTGAAAGTGTGAAGATAATGCTGACTTTCATATTGGAATTCGAATGCACAAATAATGTTTCAGAATATGAGGCATTGGTCCAAGGTATGTACAAAGCAAATAGCCTTTATGTTAAATAACTTCAAATTTTTGGAGATTCAAAAATTGTAATTAAACCAGAAAAATGATGCATTGTATCATTACACACTTGAAGCATTATCAGTCTTTGGTTCAGTTTCTCACTTCACATTTTTAAGCATTTAACATTTATGCTATTCCTAGGATTTAGAATTTCGGCGCTGACCTTCTTACTAACATTGCATCAAAACTGATCCCATCTGAAGATTACACTCCCGATAGATTTTATGTAGAGTTAATCATTATACCATCCATTCCTGGTAATATCACTAATTGGTGGATATTTAATGATGATGAAGACATTTTAAGCTTCTTAACTTCTGAAAAATCATACAATGACCAAATAATTGGTGAGGATGAACACAATGATAAATCAAAACAGAAAATCAATGATAATCCCATACTCAAATCTGTAGTAAAACTTGAGGATATCTATTATTTAAAAGAGTTACTTATTCTAAACTACAGAGTTCAACTTTGAGATATGAATTAATAAACCTTGGGACAGATCTTAAACCTTAGAACGTCAATTTAGGACTTCATCTCTCATCTGAAGAAATATTATCCTTCATTCATTTGTTAAAAAAATATAAGGACATCTTTGCTTGGAGTTACAAAGATCTCAAACATTTGACACCTCTATCATTACACACAATTTCGATGACATCTAATGATAAACCTGTCCAACAAAAATTAAGGAAAATTCACCCTAAATTAGAAAATAAAATAAAAAAAGAATTGAATAAACTCCTTAAGGCTAAAATAATTTTTCCTATTAGGCGTTCAAAATGGGTTTCCAACTTGGTACCTGTTAGGAAGAAAAATGGTGATATCCGCATTTGTATAGATTTAAGGAATCTCAATAAGGCCAGTCAAAATGATAATTCCCGTTACCCACTATGGAACAGATTTTATGATCAGTTGCTGGTTCCGAACTTATGTCTTTCCTTGATGGTTTCTCAGGATATAATCAAATCATGGTCCACCCAGATGATCAACTAAAGACTACTTTTAGAACTAAATGGGGAACTTATGCCTACCAAAAAATGCCATTCGGTTTAATAAACGCAGGGGCCACTTTCCAACGAAACATGGATATAGCTTTCAAAGGTATGTTAAACAAAATGATTGTTGTTTATATAAATGACATTATTGTTTATTCAAAGAACAAAAATAATCATTTGCAGGACTTAAGACAAATTTTTGAATGTTGTAGAAAATATGGGATTTCATTAAATCCGAAAAAGTATTTTTTTGCTCTTAGTGAAGGGAAACTTTTAGGATTCATTGTGTCAAAAAATGGAATTTACATTGACCCTGATAGAATAAAAGAAATTTCTCCACCATATAACAAAAAAAGAATGCAATCATTTTTTGGACAGATCAATTTTTTCAAAAGGTTTGTCCCTGATTTCTCACAAATTATTTTGCTGTTACAACAAATGATTAAGAAAGATGCAATTTTTAAATGGGGTCATCATGAAAAGCAAGCATTTGATTTAATCAAACAGGCAATTATCAATGCTCCTTCTTTAAATACTCTGAATTTCTCCAATCATTTCATCTTATATACATTTGCTTCTTCAACGTCTTATGCTGTTGTTTTGACACAAATTGATAATCATAAAATTGAAGCACCCATCTCTTTTTTCAGTTCAAATTTTCAAGGTGCTGAATTAAATTATTCAAACTTAGAAAAACAATAATTTTTTAAATACAAATCTGTAAATCATTTTATACCTTTTATTTTAAAAACACACATTAAAGTAATAGTCTCATTCCCAGTAGTGAGGCAATTACTAATGCATAAATAATTAGGAGAAAAGAGAGAAAATTGGGTAACATCTCTATAGGAGTAAAATATTGAAATTAAACTAGTCAAATTTGTCATAGGGCAAGGTTTATGCAAGCCTCTTACAGGAGAATCCAACATACCATCCGAAGGGGACACAGGTAACAATGAACACATTTATGAGGTAATTGTAATTGATGTTGAGTCCCAATACACTGATTTAATTTTTTATTTGAAAAATGGATATGCTCCTCCCAAACTCAATCATAAAAGAAAAAGAGCTTTACGATTAAAATAAAGTCATTATGAGATTGTTGATAATGTGTTATTTAGGAGAAACTATGATTCCATATTGTTAAGATGCCTTGAAAAGTCTGAAGCACAAACAGTTTTGCAGGAACTTCACGATGGACCAGCAGGTGGACACTTTGGAGGAGATACTACTGCACACAAAATATTACATGCTGGATACTACTGGCCCACTCTCTTCAAAGATACCCACGCATATGTAAGGAAATGCAAAACATGCCAAATTGCTTCTGGAAGACAACGGAAACCAGCCTTGCCTCTGCAGCCAGTCAACATCGAACAACCTTTCGAACAATGGGGACTGGATATCATAGGTGAGATCATTCATCATTCTTATAAACAACATAGATATATTCTGACTACTACATATTACTTCACTAAGTGGGTGGAAGCAATTCTACTAAAGGCAGTCAATTCTGAATCTGTTATTGAATTTATTGATTAATTTATCATTACAAGATTTGGTTTGTCTTTTGCACTTATATTTAATAATTCATCTTATTTTTCGGGTACCAGTATGATTGAATTTTCAATTAGGAGAGGTTTTAAACTCAAATATTATGCTAATTACTATCCCCAGGAAAATGGTTTGGCAGAATCCACTAATAAAAATCTCCTTAGAATAATCAAAAGAATGGTTGATCAAAATAAATAAAAAAACTGGCACAAAGCTTTAATATTTTCTCTTTGGGTTGATAGGATAACTCAGAAGGCCTCTATAAGGACTTCTTCATTTGACTTAGTATATGGTAATGAAGCCATCATTCCATGACACTTAGCTCTTCATTCATTAGCCCTAGTTCAATTTATTGAAGAAACACCTTCTTCTTCCTTGTAATTAAGAAATTCACAAATCCTAAAACTAGAAGAAGAAAGGGAAAATTCCAAACTCACATACACCAAACATCAACAGATGGTGAAAGCTTCTTTTGATGCAAGTTTAGTCCAACAAATATCCTTCCAAGTTGGAGATCTAGTTCTCAAGTGGGGCAAAGCACATGAAAACATACCAAATTTCAGAATATATTGCTTGGTCTATTTCAGATTGTTGAATAGATAAACCCATCTACATTTACACTTCAAGATTTATTAGGAAAGAGAGATTATATTCCTGTAAATGGGCTCATATTAGAGAAATTCTCTTCTTAAAAAAAAAAAAAAACTATAAAAAATCACTTATATTGTACATCCTACTGCAATTTATTTTTCCTTTACAGATTTTCTTAATAAAAATGTTAAATAGTACTCTATTTACTTTTCAAACATCTCTTGAAGTCATTTTTCATTTTTTCATTTTGAATGTAGGAATTTTTAGAGAAGTGGTTACCAAAATTGAAAACTAGATAAAAATTATATAACTCTAAAAATTTTCCATTAAGTTGTGAAATCTTTTAAAAACATCAAAAATTATATCATTTTACTCTAGTTTCAGTCAAAAAGGTTATCCTTAAAAGGTAAATACTATCTTACGACTAAAGCACTTTCAACTCGGATTTGTCATCCAAAACTCTTAAGGAGTCAATGATCCTCCCCATCCATTAAAAAGAGATTTTTTAGAGTGTAATTCTGAAATATAATAAATCTAAAAAAGATAAGAGGTCTCATCACGAGCATGCTTACCATGATCATAGGGAACCAAATAAACTGACATTGCCATACTGAATACAAAATCAGAGTAATGGCTTATGATTTTTCAATTATAAGACAAGGGGTCTCATCACGAGCCAGCTTGTTCAGTTTGATTATTACCAGTGAAGGCCATTGTCATTATGTAATCACCAAACTAGGACAATGGCTTTTTAGAATCAGTTAAAAAAAAAAGAAAAAAAAAACCTACCTTTAATTATTGCACTATTAAATGGATGGGACACTGGATTTTTGTTGGTTAAAAGGTAACCCTATCAAGGCTATGAACATTTGCTGGTAGCAGTGGCTATACCTATGACAAATGAGTACATTACAAACTAAGTCGTAAAAGGTCCCCTACTTTATTTTTATAAACTGATTAATGACTGATACAAGTAAATAGGTGTTTTTCATTCACGAAAGTTTTTTAAAAGAAATTGCAAATTAATGAGTTTTATAGTCAGAGTAATTTTATTTATCTAAATGTTTCTAAAAGTAGTTTCCACTTTCTAAATTATTTTTACTGAATCTTTGAATAAATTTGTCATTTATCAGAGATAACTAGTTCTTCGAGTGAATCACCAATTGTTGTACTATTCAACAATCCCCATTTAATATATTATAAATTTTCTATGAAATTTATTATATTAAAATACGGACCCTTTAATTTTAGAAAAGCCTTTGATTTTGCTTCTTTAAAAAAAAAAAACAAAAAATTAAAAAATAGAAAACCAACATAGAAATTGTTAGTAAAATCCCATAACCAAAGTTTAATACTTAGGCTTTTTAATTAAAACCCAAGTATTAAACCTTTGATTATCCAAAAAACCAAATTTTAATAGCCCCTGAGACCAAAACTATATTTCGGCTTCAAAAAAACCTTAAGTATTAAACAATAGTGGTTATTAACAAAAAATATGAATAATCGGAGATTTATTCCTCATCGCTTCCCCGCATCGCAAAAGTTCCATAAGGAAAATACCCCTCCGCCAACTCAATTGTGATTGTGATATCACCCAGGACTCAACAGGAAAATTAATTGTAAGAAATAAAATCCCACGTCCACGGCTATCAAAAATCCCAAAAGTTACATGGTTGATGCCTGCATTCAGATTGCAATATGCAACATAAGCCCTGGACCCGATAGGATTATACATGTTAATTCATAAATTTTCCCTCACGTCCGCGGCTATCGCAAATAACAAAGGGTCATTGCTTCCTGCTTCCTGTGTTTTAACCGATTGCGATTGTGATATGATCCATGTCATCCGTGACATCATACTCCATGTCATCTTCCATGTCACATCATCACATCATCATGACATCATTCGTGACGACATTGCCACGTCACCCCATGACATTGCAATCACAAGTTTTAAAGGGACATAATTTATAACAATCCTTCACCTTATCCGATTTGCGACTGCGATTTGAATTGCGATGTAAGGATCGAACCCGACACATAACTTAAAATTTATCTATAACATTTCGCATCCGGGTCCTTCGCAACTTTCATAGTCCTACCCGTTCCTTTGTCTTCGCTTCGAACGCCGATTGTGATAATACGAAAAGCCTGACTTGTCTTGTAAAAATAAACGGCTCAGATCTAATCTGCCTAGATCAACGACAGAGAATATTTTAGACCCCCCTTCGCTCAATTTTAAGTTTCTCAAAGGGGGGTTCGAAAAGTGGTTTTTTCATCCATCCCTATATCTACGTGTCACTCCTTTGATCTTTTGGACCCCCCTCTTCACAAACTACTTACCACTTCGAACCCCTCCAAAAAAAAGCTATGCCTCCCTTTTTATCAACGTTTGTTTTTCGATTTGTGATAAGACTGTAAAGTTCGCCTCTCTTATCACATACCTCACTCTTCATTCTTCTCCATAATTTTTTTGTTTGGGATTTATTACGCTCTACATTTTTATCCTAATTTCCTGCAAAATGTGATTTGTTTCAAATGAAACTCTCTTATCGCTCTCATTTATTTTTAGCTTATCGATTCTTGTTTTCCGTGTTCAGGTTCATGACAAAAGAAGACAATTGTGCTGATAAATGGAATTTCAGTTCAAACAGATGGACAAACATCCATATAATCAAATGGAACAAAAAATGTCGATGAAGACAGCAAATCACATCCAGAAATTTCTACCAAAAAGTTGTTTTCCTTTTTAAGAGTTATTGAAGGAATCTGTTTAAATGCCCTCAACCCTCTGTATAATACATTCAGTTTTTTTCTGCTATTTAAGCTTGCTTGTTGTATGAAATTAAGGTCCTGAATTTTATGAAGAAAGGTTTATGAAAGCTCGCACTATTGTACTTTCATATTTTTTTCAATAGAATGACTGGAACATTGTTTTAGTAATTTTCATAAACAATTTTGAGAAGTTGCATTTCTGTAATCCTGAAATCATCTTTGTGAGAAGGACTAGATTTCTGTTATTTCTTTTATGAGCTAAGAAACATGCATCTAATATTTCTATCTTTGTACCTCTATTTTGTTCATAAATAAATAGTGAATTTATCTTTTCAGATTGCTTATTACATGGTATTTAAAGAACAATGTTACATGTATTCATTTATGATCATGTTGTCACTGATATTTTTAAATACATATTAAGCAATTTTCTTTGATATTCTAAATGCGATATGAGTTATACACATTATTTTGATTAACTATTTAATCAAAATAATCATCTTGAAATATTTTCATTTCCATTAGTGTTTGAGCAATCTATATCTTCATTTACTAAGGAAAATCATTATATATCACATCTAGATAAATTTTGAACAATCCTGGGTTATAGAGTATATTAATGCATATGTTTTCCATTTGATTCATTGTTGCAAATCCATCTATTTCACTCCACTATAAGTATTACACATTCATTCAATCACCTTTCATTGGGAAACTGGTCCCATTATATCCAGTCAAAACCACTACCTAAACGGAAAAGGAGTTGTCTTAAGGTCCGGACCGAGTGGTTTTCCCTCGTGTTGATGCAACGATTTTCGAGGCCTCAACAAACCGTTAGTGAAATATGAAATAATTAGTTAAAATTAACTAGGAATTAATATTTGCAATCAATTACTAATTTATTTACAAAAGTTAAAATAATATACATTTTATATCTATTTTAACCCAGGCGGTAAAAATTATCAAACTTTGGATGAGCACCATTTGAAAACCATGTAACCAAATGAGATGAAACAAGTATCGATGGAAAGCTAGTGAAAACTCGAACTCAATGAAGCAATCAAAGTAGAAATCTGACGAAAACAAGAAATTGGAAAAATTGTAGGACACTTAACTAGAAGAAAATATTAGAAAGGTTATTAGCCAAACATTTATGGAAACGGTCCCCATTATTTGAAATAAATAAGTCAAAATTGGGGTGGTTGAGTTTTCACTACAACATTGGCAACACACGGGGAAGAACAAGTTATCTCTGATTAAAAGATGATGAACTTTAATTTACCTAAAGGTTAAAAATAATAGATTCCACGAAACTGTCTAACAGTAAAACATTTCGCATGGGTCACACATTAGTGAATTAAGTAATATAAGCTTGAAAAGATAAGTACTCAAAATAGACTAAGTTTAAAATCATGAATCCAAATTTTGGGAAAAAATTATTTTAAGATTACCTCGTATGAAAAATAGAAGAAGATACAGATAGGATTTTTTGATAAACCATATATCCATTGTTATAAATGGTATTTGGCATCGCTTCGCTACCAGCGAGCCTCAATAGTATTCTGTTGAAGTTGTATTTTATGTGATGGAAGCATAACTCCGCTTCTAGCGAGCGTCCATAGCCCCTACAAGTTTACTTGTATTTCCCATGATTCCTCTTTTAGTCACCCTTTTGATAAGCGCATTTGCGAGCTTTTAGTTTATGATATACCTTAGTGAAATAGGTGGAATGATAATAGAGACTTATGTTAATGGATATAATACTTCCAAAATGTTGACTCCAAAAATATTTCCTTGCGACTATCAATCAGAGGTTTTATAAAGTGGAGGGGTGGGAGGGATCCATTGAGTTAAACTCAGGTCATTTCTTTCCTTGAAAAGGTGAACCATATCACTTAGAAAGGATGTGTGTTCCTCCATGAAAAATATTTTAAAGCAATAGGGCTTCATAATTCCATAAAGATATACCTTTAATAATAAATGAAATTCATTGAAATAGACAAAGTAAAGATTTCTCATGTATGCCAACCATTGTTGGGTGAGGAAAAGGCCTTCCACATAACTCATGGTGGAGTCGGCAAAATCAAGCCAAATATATATATATATATTCCAAATTGAAGTGAAAAAGAAATCAGTAGACTCCAAAAAATGTCAAAATGAAAAAGGTAAAAGCTGAAAGAAAAGCCTAAATTAAAGACAAACCCAACAAGAATAATTATACAAGTGTCTCAACAAAATACTAAAATAATATGAGCATGTGTGCGTTACATTCCATGTTGAGATTTTAATAAATTTATCTTACAGATTTATAAGATATTAAGCTTCCAAACCATAAGGGAAATAGCAGTCATGAAGTAAAATTCAGCCCAAATGAAAAGTCTTTGTCTGCTACAAATTTTCTTGTTTCAAAGAAAAACCTGCATAAAAACATCTTGACAATTTTCCAATAAAAGAAATACTTATGAAACAAATAAAAAGTTCAGGGACTCCCCAATTTAGCTGATTTAATGAACAATCATTACTATTGCTCCAAAACTCAAAAGAAAACAAGGAGAATGAACTCCAAATCTGATCTGATAGAGGTGTGAAAAAAGTTTATGAAGAGCTGGAAAACAAAGTTTTATATTAGGAAAAACTAAAAACAAAACTGAAACCAAAAGTGAAGAAATGGAAATGAATGAAAGTGGGCATATGAAACTTGACATTGGAAAATTTTGTTTGATCTTAACTGAGAGATATCATTTTCTCCAATAAAAGTAACCTCTTCTTTTAATTAGAATTAAAAGCATGAAGAAGTTGAATTTTTTGAAAACTTATTGACCCAAAATCATCATTTATTAAATCCGAACTAAGGCAAGCAGTAAAGTGGAAGAAAAAAAAATTTCATGTCCAAGGAATATGAAGTAAATAAAATCAATCATAAATGAGAATGATGATATGCTTCTTTATGAATTGAAACGAGCATTTTTTTCTTAATATTTCAAATTTCATATTCACTCCATGATTCTCATAAAATTTCAAGAATCAAGACCAAGTCCAAACAATGTAACGCATATGTATAGATGGAGAGGTATTGAAATTTTTGTATGCTAAATATAGAGTGATATATCAAAACTCAAATATAAGAGAAATCAAACATGATTTAACCATGATCCATTACCTTTACCTATTCCAAGTTCCTTACTAATCACTACATTACCATAGTGGTTTCTCAAGGGTGCCTTGAAAAGAAAATGAAGATGCATACTAAAAGATGATTGTTGAGTCTTTGTTTTGATACTTATAATGCCCTAATTGAGCTCTATTTTTGACCTATTTTGCCTCGAATCTATCTACTATTCACCTATTTTCTTCAAGTATATGCCCTTTTAGCCTTCTCATGTCTATATGAGGTAATCTATATTTCAAAATGCAATTTCTATGTTTGCTTGTAGTAAAAATAACATTATTTGATCTTTTACTCTCTAATTTGTCTGATTGGTTCACATAGATCTTTGGATTTCCACTCCTATTCATCCAGTACTCGTTCAGCATTCCGGTGCTCAGGAGGTTCAGGATTCCAGTACTCCGGAAATTCAGCGATCTGGTACCTATGTTGTTATTTGTCCAGCCTCTTGAGTAATCTGGCACTCGGGTCTTCGTAAAACACCTTTGCACCCATCTGGTACTCGAACAATAGTCGTGTTATCAACAACTGTGTGCGCAACACGCGTGCACCCATCCGGCACTTGACCAATGGTCCACGCTCTTTGCTATTGTGCTAATCACATTGTTCTATTATGGTACCAGTTGTTCCATTTTTCTATTTTAGTACCCATATTCTATTGTTCGATTCCGGTACCCGTATTTTGTTTTTTTGTTCCTGTACCAGCGTTCTACTGTCTCATTTTGGTACCAAAATTCATATCGAGACTTAGTACTTCAACAAATAGTTTACGATAGAACCAAGAAATTTATTTAAGATATCTCCCTTACTTAGTCAGTCGATATTCATTTCCTCCTCATGCACTTCGTGTCATGAGGACAAAGTTACAAATGTAAATTTAGTTTAACTATACATATTTGATGATTATCTCCTGTAACTTTGATTGTAATGACACTCTTCTTTATAAAAGAAAGTTTTGTCGAATGATTAAGTTAATCTTTTAATATCTTGGTCTTTTAATCTTTTAGTCTTCAGAGAGAGATTAGGCTGGAGAATCAAAGAGTTAGAATCAGAGCACTATCACTCTGAGATTTGTAATGTTGATGAACGTTTTGTTGTAATCTTTATTTTTGAGTAAAAATATGAGCCACAGTTGTTAAGATCAGTGTGTTAACTTACTTCTTAGCTCTGTATGTTTTCAAGCTTACCATGGTAGCTCATCAAGGGCCCACCGAAGCCATCAAGGAAAGTTTTCTTCTTCTTTTTTAAGTTATCAAATAGTTTAGTGTTTCCAGTTTTGCTTTATGAGTGATAATTTTTTAGTTTAAATGGTATTTGAGTTATAGATTTAATGATTGATTATTTGAAGTACAAGAAGGATAAGACTTGAGATCTCACCATTCACAGACATGCGCCAATAGTGAAGACTCTTACCAAATATTTCTTGTACTGGTTTTGATTGCCTTGTTTAATAATTGAATGCATTGGATTGATTTGGTTAAGATTAATAATTGTAGGAAACGGATTTAAGTCCATCTTGTTATTTAATGAGCCTATAAATGGAGGAACTTATTACCTGATTTAAAATATTCAGTTTACAGTGTTTGAGCATTGTGTAGCTTTTCATTAACTGCAAGATGAAATGAATTAAAGTTTGTATAATGAAGTGTTAATTTGAAGTACTCACAATCTAGACTATATGTAGCAGACAATGGAACTTATCTATTGTCGGCACATATAGTGCATCATCTCTATTGATTACGATTCCCTGGTCGATAACTAAGTATTGAGGAAAACACTTATACCTATATATATACTCATTACCCCAACATTTTTGGCGCCATTTCCGGGGAGCTGTAAATGGTGATAGATTTGTTTGATGGATTATGAGTAATATTGAGGACGACCTAAGGGCGGAGAGAAGATGGTAAGACGAGAGGTAAGAACCTGTGCATCCACTTTGGTGGGGTCGCTCCAAAGTTAATTTGTCCTCTCTTTTGGTAAGTAGTTAAAGTTTGATGATTTTGTTTTTATGAAAATAATTAGAGATAGGAAAGGTAGATTTATTTCATCTAAAACTGCAGAAAATATATACGGTCCTAAAATTGTAACCTCGACTAATTCTACTAATAATTATGCAAGGAAAACACTAAAGGAGGAAATTTTGGTGATAGTAGCAGAGGAGACATCAGCAGAAATCAAGACAGTGGTAGAGGAAGTTCAGACTGCAGTGGGGATAATACCTTGGAACATTGCAGATAATCCAGTGACTGAATCATCATCTTCTACAAGTGACACATCTCCAACTTCCACAAATCTTAAAGTGTGGGAAGGAACAATGGAAGGAGAAGGAGTTAATGTCGACAACCTGGAAATCAATGAACTAGAAACATTCATATTTCCAATCCTTGACATTACCAGGAATGTCAATATGAAGAACATTCCCTTGTCATCATTACCTCATTTCAATGGTATGACATTTGAAGATCATGATTCATTTTTATTTGAATTTGATATTTTGTGTAGAAGTTATAATTATACAGATAATTCTCAAAAATAGAAACTTTTTCCAACCACCTTAAAAAGCTATGCATTAAGATGGTTTATGAGTCTAGGAGAGGATATTATTACATCTTGGGATGATATGAAATCATCATTTCTATAAAAGTACCAAGACTGTTGTAGACCTAGGGATGCCTGGAATGACATATTTAGAATGCAACAAGCTAAAGAAAGGTTCCTTTACAACTACCAAAAATGCAAATAAGTTTCTCTAGACCTAGCCATAGTTAAGACCATTTTTATAAAAGGAGTATGAGATAACTGCATAGAAGTACTTAACCTTATGAGTTTTGGTGATGTTTATCAAAAATCATTTGCCAAGATTGCAAAATATTGTAAAAAGTACTCCCGTAGTCAATCCAAAGTTAGAAAAAGTCTTAGAGAACTTACAAGTAGAGTTGTCAAACCAACCACAAGTGGGGTAGCAAGGACAGAATTGGGGAATCTATTGGACTTTTAAAATCGATATCATTATTACCATTAGTAACGAGCTAGATACCCTCAATAGCAAAAGGAATCAAGAACGGGAAACATCCTAAAACGAAATGTCCCCTTAATACCCTAGTGTTTTTTATAATTTGCATGGATAAGCACTCAACCAAAAAATGTCTTTCAATACTAAGAGTGCAAGTTATATACAAGGGGGGTAAGAACTGCAAGATTCATCCTATCCCTCTAAGAGACCATGGAGGTAACAAAACCCCTCCATGTACCAAGATCCTTACATGTTGTTCACTCAATAGCAATGGGCCCCTCAGATGCCTTATTCTCAATGGGGACCCCAATAATTACAAGGAAAATCTTGTCAACAAGGTTGGAGGGGAACTATGTATGGACACATACCTCCACAACCTTACCAAGCACCCTCTTATCCAAACTACACACGATATTGTTCAAATATTTCTTAGTTATTGCCAAGGTTTAATCCACCCCTCTTACCTTCATTCCAAAAACAACAACAACAACTGCCCATGAATATGAGTCAACAACAAGTACCACTGAATCCAAATCCTCCTCAACCTACTTGATTTCCTGCACAACCTATTCCAAACCCTAATAATTAACGATCTCAACTTGTGCAGAATGTGGATCTGCAGACCTTCCCTACTTATACCATCACTTCAGTTCGAATCAATGATATTCGATTATGATCTGGGAAGATATTAAACAAAACGGGCCCTGCATTCATTATTCAAGAAGAACAACCAACAAATTCACCTCTTGAAAATGAAGAGGGAGATTTTTGTCTTAGTGAGGAAGAAAACCCTTCTAAAGTAGTAATAAATTCTACCACACAACCTAAATAATCTCAAGAAATTACTCAGACGCCTTACCTAAAAAGGTTGCTTGTTAAAAACCATAAGGTCCCACCAAAATATGACTTAGAGGCCAAACTACGAAATGTCTGTGTGAGGATACCCTTGTTGCAAGCCATCAAATATATTCCCATTTATGCCAAGATTGTAAGGGACCTTTGCATTAAAAATCTAGGAAGAAAGAGGAAGGATCCCCTTGTTATCAAGCTAGTTGGCCAATTATCAAAAACCATGTTAGGGATGCCTTCTAAATACATTGATCCTAGAAACCCGATAGTGACCATACATATCAACGGTACCTCTTTACCAAACACCCTTGTTGATCTAGGTGCAACAATAAATGTCATGATTGTGGATATTATGCAAAATATGCAGCTAGAAGGCTTAAGGCCCACTCAAACTTTATTGGAATTAGCAGACAAATCTATTCTTAAACCTACAGGAAGCCTGGATGACATAACAGTTGTACTAGCTTCCTGGGAATATCTTGTAGATTTCTTTGTGATCCATCCAAAATCCTCCAAACTTGGACATCTATTAGTACTGGGTCGACCTTGGCTCGCTACTGTTGATGCCTTCATTGGATGCAGGTCTAGAGAGATGACAATTTCTAATGGGTGTCAAAGTCAAAAGATTGTTTTATTTCCTCCTGCCCAACTTGCTACAGAATTTCCTCTGTGGTTAGAAAGCCCATATGGAGAGGAGGAATGTGCTAAACCATTGTTAACAATTGAACAGTCTAAAGGTCTTCAAGAACAGACCGAAGATCAAGTTTTGAACTTGTTCTTAGCCACAATGAGATGTATTGATTTCTCGCAATCCTTCCAAGAATATGAGCATATTTTCAGTTTTGAATTTTAGGAAACATGTCATCCTTCTACCTCTACATTGTTTGCAACAACAACAACAAATGTAAGAAAGGAGTCATATGTCCATGATATTGAAATTTATCCTGCGAAGTGTCTATCTATTAATTCTAGTCTAGGCTTAGAACAACAAGAAAAATTGATCCAAATGATTAGGAGGCAATGTGGTGCTTTTGCATGGGACTACTCTGACATGAAAGGAATTCACCCAGATACCTGCATGCACCATATCTATACAAACAATGAAATTAGACCAGTAAGGCAACCTCAAAGGAGAATGAACCTAGCCCTAAAAGATATAGTAAAAGAAGAGCTTCAAAAACTCTTAAATGCTAACTTCATTTACCCTATTTCTGATAGCAAGTGGGTGTCACCACTAGTCATCGTACCTAAGAAAAACGACAATTGGAGGATTTGTGTGGATTTTAGGGAAATGAATCAGGCCACATTTAGAGGCTATTTCCCATTGCCTTTCATTGATCAGGTATTGGATACCTTGACTAGGAAGAAATATTTTTCCTTCCTAGATGGATTTAGTGGCTATAACAAAATCAAAATTGCACTAAAGACCAAGAAAATACCACCTTTACTTTTCCATGGGGTACTTATGCCTATAAGGTTCTTCCTTTCGGATGCCCCTACCACCTTTCAAAGGTTTGTCCTTGCTATTTTCTCATATCTAACCCAAGACTGTGTCGAAGTCTATATGGATGACTTCACAGTATATGGGAAAGATTTTCAACAAGCTTTAGACAACCTAGAGAAAGTTTTAATCAGATGTCAAGAGACTAACCTTGCCCTTAGCAATGAAAAATATAAAATGATGCTTACTGAGAGTAGTGTGCTAGGTCATCATTTTTCTGAAACTAGGATAATAGTGGATCTTGCTAAAATTGAAATAATTGTTCAAATAAAAACTCCCATCTCTCAAAGAGAAGTTACAAGCTTTCTAGGGAATACTGGATATTATAGGATATTTATTCAAAATTTTACCACAATAGTCACTCCTATTTTTAAACTTCTAACTAAAGACGCAGATTTTCAGTGGAATTCTCAGTGTCAAATTGCCTTTGAAACTCTTAAACAAAAACTGTCAACTACTCCAATTCTAAGAGGACCAAATTAGAGCCTCCATTTTCACATTTGTACGAATGCCTTAGAAATAGTTTTAGGGGTTGTTCTGGGCCAAAGGGAAAAATAAAATCCCCTATGCCATTTACTTTGAGAGAAAAAATATCTCCCCTACCAAACTTAACTATACGGTCACAGAAAAGGAATTATTATCAATAGTTCATACCATCAATACTTTTATACATTATATAACCGGGTATGAAGTGTTTGTGCATACAAATCATTTAGCTATTATTTTTTAATGAATAAACCAATCACTAATGCCCGAGATAATAGATCGTTTCTACTTCTACAAGAATTTAATATTAATATTGTTGATAGGCCAGGAAGAGATAATTTTTTTGTTGAATTCTTTTCTAGACTTGTTCATACAAGTCATAATGCACCAGTTGCTAATGATTTTCACGTTGAAAAGATATTTTATATTTCCACTTATACTCCTTGGTATGAAGATGTAGCCAAATACCTAGTTACAAGAACACTGCCACAGAATTTTTCCTCAAGAGAAAGACAAAGAATCATTCAACTCAACACTAATTATATGTGGCATGATGATTGTTTGTATTGTACTAGACCATACCTTGTAATTAGAATATGTGTACAATGTTAAGAAATGGAAACAAGAAATTCCAGTTTAATTTTTCCTTAAATTAAACTGAGAATTAAAATCGAATTCTATTCTCATAGTAACTTGTAAATAGTTAATTAAGTTTAATTAACTTAATTAGCTTAGGAATTTCAAGTTGGAAGTCTTTTTGTATTCATGAATATGTTCTCCCTAAATTTTATGGGTCCAAGATGAGTTTATTTGAGTTGTAATTAGATTAACTTAGTTTACTGAGTTATGGTCAGTTAAATTAGTTCTAACTGTTTGCAGAACTAATAGAAGACTAACAGTCAATTGGTGCTTCCACAAGTGTTACTCCAGTTAACTGAATGTTCCCTCATTAGAAACTCATGCATGTCAGTTCATATAAAGACCCAGTTGAGACTAGAGTGCAGGGATAGTGTAATATCAGTTGTATGATTTACTGAGTTGTAAATATCATGCATGCAATCAGAGAAGGACCTATGTTTGGATTCTGCAGTTTTGGAAGCATGAATTCCATTTAAATATGATTTATTCATCCTAGGAATTGCACAACGAAATAGGGGCTTGGTAGGCAGTGGAAATTGGCTAAGTGTTGGCTAATAGTAGGCTTGTGAGAAAGAGAGTTAAGTATACTTGTACAGAATTGTTCTTTTGAGAACAAGCTTTGTATCTTCACTCATATTTCTAATTAATGCAATACAGATAGGTGGGGTTTTGAGCAGTGGATTTCCCCAGGAAAACTTATTGTCTTATGTGCCACTGATTTGTATTCTTCTTGTTCATATTGTTTTCATTGATCTATTGGCTTCGGCTAGTTGAAAGTAGAAGTAGATTCTTGTCTCTTGTTTTAGTAGATTACATGAGCTTGTGAATCTACAGTAAATTCTACATGGTATCATAGTTGAAGAGAGTATACTAGAGGAGATTTCAAATTTTTGAGTTTTGGGTTATAGATGAAATTCGAATTTTCAATATATACTTCAAGATCGACAGATGGAGTTCTATGGTTTGCGGCTTGAGTATGAGTTTAAATTCAGCTCAAATTATATATCCTGGAGGGATAGAATGGAGTTTGTGTTGGAGGATATTGGCTTGAAGGAATTCGTTGATCAAACATTCCTAAGCTAGCATCATCGGATGCACAGAATCTGGCTGAATGGAAGAAGTGTGTGGTGAAGGCGAGGTGGATAATCCTTGAGGGAGTTTCAGACCACATTGTCTTGAGTCTCCATGGAAAGGCAAATCCATATGCTATGTGGAAAGCATTGACGGACTTGTATCAGAACAGCAGTGACCAAAGGAAATTGGCACTGAAGGACAAACTTCGAAAAATCAAAATGGAGAAAGGTGACACTAGTCCAAAATACTTGAACAAGTTCACTCAATGTCATGATGAACTTGGAAGTGTTGGAATCATGGTTTCCAAGGATGATACGGTGAGTATTTCTATTTTAGGACTCCCAAAGATTTGGCATAGTTAGTAGGACTCTGTCAATGGTCGGGAAAAGCTACCAAATTGGTAACGATTTTGGTTGGATTTGATGCAGGAGGAACACTAGGGATGGCTCTTCATCAAAGACTGATGATGAAGAGAATTGTGCATTAGCAATTAAGGGGAAGAAGGGGAAAGGGAAAGCTTCCCATTCCAAATTAGATTCTTTCCATGAAGGTAAGAATAAATACATGACTAAAGTTAAGTTCTTTCATTATCATGAGCTGGGCCATTTTGCTACAAATTGTCCACTCAAGAAATCCAAGAAGAAGTCCTCAAGAGGAGTGGTGGGTGAGGCTTTGGCATCTCAATTCGAATTGGATTTTTCCCTCATTGCATGCATGGTGTCATCAATGATGGGAAGTGTATAGTACTTGGACACTTGAGCTTCATTCCACATGACTAGCAACAAGGATTTATTCAGTGACCTAGAGGAGAAAGATCTCCAGATGCATATCGAGATGGGTGATGACAGGAGGTATAGTGCTACTGGATTGGGCACGATTACTTTTCAGAGGGAGCATGTGGCTCCACTCACCTTGAATAATGTTCTGTATATTCTTGGGCAGAAGAAGAACTTGGTATCTATTTCCATGCTTAAGGATAGAGGCTATGATGTGATCTTTTCGAAAGGAAAGGCGTTCCTTCGACACATAGCCACGGGTCAAGTAAAGAAGATAGGGATTCGGGTGAAGAATATCTATAAGCTGGAGGTAGAGGATTGTGCTGCTTTGAGCACAAAAGTAGAGATGGTGCAGAGTTGAGATGTTGGTGAGTTGTGGCATAGGCGATTGGGTCACTTGCATCATGGGGCTTTGAAGATCATGCAACAGATCTCCACCGGTTTTCCCAAAGGTACACTAGAGCAAGTTGATACATGCAAGGGGTGTACTTTGGGTAAATACACCAAGTCTTCCTTTCACAATAGAGATAGTCAAGCAGAGGCTATTCTAGAGCGATTCCATTCAGATGTTTGTGGACCATTCTTGATAGCATCCACGACCAAGCACAGGTATTATGTTATATTTGTTGATGACTTTTCTTGAAAATGTTGGATATTTTTCATGCAGAAAAAGGATCAAACATTCACAAAGTTTTGCGAGTTTAAATCATTGGTGGAGAAAGAGTCGGGCAAGAAGGTTAAATCTCTACGAAGTGATAACAGTGGTGAGTATGTCTCAAACGAGTTTAAGAACTTGTGTGCAACAGAAGGGATTAAGCGGGAATTGACGACACCCCATAACCCTTAGTAGAATGGGGTGGTAAAGAGAAAGAATAGAAAAATAGTAGGGGAACCGAGGGTGATGTTGCATGATCAGGGCCTCCACTACACTTGTGGGCTGATTCATGCAACATAACGGTTTATGTTCAGAACCGTAGCCCACATTAGATACTTGGGATGAAGACACCAGAGGAAGCTTGTCCCGGTAAGAGGCCATGTGTTGGTAACTTCAGGATTTTTAGGTCATCCATATATTTCCATGTGACCAAAGATGCATGGAAGAAGCTTGAGCTGACATCAGAGTTGGGGATATTTGTGGGGTGCTCTGATACACCTCACAACTATCGGGTGTACTTGTCGACCAGCAGGATGACAGTGGTTCATAGGGATGTCAGATTTGATGAGAAGAAGGCCATGCAAGTTTCCCTTTTGAGGGATATTCAGCTACATGCAGTTGAGGAGATTTTATCTCTTAAGGTTGATTTCCCTCATATTGATGTGGAGCAACTACATGTATAGGATCTGGGAGTGGAGACATCCACTTAGGTAGAGTCTTCCATAGATGGGAGAAATCACACCAGAGAGGGAGATATATTTGTTTTCGAATGCTAGAGATAACATGGGAGCACCCACATCACAGCGAACATAGAGGAGGTCACCTGAAAGGTACACTGGATACATGGCTCTTATGAGCAGATGTGTTGTGAGAGAGTCATCTTCCTCTGAGGAAGCAGTGTAGTAGCCGGTTTCGGTTGATGCCATGGTGGAGGAGTATGACTCAATAGTTTGTACCAGTGTTTTGGATGTGGTCCCGAGAGAGGAGGATAAGTATGTGGTGAGATCTTGTTGGCTTTACAAGGTAAAGCAAGCTGTAGATGGTAGTGTGGAGAAGCATAAGGCTATATTTGTGGCATGTGGATTTTCACAGGTAGAGGGGTTTGACTGTGACGAGACCTTTACTCTTATTGCAAGGTACTCATTGATCATATCTATATTGGCACTATCATCACATATGGATTGGAAGATACATTAGATGGATGTAAAGACAACCTTCCTTAATGGCACGATTGAGGAAAAGGTGTACATAGAGCAACCTGAAGGTTTTGAAACCTTCGACTGTGAGTCCCATGTGTGTCAGCTCAAGAGAGCATTGTATGTGCTAATGTAAGCACCTCATGCTTGGTACACCAGGATAGATAGCTACTTCACCAGGTTCGGCTTCACAAAGAGTGAAGCGGATGTGAACCAGTGCCACATAGTGGTGGAAGGTAAAATGTTGATCATTGTACTTTACGTTGATGATCTCATACTAAAAAGTGATGATCAGCCAATCAAATAATGCAAGGAGGACCTTGCAAGAGAGTGAGATGAAGGAATTGGGGCTCATGCATTAATTTATGGGCATAGAAGCATGGAAAGGTGATGGGGAATTTTTTGTGTCTCAAGGAAAGTATGCCAAAGAGATACTTAGGAGGTTCCACATGGAGATTTGGAATCTATGGAGAATCCTCTAGCTGGTAACTGGAGGGAGGAGGATGCTACATCGAGAGGGGTAGTGGAAGCTACTGTTTACAGGTAGGGTGTGGGTTCACTCAAGTAATTGGTGAACACACGACCGGATTTATGCTATGCAGTTAAGAAGCTGAATCAAGTGATGGTTAGGCCTACCAAGCTGTATTGGAAGGCGGCAAAGCATGTATTGAGATACCTCAGGGGCACTACTCAGTACGGATTATTGTATAAACGGCCAGAGGGAGTGAAGCTTCAAGGCTTCACGGATGCAAATTGGGTGGGGATTCCATCCGACTGGAAAATCACATAAAGAGGTTTTTTTAGTATTGAGTCAATGGTAGTTCCTAGTACAACAGGAAACAGAGATCAGTAGCACTCATTTCGATAGAGGTTGAGTACACGGTTGCGAGTCAGGTAGCATGTGAGGCCATATGGATGAGGAAGATCATGGTTGGTCTGTTTGTTCAGTATATGGATCCAACAATGGTTTACTACGATAATAAAAGTTGTATCAAACTCTCTGAAAAACTATTTTTTCATGATAGGTCCAAGCACATTGATATTTGATATCATCATCTTAAAGATTGTGTACTGAGGTAGATCATGTTGTTAGAGTACATTCCCACGGAGGAGCAAGATGTTGACATTTTGACAAAGGCAACGACAAGATGTAAATTCGAGTTTCACAAAGACATGATCGGGGTAGCTAATAATCCCTTTCTTGTTGAGAGGGAGTGTTGAGAAATGGCAACAAGAAATTCCAGTTTAATTTGTCCTTGAATTAAACTGAGAATAAAAATCGAACTATTTTCTCATAGCAACCTGTAAATAGTTAATTAAGTTTAATTAACTTAATTATCTTAGGAATTTTGAGTTAGAAGTCTTTATGTAGTCATGTATATGTTGTCCCTAAATTTTATAGGTCCAGGATGAGTTTATTTGAGTTGTAATTATATTAACATGGTTTACTGAGTTATGGTCAGTTAAATTAGTTCTAAATGTTTGTGGAACTAATAGAGGGCTAACAGTCAATTGGTGCATCCACAAGTGTTACTCCAGTTAACTGAAGATTCCCTCATGAGAAACTCATGCATGTCAGTTCAAAGAAAGACCCAGTTGAGACTAGAGTGTAGGGATAGTGTATTATCAATTGTATGATTTACTGAGTTGTAAATATCATGCGTGCAATCAGATAAGGACCTATGTTTGGATTGCATAGTTTTGGAAGCATGAATTCCCTTTAAATACGAGCTATTCATCCTAGGAATTGCGCAAGGAAATAGGAGCTTGGTAGGCAGTGGAAATTGGCTAAGTGTTGGCTAATAACGGGCTTGTGAGGCAGAGAATTAAGCATACTTGTGTGGAATTTTTCTTGTGAGAACAAGCTTTGTATCTTCACTCCTATTTCCAATTAATGCAATACAAATAAGCGGGGTTTTGAACAGTGGCTTTCCCAAAAAAAACTTATTGTTTTATCTCCCATTGATTTGTCTTCTTCTTGTTCATATTGTTTTCATCGATATATTGGTGTATGCTAGTTGAAATTACAAGTAGATTCTAGTCTCTTGTTTTAGTATATTACATGAGTTTGTGAATCTATAGGAAATTATACATACGAGAGGATGAAATGGAGAAAATCCGAAAATATTTCCATAATGAGCCATGTGGTGGACATTTTGTTGACAAAAGGACTACATAAAAAGTGTTACAGTCTGGATATTATTGGCCCACTATTTTTAAATATGCAAAGAAGTATGTGGCTAGCTGTGACCATTCCAAAGGATGGGAAAACCAACCCCAGCAAATGAAATGCCTCTTCAAGCACAGATAGTTATTGAACCCTTCGACAAATGGGCATTAGATTTTGTTGGTCCAATTTCTCCTATGTCTAAAATATTTTTGTATGTATGGATTATGTAGCCAATTGGGTAGAAGTGAAAAATTTATACTCTATTAATGAAAAATTAGTTGTTGATTTCTTATTTGAGGAAATATTTACTCGATTTGGTGTAACAAGAGAAATAGTAACTGATCAGGGCACCCAATTTACTTCTAAATTGGTCAAAACCATTATTAAGCAATACCAAATCACACACTGGAAATCCACCCCTTATCATCCACAAGAAAATGGGAAGGTGGCATCTATTAATAAATTTATTGAATCCATTTCCCCAAAATAGTACAGCTGCATCACAAATACTGGGATGATAGGTTACGTGACGCTTTGTGGGCCTATAGGACAACCTGGAGGAACACAAAACGACACTCACCTTATGAGTTGGTTTATGGAAAACAGGTACTCCTTCCTATAGAGTTCCATATTAAAACCTTCAGAACAACCATGCAGCTAGGAATGGATCTGGGCGAGGCACAAAAACAAAGATTGATGGAGTTGAATGCATTAGATGAAATCAGACAAGATTCACTTCAAAGAACAATGCTTGTACAAGATCAGAGAACCAAATGGCATGACAAGTTCCTTAAAAAGAAACTTTTTCAACCTGGCAACTAGGCTTTGTTATATGATAGCAAGTTTAAAAAATTCAAGGGGAAGTTGTCAACTAGATGGCTCAGACCTTATGAGATAAAGACACTATACGAAAATGGCTCAGTTAAGATCAAGAATATTGATGGAGAGAAGACCTCTTTTGTCATCAATGGACACCAATTGAAAGTTTATCACAAGCCACTATCAAAAGATGATTTTGCCAATCATGTTCTTCAGAATTCTAAAATACAACTAGTCGAAAGAGGAACCCTCCTCTCGCTGATCCACCTCTATAAGTTTTGCTGCATAATTAATTTCATTTGTACATATATGTATATATGTATGCTAATGTGTATGATGATTTTTGTGTTACTAACAAAAAAAAGTTGAATGTGTTCTCATGTAAATAAGAAATAAGAAGAACATTTGTCAGGTGTAAGTTTATTCCTTTATCCAGTTGTGGTAGATTATCTATGGAAAAGGGGGCTTATGGAGTTTCCTTTAAGTTTTTCAGACTCCTAAATTTGAAAAAACGGCTAGCATGAACTAGCCTAGGCTCGAGAAAAATCCATGGGAGAGTGAATGGACTTTTGTTTAAGTTTTTCAGACTCCTTAAAATTAAAAATACCAGTGAGCATTAACTGATCTGGGCTCGAGAAAAATCCACAGAACAGTATTAGTTAGGTGATTTTCCAATAAAACGGAAATGGAAAAAGGAAAAAAAGGTCATCCTGATCCCAAGAAGAGGAAGATATATAGATACAAAATGCCTTTCGATTAAAGAACCTTGGAACCTAATTAGTGACTTATAGTGCCTCAATTTCCACCACTTCCATTGCAATTTTTGAATTCCTGCATGAGTGTGTTTTGTTCATTTTCTTATTTGTTCCAATAAATGAATTCATATACAACATCGACAATTATCATTATCTACTCTAGATGGACCTTCAGAATATGTTAAGTTACAAGAGGAATCTTGCAACATCTCAATTTGGAGATTTCACTAAGACGTCTGCATTCATTCGGTACTGAAGAAGCTCTTTGTGTTCATCTGGTACTGAAAAATTTCTTTGTGTTCATCTGGTGCTGAATAAGTTCCCAGTGTTCATCCGGTATTGAAGAAATTCTCTGTATTTATCTGGTACTGAAGGAAATGTTTTATGTGTAATTTGGTAATGGAGGTATGAGACCAATATTTTTTCTTTTTGCTATCGGATTCATATTAATTGTGCGATGACATATGATTATCCTCATTTTTATTAACTTTACTTGCTAGCCTTATCCTAATCCTAAACCACTTACCTTAGTTACAAAGGAAAATCCTTTTGTGTGATTGAGTGGGATGGCTATGGCTATGATTAACTTAATACTAATCCTAATCTAAGAAAGTATACTATATGATTATCTCTTATTTCACCTCCATGGAATGTTTAATTAATGATGATCCCACTATTTCCTAACCGTAAAGATGAATGATGGCAATAAGGACTAATGGAACTCTGATGTGAACTGTGTCGTACCTTTGTACTCGACCACATCCTACGTATCATGTCTAACACTCATTCCCGTAAATATGATGTCAGACATGGGAATAATTTCTGAATGAGCTCTGCATACAACGTATCATTGTCATACACACCACTCACTTACCAATTATCATACATTGTAGTCGTTATCATTTTCCCTTTGAATTATAAATGACCCTCTAGATGGCTTCACCATCTAGATGAACATTATTTCTTTTCTTTCTTTGCCTTCAGTGCTTTGTGTGACCAATTTTTGTACCCTGTACCCCTATTTTCCGATATTATGTGTGTCGACCATTTCTAGTACTGTGTTTCAATTACATCAGGTACTCCGTAAGACTACTCCTGATACCTTATGTT
Organism: Pinus tabuliformis; assembly: GCA_031772625.1. Lineage (NCBI taxonomy): Eukaryota > Viridiplantae > Streptophyta > Pinopsida > Pinales > Pinaceae > Pinus > Pinus tabuliformis. Next base: position 186,299,514 of record CM062815.1, read on the forward strand.
AAGGAATTCCAACACTTGTTTACCATTTCCTGTACCAAACCCCTCTCAAGTTTGAGACTCGTTTTCAAAGCTAGCATGGGGGTGGATAGGCACGACCCAAAACTTGAGTCTTACAAAGAGACCAAGGAGTATTAGTCATGTAAGGAGACATTCAAGTGAGTCGGGTGGACTTCATTCCTTAGAAAATTTAAAGGGTATCATGAAGGTGTCTCTCTCGCTTTCAATCAGAATTTTGATTGTGAGAATGTTCAATTTGGAGGTATACAGTTTAAAGTTACCGAGGCCACCATAGCAGAGGCCACTTTTTTATCATCCATAGGAGAGAAGTATTTTAAAGGTGTAGTCATAAACAAGGAGATTTGTCATAAATTCTTCAATCCAGAACACCAGAACCCAGACTAGACTAAATGCATTCCAAGAGTTGGGTTAAAGAAGAGTATAGATTCATGCTCAATGGTCTGTAGAGGTTTGTGACTTGTGAGGATAGGTATGTTGTTACCTTCCTTTATCATTTGAGAATTTTGTTTCTTTTCTAGGGAGGTACTGAAATGAATTTTCCATACTTTCTATGGATGAGCCTAAATAAGATGGTAAGAGGAATTAAGTCATCCTCTCAAAATGTTCAAACAATATCTACCACCATGGGTTAATCAAATTGTTAGCTTTCCATGAAATCAAGAAGTATGGAAGTGACTGGAAGACATTTCTAGAACAAAACTTTGCTCAAGTAGAAGGTTCCCATCAGATGGAGGAAAGCCTACCAGAATAGAGCACTAAGGACCTTAACAACAAATAGGAAAGAAGTAAGAAGAATCAGAAGAAATCAAAGTCCAAAGAGGCTATTGATAGCCCTACTCCATCGAGGTATGTCAACAAGTCAGATAAGGGTGAAGTCGAAGGCAAGAAATAAATTCATGCATCAACAGTCAAGTCTTCAAAGAGTAAGAGGCCTCCTATCAATTCACCCACTTCGAGAAAAATTTTGACGAGTGAGAAGAAGAATAAAAAGTCAGCTAGCAGTGACAAAGAATAATTCACAAGAACCTCTTCAGAGGCAATTTTCAAATTACCCCAAGAAGAGACTCCTGCACCAAGTGCTAAGAAAGAAAAGAAGCCTAAAATTATTGAAGGCGGTGACAAGGCTCAAATTTTTGAAAAGAGGAAGATACATGCACAGGCAAAGGAAGCCACAGGGACCCTGGCATCGACAAAAGGAAAGAAGAGAAGATTGTTTGAGGATAGTGAGCCATCAACACCCTTGTACTGATCCACTAAAAGTATGGCAAAAGCGGTAATAACTATTCCCACTCCTCCTCTTCCAACACATTTGATTGATATCTCTGCCTCTTCTGAAGGAGAACATGTAAAAGAGAAGACACTCAATGAAATAGAAGAACTTGTCATGGAAACTTTTGAATAATTGAGGAGAGAAGTAGAAGCTAAGAGGAGATTACCCAAACAGACAACACCTGAACTTGATAGTTCCTTAGCTAGGTAGCAAATGATGACCAAGATTGAAAAGCTTCAAAAGAAAAAAGTGAAATTAAAGGCAGAAGTGAAAGAATACATGATGTTGGATGAATATCTTAAGAATGAAAACAAGAAGCTTAAGAAGAATAGTCAGATGATGTAAGAGGAGCATGATGAGGCCTCCACTAAGTTGAGGAAGTTTCTTCGTCTTGTGCATTTTACCATATTCATTAGGAGGTAATTCAAGGAAGAGGCCTCAGGTGTGAAGGTCTTGGAGCCAAGTAACAGAAACCTAGGCAAGGAAGGCTTCATTTTTGGAAATTTTGAAGATTGATTCAATCCTTTTTGCATGAGGGAATGCAATAGCTTGACCATGGGGGCATGTTGGATTTCCTTTTGATACTGATAATGCCCTCATTGACCTCTAATTTCGACTTATTTTTCCTCGAACCTATCTACTATTCGTCTATTTGCTTCAAGTATATGCCCTTTTATCATTCTAATATCTATATGAGGTAATCTATATTTCAAATCGCAATTTATATGTTTCCTTGTAGTACAAATAACATTATTTGATCTTTTACTCTCTAATTTCTCTTATTGGTTCACATAGATCTTTGGATTTCCACTCCTATTCATTCAGTACTCGTTCAGCATCTCGACGCTCGGGCAGTTCAGCATTCCAGTACTCAGGTAATTCAGCGATCCGGTACCTATGTTCTTATTTGTCAAGCCTCTTCAGCAATTTGGCGCTCGAGTCTTCATCAAACACCTGTGCACCCATCCAGTACTCTGCCAGTAGCCGTGTTCTCAACGACCGTGCACACGACACGTGTGCACCCATCCGGCACTTGACCAGTGGCCCGATCTCTTGGCTATTGCACTCATCATATTATTCTATTCCGACACCAACTATTCCTTTGTTCTACTTTGGTACCCATATTACACTATTCGATTTCGGTACCTGTATTCTGTTGTTTTGTTCCAGCATCAGCGTTCTACTGTCTGATTCTAGTACTAGACTTCATCTCCAAACTTAGTACTTCAACAAACAGTCTACGATGGAACCAAGAAAGTTGTTGAAGACATCTCCCTTACTTAGTCAGTCGAGATTCACTTCCTCCTCATGCACTTCGTGTCATGAGGACAAAGTTACAAATTTAAATTCAATTTAATTATATAGATTTCATCATTATCTCTTGTAACTTTGATTGTAACGAACCTCTTCTTTATAAAAGAAAGGTATGTCGAATTATTAAGTTAATCTTTTAATCTCTTAGTCTTTTAATATTTTAGTCTTCAGAGAGAGATTAGGTTGGAGAATCAAAGAGTTAGAAACAGAGCACTAGCACTCTGAGATTTGTAATGTTGATGAACTGTTAAGTTGTAATCCTTCTTTTTTATTAATAATATGAGCAACAGTTGTTAAGATCAGTGTGTTAACTTACTTCTTAGCTCTGTAAGTTTTCAAGCTTACCTTGGTACCTCGGCAAGGGCCCACCGAAGCCATCAAGGAAAGTTTTCTTTTTTTTTAAGTTATTAAATAGTTTAGTGTTTCCAGTTTTACTTTATGAGTGATAATTTATTAGTTTAAATTGTATTTGAGTTACATATTTAATGATTGATTATTTGAAGCACAGGAAGGATAAGATTTGAGATCTCACCATTCACATACATGCACCAATAGTGAAGACTCTTATCAAATATTTCATGTACTAGTTTTGATTGCCTTGTTTAGTAATTGAATGCATTGAATTGATTTGGTTAAGATTAATATTTGTAGGAAATAGAGTTAAGTCCATCTTGTTATTTCATGAGCCTATAAATGAAGGAACTCGTTACTTGATTTAAAATCTTCAGTTTATAATGTTTGAGCGTTATGTGGCTTTTCATTAATTGCGTGATGAAATGAATTAAAGTTTGTATAATGAAGTGTTAATTTGAAGTACTCACTATCTAGATTATATGCAGCAGACAACGAAACTTATCTATTGTCAGCACGCATAGTGCATCAGCTTTACTGATTACGATTCCTTGGTCGATATTTAAGTATTGAGACAAACACTTACACCTATATATATATATAATTGCCCCGAGAAGAGTAAAAAGAGGCTCATTTGTACACACCATGAAGAATGTATATCCCAAAGTCACAAATTCATCCCAGGGAATGAATACTTAGATTTGATGAAATTATAATTAAAATACATCCAAGCTCTTGACCACCATGATAACATGAAATTAAGCATATATATATATATATATATATATATATATATATATATATATATATATATATATATATATATATAATCAAATAAGACTTCATGTGAGCATAGTGAAAGATCATAATGAATTGATCAAAGGCCTACGAGGATACGTAACATGATATTTTGAATTTTTGAGGTTCCGAGAGAATCAAAGCGAAATATAAGAGCTCCGATAAACAAGACTTCCGAAATGGGAACAATTCTCCGATAGATAAAATTTTGATAAATAAAGCCTTTATTATTTAAATGTTTTTAGCGAAATTTCATTTTGGGGGTTTAATTGATTTTCACTTCTGATATCGGAAGTCCCAATATAAATATTTCTTGTAAATATTTTAAATAAGAGTTCCAATAAAAGGAAGCCCAAACTTAATATTGGATAAAAAAGTAATATCGGAACTTGGATATGGTAATAGTTCAATATGACTTATGAGATTCTGAGATCAATGAATTTGAGCAGATAAAATAAAATAGGCTTTGTGGATCTCATAAACAAATCTCAGAATGTTTTTTTAAATGGTTCCTATATACATAAACCCAAGAGTTCGATAAGGCAGAAGTTCTGAAATCTTGAGGGATGGTATCGGAAAGTGAAAAACAGAAAATCAAGATTCCAATAATTACCATATAGAGGCCTTGAATCCATTCGGAAGAAGAAATGGTACAAAGGCGGATGTAAAATGAATGAGTGCAATGGAAAGGTTTTAACTCAATTGGAAAATGTAATATTTGTAACATGCAGATATAAAATCATGGATAAGATCATTTGCTGCAAGATTTTGCAATTTTCTTTTCTTCTGGAAAATATGAGCAACAAAGAGTCTAAGCATTTCATTTCAGTTGCATCAATGAGAGATAGAATATGATTATTGACTCATATTACTAAATGTGAAAAGAAAGGAAAATATGAATAGAAGAAAAACTATAAAATAATCAGATTCTGATGAAACAACAAATACTTCCCTGGACATGTTGTATATTAATCACTCGCTTTATTTCTAAAGTTAATCCAATCTCCAAATCAAGTCAATGAAGACCTGCAAAAGAAGCCAAAACATAAATAAAAAGTAAACTATGAAAAGAGAAAACTAACAACAGATGAAGATGAACATATGGACGCATACCTGGAAGAATTTTGATTGCAATTTTACCTCATGAATCTTCAAGTTCTCCCATCCATTTCTCAAAATTTGCATATGTTCAAACATCATCTATTTATTCAATCTAAAATGCTAAGTAATGAGCTATTAATTTGCGTCTGCTTCATATTGAGGAATAAGAGTGATGAAAGTGATCACATGGCAATGCTTATGAATTGAAAATTGAATTTTCAATAACACTCTTTGCATCATAGGTTCATTATATGATTTTTAAAAATATGCAATAATGAAATAAATAAAAACAACAAAATAATCTAAATCTAAATTAATTTATCCCTAATACTAACTTGATGAAAGGAAAAGTGACTAAGTATAGTTATACTTCCAATGCAACCATTCTCTCATTTTAACTCCTACATGTATGTACAAGTCAATCAACAAGAGTAAAACTGTAATTGAATTATTAAAAGAAAAATTCAGCCTACTATGTACAACTAACAAATTCGGCAAAATAAACTTATTTACAAAATTCTTACCTTGAAATTCTTCCAACCAAATGCTTACAGGGTCATAAAAAATAGCATGTATTTCCATTGATACTTGAAATAAGTTCAAAGGAAGAGAAAAAAACAAGCCAACATTGAATGATATGCCTTCAAATGTTGTAAGTTGTTGTAAACTAGCAATATCATGTACAAAAAAGAGTGTATGAAAAGAAATCTTAAAAAATGGAATTCCCATATTTTTCCCAAATGAATTAACAAGATGTATATGGGAATTAAATGGAAAGTTAAGAAGACCTCTGGAAAATTAGATTGCTGGCCAAATTGTAATGTTACACTCTCATGTGCCAGAGTTCATGAAAAAATCAATTTAAAGACAAGCATGTGTCGATATAAAATGATCAACAAATAAAAATAAGAAATAAGATTTTGTTGTCGACAATGGTTAAAATGTTTCCATTGATTACCACGTGCATTTATTAATGTACTTGATGAGTTGAATCCGTGAATGCTCAAATTGCCAGCACAATGTGCTCAGAAGTTCAAAAATGAAATCTGAAAGAAAAATGAATTCAAACCAAAGGAACTGAAAATGAAGCAAATTACAATTTACATTAATGTTACAAGTAATGGTACAACATGGCTAGGACTCATTTGCAAAGATTTCTTTCCCACAATTATCAATAGAAATTTTTAAGTTAAACTCATTGTTTGCATTATTTTGCAAGAATGAGAAGATTTCAAGATTATGATTCAAAACGGGGTACTTCATCATCGTAGGAATAAAAAATTGGGATAAGTTCTTGAATACCAAAATTATGATGATGATTGCATGTTTGAAAATTAGAATGAACCGGAACAAACCTTTGATTAAAGTTCTCCTTATCTTCAAAAATAGATTCACCTAAGGAATTAGACAAAACCATCTCTGAAGAGAAAAGAGGTTGATCTTTTACATTTTCCAAGTCATCATAATAAGTAACTTCATAAGTGTTCTTTTCCCTTGAATTAAAGAAATTAGAACCATGCAAGTAATTGAATACTAAATTAAGAGAATCTTCAAGATTATTGATTAAATTTTCTCTAGCAATAACAGAAATTAATAATTCATCATTAATGACAGCTCCTTTGTTTTCTAAAATTAAATTTGTATTTAAAATAATCGTTGATTGATTATGAATTATATTATTGTTTCTAAAGATATCAGGGTAGAGAGAAAAATAGGAAGTTGAAGATATATAACTGAAGGTTTCTCTATGCATAGATGATTTTTTATTTTCCAAAATAGACAATTCAAATTCTTCATGCATTTGATCGATCTGCAAATTGTTGTTGAACTACTCCATAATTTGCAATTTATTATCAGCAAATTGTGAATTAATTTCAATAGTAGACTGTGGGTTGCTATCATTCTCTGGTTGATTAAATTATTGTTGATTTAATTTTTGTTGATTGTTGCTAATAGATTGTGCATTTTTTTGAATTTCTACTTGATCAACATTATGTAAATTTGGAGCAGTTATGGCATAATGATTAGCATTTGTAAGTACAATTTGTGAAGAATCAAAGTTGCCATTTTGAGCAATTGTGCCATTATCAACAATGGATATACTTTCTGGTTCTTCATAGTTATCACATGGTAGAGACACTAAATGTCTGAACTATCCAATTAATTGGAATTGAGGAGGAAAATCTTTGGACCAAAACTGCATTAAAAATAATTTAAATCTAACATAAAACATATCCAAACTCTCACCTTACGCAATTCTTCCAACTGATCACACACCTTTTCGTAATCATATTCCTGAAATGCACGAAGGAAAATCTTTGAAAACTTGTCCCAGCTATGTAAAGGGGCAACTAGAAGAGATAAGCACCAGTATTTGGATTTTCCTATCAAATTAAGTGTAAAGATTCTCCAAATAACACCTTCGTCAATATTGAAATTATTGCAACTTAAAATAAATTGAAGGAGTGTAGGTTTTAACCCTGTACAGAAATTACCTGCATACGAATTCTTAAACAAAGAAAATAAACAATGCGAGAGCATAACCCATAAAACACATATGCACAGAGATTTTTCCCTGGATCCCAAAACCGGGACTACCAGCTTGATTTTTCATTATGTTCCTTTCAATGTTACAATACATATTTATACATGCCGAAGCATCCAATACCATGGACTGAAAACCATCGCGTCCAATACCATGGACCGAAAACCATCGCGTCCAAAAAACATGTGCGAAAATCATGCACAAAACCATAGGTGGGTCCGCCCAACCTAACATATGGTCCAAAACCAAAATTTTCCGGGGCGCTGCCCGGACCCCATAAAGTGGGGTTACGGGTGCCCTTCAAACCCCCTATTAACTACGTGGAAAGAATATAACACAACCCAACAAGGAGATGATTAAAAGCAGATGTCCTACCATTATACTTTACCTGAGATAGGGTCTAGACTGCATTTATTAGAGTGGTTGTTGGATGAGGTCCAATAAAGAAACTCCAAGGAGGTCATTCACATGGAGCGATAGCAATAAAATAAAATCTTAAAGCACAAAATAATCAGAGACACGATTTATTGTGGCCCTCATTCTAGCGCCAAAAATGTTGAAAGCTCAAAATGACCATTCAACATTATAAGGGAGACCACCAGGTTGGGAACATAAAGCAGCTCTTTTTCCATTTGGAATGGTGGTTCCAACTGGTTAAACTAAGTCCAATTACATTCTCTCTATCTCTATTGGATTAAAGTATGCTCTTTTCTTACCAATATAGAAGAGACATCGAATCAGCCCTCTCACTGATCTCAACCAAGAAAATAATTCTTAAGCCGATCTAAGTCTCAGCGAAGCCACAACTATAGTTTGCCTCTTTGATAAGAGGACTTCTAGAAATGTAACTATTAATTTGAATGCAAACTAATCCTATAATGCAAGAAAAAGGAAAATGATCCTAAGTCTATCTCGATTAGGAAGATTTATATCTAACCCAACTAAGAGCAAGATAATTAAATGATTGGGAATTAAACATGTCTGGTTTTAGGTGAATATCTGGCTAATTAAATAGTTCTACTAGTTGATATTATAATTACCAAAACATGTTCTGTTCAAAGAAGAATTAATGATGAATTATCAACCAATAACATTAGGAAATAGTTCTCCTTATGTCGATGGTAATTAAATCAAATTTAGATAGCATATTTCTTAGTAAATAGTTACTCAAAAATCTGATTTGATTATAAGTGCAAAGAGAGAAAAATTAACAACATATCTACAAAGCTAATGAACTAAATAATTAATTCAAAAGCTCTCTATCTTCACATTAAACAATAGTGCTCAGCATGAAAAACATTTTACACAAATCTGTCATTAAAAAAATGAAATTTGCATTAAAAATAATATTATTTAAAATACAAATTGATTAAAACCTGGTCTCTTGTTTTGTTCCTTGAATTGATCTCCAACAATATTTCTCAAATCATAAGCCTGGTCATTAAAAGAAATAGTTGCAATAGTGCAAGCTTTTCTCCCAATACAAAGTCTAGAATTGAAAATGACAAATCTCAATAACTCAAATCTATGTTTTTCCTCCTACTTCTACAGCTAGAAAACCCCTTACAATAGTGCCTAAGAATTCCCTCAGTGTAGAGAAGAGGAACCTTTTTTCATCATTCTCTAAAACCTCTATCTATAATTACAAATGAAAATCAAAATGAGAGAATTGTTTTGAGAATGAATTTGCTCCCACAAATTTGATTGGATTCAATTATTTTTTCTCTCTTGCTGGAGCAATTTTATTGATCCAAATCTTCTCTTCCTCATCTCCTCAACTGTTCTCCTGCCAAAACTATGTTATTTGATTCAATAAACTACAATAATTAATATACAAAACAAAACTTGTATACACACCTATGTTTCACAACATGTTTTTTTACTCATCCAAACAAACTTTAATATTTGACCAGCCTTTGAAGTTAAACAAAGGGATGTCATCAGGCATCGGAGACATAGAAACATCACGCATTGAAGGAATAATGCATCGAAGTCAGATTAGAAAACACCTGACATATCACTAGTGGTGAAGTTCTATCTACCTAAAACCAAATCGTTTTATTAATACAAGGCCATTGAAGGGGTCGAGTTATATCGGATATTGGAAAGTTAATCATGTCGAAGGTTATATAAAAAAGCTCCGATGTGAACATAAAAAAGTTCTGATATTGATTGATGTCGAGACCTTTATGAAACCTTAGTTAATGTTTTGACTCAATGTCTTTTTTGACTCGTCAAAATTTATAATAAGCCCATCGAAGTATGAGAGAATGGGATATCGGAGGTAGCTATATCGGAGGTTTTTTAAATTAAATTAAAGATGGGGTTCTGATATGAGGCGGAGAGGTGAGGTATAGAATGCAAGTAAAGAGTTGTGTGTTGTGTGTTGTGTGTTGTGTGTTGTGTGTGATCGTACATTTTAAATTATCGTCGGTAATTAAAAAATTGATAAAATGAATCATATTCATTTTGCAATTTTGAGATTTCAAATTTCGGAATTTTTTTTAAATGGGAATTAGAATAAATTATCGACATCTTTAAAACACATTATTTTAATTGTTTTACAATTTGGCTGCGCCATTAGTAGAAAATGAAATAATTAGTAAAAAATAACTAGGAATTAATATTACAATCAATTACTAAGTTATTTTAAAAAGTTAAGATAATATACATTTTGTATCTTTTTTAACCGAGGCAGTAAAAATTATCGAACTTTTGATGAGCATCATTTGCAAACCGTGTAACCAAATGAGATAAAACAAGTATCGATGGAAAAGTAGCGAAAAGTCAAACTCAATGAAGCAATCAAAATAAAAATCCAACAAAAACAGAAAATTGGCAAAGTTGTAGAACACTTGATCAAAAGAAAATATTAAAAATGTGATTTAGCCAAAAATTTATGGAAATAGTCCCCATTATTTGAAATAAGTAAGTAAAAAATGGGAGGTTAAGTTTTCACTACAACACACCCTTATTCTTCTTTTCCACCACAGTATTATCCTCCTCAACCAAATCATTCCCCTCAGTTCCAAAATCCAAATCAACAAATTTCATTACCATTCCCTCAAAAATCCAATCAACTACCTGCTCAACCACTCCCAAATCTAAATAATAAAAACCAACAAGCTGCCTATAATATTGAAGGTAAAAAATTTTAAGCTTGTATGATAACTCCATTAGGTCTAAATGATGTTCAACTTAGATCTGGTAGAGTTTTGCAAAATAAGTCACCAACAATTGCCATCCAAAAATCTAAACAGGATAAAGTTCATGAAAAAGATGAAAATATAGATCAAGAAATTACTCCTCTAAAGGAAGATGTTCCTATACAATCAACGGATGAGCAAATAAAACAAGCTCTTTCAGTTCCTCTAGTAGAACAACCTTGTATTTCCTTACAGGAACCACCTTTTCCTAAAAAGATCAAAATTGATAAAGTTATAGAAAGGAAAATTGTTTTACCAAATTACAATATGTTAGATGAACTTAAGAATATTTGCATCAAAATTCCTTTGCTTCAAGCTATACAAGAAATACCAATGTTTACAAAAACTATTAAGGAGCTATGCATTAGAAAACTAGGAAGAAAAAGAAAACATGTCAAAAAGATCCAATTGGTAGGGAAAATAGGGAAAATTGTTGATATTATGATGGGGAAAAAATTGTTCAAAAATATCTAGATCTAGGTAATCCCATTATAAAAATCCACATCAATGGTGTCGAGATTCCAAACACATTGAATGATTTAGGAGCAGTTATCAATATCATGAGTAAACAAACTATGGATCAATTAAAGCTTCCTAATATTCAATGTACTCTTACATTGTTACAATTAACAGATAGATCTGTTGTTAAACCAGATGGTATATTTGAAGATGTGTTTGTTTCTTTAGATTCTTTGGAATACCCTGTTGATTTCATGATCTTAACTCCCAATAATAATTTAGGAGGCCATCCATTGATCCTTGGTAGACCTTGGCTAGCTACAACTGATCCACTTATAAGTTATAAGTTGTAGATTTGGTGACATGTATAATTTTTATGGAAACTCCACTAAGAAATTCACATATATCCACTTGCAAAAAAAATAACTAAAGTAGAAAGAGAAATTTGAATAGATGATGACAATGATGCTCGGAAACTATGGTTGACCATTGTTAACCATGGTTAACTCTCATTTACAATTTTTAACCATAGTCAGACATTGTCAGCTATGTTTGAACCATTGTCAAGAATCATCAACTATTAATGACCCTCGGCAACTATGGTTGATCATTGTCAACCATGGTTAACTTTCATTTACAATTTCTAACCATAGTTAGAAATTATATGGTTGATCATTGTCAACTATGATTAAATCTCATTTACAATTTTTAACGATAGTTAGAAATTGTCAAACATAGTCAACCATGATTTACTAATATGTCCAATACACATTGGTCATGATCATCAACTAGCACAACTAGATTAATAAAGTAATTGATATACACATTGGTCATGGTTATAACTAACACAACTAGATTAATAAAGTAATTAAGTAATTGATATAAGTTGATAGAGATTGATGAGAGTTATTTTCCAATCAACCACCACCTTATTTAAAATAGAACATATAAATAATTTAAAATAGAACATTAAATAATAAATAAGTTATTAACACATCTCTATAACCAAAGACAAAACTTCGAAATAAAAAATTAGATATAATTCACTTAATTAACCCATACAACCATTCAACAAGCATTCTTTATTGAAAATGCGAAGTCGCATTCAGTAAGTGTGAAAATGTCATATTTGAAAGGGATTCTTAAACCTCTTCACTAATAAGGATCATGCATATGTGAAAAAAAAAATCAATAAACCCTTGGGATAATGATCAGTTAGGTCATCTCGAGTACATATACAGAAACACAATTACAATTATATAGATCGAGCAGAAGCTGACTCGTACTCATCTTCGTATCAAAGGTCTGGTTGTGGTTTTTGTTTACATTTTTCAAAGATGGTCCAAATTGAAATGGGTAGAAAATAGATAATATTTTAATGTGGGATACACAAAAACTACAATTAAGAATTTTACATAATTATCGATTAATTGAAGGCGTATCCTCCTCATCAAGGCATTGCTCGGATGATTGTTTTAAACGAAATCTTCTCTCTGCGGATAGCCTCTTTGCAAACCTGCAAGGAAACATATGTTGAATAGATGATGAGTAAATTCTCAATTCAAAATTTGAAGCTAAGATTTCCACATATAACTTGGCGTTGGGATATTTACTTTGTGAGAGCCTGTCTGTTGCTTCCTTCTCCAGGAACAGCTTCGTATATCCCGGTCTCCATATTCACTCTGCTCACAGGTTTGTCTAGAAGTGCAGCCCCTTTATGAGCCAAATTCTCTAGATTTTCTCTGCTCGAATTATCCATGGACGCCTCGTCGCCCTCCAACTGTAATTCCTGCATATTACAAGAATAACTGCTGGTAAATACTCAGTGCAATCTGTAAAGCCAACTATATAGGCATAAGTATAAATAATTATATAGTACCTGAATTCTCAGATAGTTGTGTGGGCATTCGATAGTCTCAAAAACCACAGATAAATTGAAATCCACTATATCGTCGCTGGCATTAAGCATTGTATCCACAATTGGGGCACTGCCATGATGCATCACCCATGATAATGATCCCCAGTTTGCTGCATCAGTGGCATCAAAGCTTTCGGTATTCTTTCCCGTTCCTAATGAAAGCACGACCACCTTCTTGTAGTCCTGGTAATTATGAAAGCCAAAGGTATCTTCAATTTTAAGGTTCATAGAAAACATGAATCAAATTCTTTCATTAACACATTTACTTGGATTTTATCAGGGGTTCCTCAAATCAGGAAAATGATTTAAATGGATTTTATCAGAGGTAAGAACGACCTTTGATTTCATCTTGGAGCAGAAACATGAATTCTCCTTCAGAGCCTCCCTTGCTACGTGGATTATAGCTGAATAGGTCTGCAAGGCCAACCATGGATTAGACAAAATTGTATTTGCTAATCTTAATTGTATTAAAAGCTGCTTTCACCGGATCTTGAGAGGTTATCAACTTGTATGTGCATGCTAACATGCCAAGAAAATGAAGGAACTTTCCATTCATTGATAGGAGGTACTTTTCTCTCATTGATAGAACGTGAAGTGAAGGATCTCATTGAGGATGGAAATGTCTAAAATGGAAATACAGCAGAAACGAAAATGGAAGTATCCATGAAGTGGTGTAGATAAGTAGTAGATTTTGGTTGGGGTTTAATTTCTATCATGTCTTAGAATCAAAACTTTATGTTTCAGATTCTAATTGCAATTAGAGATTCAAATTTCATGTCTCATATTTAATTTCAATTTCAGATCCAAATCTCATGTCACATTCGAATTTAATTTCAATATCAGATTCAAATTTCATGTCTCATATTTAATTTCAATTTCAGATTCAAATCTCATGTCTCACATTCTATTTTAATTTCAATTTCATGGAGATGTCTCAGATTCAAATCAAATCTCATGTCTCAGATTTTCATTTCAATTTCATGGATGTCTCAGATTCAATCAATTTCATGGAGATGTCTCAGATTCAAATCTCATGTCTCAGATTCTCATTTCAATTTCATGAATGTGTCCGATTCAAATCTCATGTCTCAGATTTTCATTTCAATTTCATGGATGTTTCAGCTTCAATCTCATGTTTCATATTCGAATTTCTAATTCTGCGATGAATGGTGAATCCGTAAACTGTCACAGAAATTTTCATGGACAAAATAAACTATCCAAATAGTCTTGTTTTACCCACCCTCTCTCTATATATATATATAATTATATAATTTTAATCTAATTTCAGATTCAAATCTGATGTCTGGAATTTCATGGATGTGTCATGTTCGAATTTCAAGTAGAGGGATGAATGGTGAAACCACCTATGGAGAAATACACTATCCAAAAAGCTATGCAAAAAACTTGCAAACTAGACCAAGAAATAAATTATCCAATTTTAATCTAATTTCACTTTCAAATCTGATGTCTGGAATTTCATGGATGTGTCGCATTCGAATTTCATGTGGAGGGATGAATGGTGAAACCACCTATGGAGAAATACACTATCCAAAAAACTATGCAAAAAACTTGCTGACTAGACCAAGAAATAAACGATCCAAAAAACTTCTCCCATGCCCCCACACTCCTATATATATATAAACGAGGGTGACTCCCTATCAATTGTGAATTTCCCTAGAAAGACAAATCAGCCTTTCCCCCTAGAACTTCATATGGCCCCACAGATTCTACCGAAATTTTAGTATTCTTGATATGGTCCCATAGATTATAAGGATCATCTGTGGAAATAAATAAAAGAATTCATATTCTATTCTAGTAGATTGAAATTTGAACTTACAAAATGGATCTATAACAAATTTATTTGCAAGCTCTTACAGGATTCTTGGCTGCAACTCCACCATCTATTAAATTGAAGCTTCTTGATCTAGTCCGAAAGGAATGCTCTGTCTTGAAGAAAAAAGGAGGCAAATATGTAGGCGCAGCTGTTGTTCCCATGCAGACGTCCCGAAGATATGCGTTCTTGGATAAGTCTCTCCCGGCCTTCACAACAATCAAGAAAAATCGATGGTTAATAGAGCGAATCAAAAGTCACATGGTGTGGGAATGTAAGTTTCCAAAAAATCTCGAAATCATGGGCTATAGTATTCCATTTTGGGCTAGGGACTTTATTAAAAAGTTCAGAAGGATGATCATTGCCCAAAAAAAATTATTGGAAACGAAAAAAAATGCAGGCAAAGAGAAAAACCCCACAATTATACGAAAGTGATAATTATATACAATGGTTTACTCTGTGTATATGGTATAGTTAGTGAGAAAATCATTTACTATGTTATCACAAAAGTCCAAAAGTAAGAAAGCTTGTCCAGAAAAATATGGGTGCTGATCATTGAAGAATTAGAAAGAAAGTAGAAACCTCAAGAGTCCAGAAAAATATGGGTTCTTGCAATCTGATATCGAATGTAGGTATGAGAACATTCGTGATGGTGTCTCCAACGCGCAAATCTCCAAGATACCTTCGCATTAACCTTTCCAGTGGCCTATTAGGATATTTAGGTCCCCTGAATATTGACACAGCCTTCTTTATGAACCTCCTGCACATGACCAAACAGATCAAAAATCAGTTTAATCCACTGTAACCCATCATAGAATTTCTTAATTAGCCGAAAGGGTTTACATTGGACTAAGTCCTTACCGACGAGGAGGAAATATCGTAGAACTATAATTGAAATAGAATTGAGAGGCATCCTTCGCTGTGAATTTCGGACGCTTGGTCTTCTGATCAGGAGCTGCTAACAATGTTGCTATTAGACCACCAGTGCTGGTACCTGCAATTACATCGAAATAGTCGGATATCCTGGCTTCTGGACCATCTAATTCCTGCATCAATAGTGCCCGGGAATGTATTAATTCCACTCTATACAGATTCAACAAATTCTGAGTAATAGTGTTCTGGTTGTTCATGTATCTTATGTTCAGTCTCAAGCATTTGTTTGGCTTTCTACATTCAAATTTCTATATCATGAGAATCTGCATACATGAAAAGTGGTTGTACCTGTAACTTTTCCTCCAGAAACTCGAGGATTTTTGCAGGAATAATTCCTCGTACTCCTCCACCATCGATGCTCAAGATGGTTATGATTTTCCCAGCGGAAGAAGCCATTCTACCAAACAAATTCAATGGTCCAGATTTCTGAGACTGCCCTTGGTTACGATTCTAAGTGAACATGACCTGTATTTTTATTCTTATATCTTGATTCCTATGGAGCAGCCTTAGAGAACAATATATTAGACAATGGGTGAAAGAAAAGCTGGATTGTTGGATTGGCATTACGGAAAGCAATGGAATAAAATGCCCTGCACGTTACTTCTGTTCCAAACAATTTATCGGACAGCATTTGTGTTTCTGAGCATCATTGCATTAATTTTTTTTATTATACCAAATGGTTATGGAGATACAAATATTTGGATGTAAACGTCTGTTTTATTCGAAGGATTCGAGGGCGAGATGTGCAGCTGGCTGCCACATGAAACATGATCGTAAACAAAAGTTTTTGCGAGGTTGACACGCCTAAGGCTTCGGCCACGTTGCTTTATAAAAATACATGGCGTGGACGAATATCCAAATGGTGATTGCAATTAGGATAACCCCGTTTAGAATCTGTGTTATAAATGTATGCCGTGTCAATTAAATTGTATAAAAGTACTGAATCATGAACATCATTTATGAATGCAGAACATTAACAATCAAGATATTTTTCAAACGTGTTTTAGAAAGGTATACCGTGTCAACTAAATTGTATAAAAGTACTGAATAATGAATATCATATCATTTATGAATGCATAGGATGAGCAATCAAGATTTATTTTCAATGTTTATTTAAATAAGGAGCCACTGTTGTGGCGCTAGTCCCTGTCTGTTAATAGAAGAGTTTGGTGAGTTATTATTATGAGATTTAATATGTGTTGAATTTGCATTATCATCAGAGCTGGTTTGCATTACTAGTGTGTTGTAGGCATGCTTATTTGTATTAAGATTTAGTGAATTGGATAGCGAATTGTTGTATGGACTTTTTGACTTTATGCAAAGAGTGAAATATAATGAACTTTGAGTTTGTTAAGTAAGAATTGTGATAAATGTAAGATTAGTTTTAGATGTAATTTTCCAATGTGTCATGATTTAGAAAATGTTTAGATTAATAATTAAAATGTAATAAAATTTAAGAGTGAATCATGGAAACCTTGACGGGGAAAAACTATAAAAGGTAATAATAATGCATTATAATGTATGAAGAATTAGAGAGTGTTAAAGTAAGTTATGTATTTTAATAAGCATGGGGTATAAAATATATTTAAATGCATAAAAATGAATTCATGGTGCATAAAAGATAGAATTTTGTTATTTTTTTACATTTGAATATTATGGAAATATTCATAAAATGATAATGAGCAAATAAACATTATTATGAATATAAATTTGTTAATTAAATCCATGGTGGAGAGTGTTCAATATTTAGATAAATGATTGTCGAAAGTCAAAGAAGAACTTCATTTAAAAATTATGGAGTCTTGAACCCATAATTGAAAGATTAGATATCTAGTAACATGTTTGGACATAAGTGATACCATTCCGGTTAATGTCAATGATTGGGGAATTATTCCATGGTCAAAAGAACAAAAGATATATTTATTTAAAAATATTGTTTATCATAACTTTACTGTGAACTTTAAATTTCTCCAATTACTAATTAGCAAAGAAAATAAACCCTGCATCTAATTTCTAATTAGTAATTTGTTGCATTTAATTAGTAATTTGTTGTGATGCAAAAGGACATGACTTTTGGTCTTTTTTATAGTTTTGGGTTAGTAAATATAGGATCTAAGTACAATAGCAAAGTAATTTTGATAAGTTTATTTTATAAATTAAAAACTAAAATAAACAGATTAAAATTAAAAAAACATTTAAACTCTACGAGTTGAAATGTAAATTGATCATGATCTGCAAGAAAAAATTCATTATCTTTTGGTGTTGTATACTCTTGCTTTCTGCAATATCTGTGTTCCATTTAAGCAAGTTAGTTTTTTTATTGAAATTTTTTCAAAGTATAATGAAAGCACTTACATCACAGATAAACAGATGGCATTAAACATAGTTGTTTTTCTATTTTGTGATTATCTTAATTAGGGAGTATAGTTTAATATAATTCATTTATTTGGCATAACATAAGCATAGGAGGTATGATGACATATAGAATGATGAAATTTGGGATAATTGAAAATAATAAAAGAATGGAGATTGACTATACCACTTCAAATTACTCTATTTATTAGTTAGAAATAATGTTTTGAGAGCTTGATTTTTTAAAAGTTATTATGTTATTATACTTTATACTTGGTGACAAGAAAGGTTTGCCTTGGCATAAGCTAATTATTGCAGGGTAATACAACTGGGAGAAATGATATTACATGTTATAAATTATGAAAGTCATATTCAATTAATACTGTTTTAAATAAAAAATAGATAACAGTTCATTTCAATGTGGGAATCTTTTTATTCAAGGAATTTTATTTCTTTGTGATTGGAAGTGTAATCTTTCCATTATGAATACTGAATAATAAAAATATTATAGGAAATTTGTACTTAGTTAAAACTATAAATAATTTAATAGTTATAATTAAATATGAATGGATAAGCAGTATTTAATATTATATGGGTAATTTAAATCATAAAATGCATTATTTATTTAAACATGAAAGATAGAGTGTGATATTACAATTAAATAAAAATAAATAATAATAATATTTTTATATTGGATCAGAGATATTGAAATTTAATTAAACATTAGCATAATGAATCAAGAGCCATAGAGACAAAATAAAAACTGCCAATGCAATTTTTATTAACTAATAATTAATGCATTAAACATTAGCATAATGAATCAAGAGCCATAGAGACAAAATAAAAACTGCCAATGCCAATTTTTATTAACTAATAATTAATGGAACATTCGACTAGATGAATGTTCAGATACAAGATGATCATTTAAGAACATAGGATTTGTGCTATAACATTTTGCCATTCTGTCAATACAATGTCATTTTGTCAGCAATGACAGCACTTCATTCCAAGTCTGCATGTTTCAAAAATTTCAGTTGAAGGGGATCCCATGGAATTTGCAGAAATTTATGCTTCTTTATACTAGCTTAACTGCTGAATTTTAACAAGATCATTTCCAAACTTTCCTAGAATGGCTGCAACTGTGCGTTCAGATGTTAGAACTTCAACTGTAGTTCTTGTGATAAGCTGACCAGCTGCTGTCACACTGCCAAAGGTGATATACAATGCCAAGGACATTAGTACAGAAATACTGATCAGCAAAACCACTATGATAGTAGCAATTGACAAAATTTTGCAAATGTTGTGTACCTTTCAAATCTGGCAGAAGTCCGTTGACGAAGAATTGGGTCCTCAAACTCAGAGAAATTGCTAATACTGTTTATATTGCGATTTGACTGAATTTTGAAACAAAGCATATAGTTAGTACTGCAGGGGTTCGTGTTTGCAGACAGATTTATGGTTAATTATCTTAAATAGAAATTTAATTGAATCAAGGAATCTGCTTTTGTTCTAAGAAATCAAAATCAAAAAGTAGCAATAGAGGGACAGTAGACGAATTGTTGGCAAATGTTGGAAAATGTCGGAGGGAGATCAAGAACTGCATACAAAATTGGTGCACTTGTTTGTTGTGGATTGCCTGAAATTTCAATCAGCGATTCAGATTTTCTAGGTCTAACTTCAAGAAGATTAACTTTGGCATGAGAAATCTGACTATACAAAGAAAACATGATCAGTAAATAAAGTGTGTTCATAGCAAGGCATCAACAATTGAGCTTGTTATTTGAAGATGCAAGAGTCCATGGTTATTTGAGCATTACAAGTTAATGGCATTGTGGTTGAATACTGAGGGTTTGTCTTAGCTGTGGTCGGCATGCGCTGTGGTGGTCTGATCGGCGGCCAGCTGTTCCTCCTTGAGATGCTGGAAAGTTCGGCTTGGGTTTTACTGTCTTCGTGGCCTTTGGGTTTTACTGTCTTCGCGGCCTTTGGGTTGGTATTGTTACTTGCTTGTTTAGCTCTACAGTCTGTCTGATTTTTCGTCTGTGGTGGAGTTCCTGGTTGCTTGGGTATTGTTACTTGCTTGTTTAGCTCTGCAGTCTGTGCGATTTTTCGTCTGTGGTGGTCTTGTGGGCGAACAACTGTCCCTCGTCGAGATCCTGGAAAGTTACTCGACTTGGGTTTTACCGTGTTCGCGCCCTTTGGGTTATTATTGTTACTTGGTTGTTTAACTCTGCAGTCTTGCCTACTTCGTAGGTCCAGCAGTATTGTCTCTTCGTTTCCTTCAAGAGTCCATGGTTATTTGAGCATTATAAGTTAATGGCATTCTGGTTAAATACTGAGGGTTTCTCTTACCTGCATGGCTTTTATGAGCGATATAAGCTAAGTCGAACCAAGGTTTTGGGGGTTGGAAAGGTTGGTTTTGGGGGTGGAAAGGTTTTGGGGTGTTATTGGGGGCCTTGCATCGTTCGAGGTGAAGGGCACGTGGTTCGGTGACTCCCAAGCCGTTGTGTAACGTTGGTATGAATCAGACCGTGTTCGCGCCCTTTGGGTTATTATTGTTACTTGGTTGTTTAGCTCTGCAATCTCTGCGATTTTTCGTTTGTATTTGTTGTATTGTCTGCGGTGAAAACACAATGCGGTTTCTGCCTGCCGTGATGCTGTGGGCTTGTCTTAGCTACATGGGTTTTATGGAAATTTCTGTAAATGTCGGTTTCGACCGGCATTTGGAACGAGACGACCTGAGTGAAGCTATGGCGTGTATTCAAGGTTTTTCGGTTGTATAATTTATGTGTATGTTTACTTTGGTGCATAATGTTTTTTTAAGTTTGTAATTCTATTATGGATCTATGAATATTCGACTTTGATATTACTCCTAGAACGGAAGGTTGCTTTGTTGACTAAAGTTGTATAAGACTAAAACACATGCCTAAGATGGCTTGTTGCAGCTTTGCAATGTTGACGAGATCTGTTTTGATTTGCAAAAACAATTTATTAGAAAGTGAGTATTGTACATACCTGAACCAACTGATCAGTTTCGAAAGCACACCGAGGAAGCTGTTCTCTTTGTAATATTCTAATATTGGCAGCTGTTGTGTGCCTCATATCAGAAGTCAGTACAGCACCCCTGCCAATTAGACAACACAATTTCAAAATAAGATCAAGTTGCTAAAACGTACTTTATCATATGCAATCCTATTACTGCTTACAGAACTGTATCTGCGATCAAACTTCAGATTCACGCTAACTAGCTAAACATGAGAATGCAGAAGGAGAGATCAAAAGTGTGAGGCTACAAAGCCATAAACTTTTGGAACAAGGCTTGTAGCACGTGCTTTTCAATGAGGTCTAATAGAAACATTGGCTGAAAATATTGCACAATGCTGAGGATGTAGGCAATTAAATGCAAAGAACCGACTAGAAATTTTAGGCACGGGTTTCATAAAAAGGTTTAAGTCCCCATGCCGAAGTACTCCAAAGGTAGCTTCTGCATACACAACACTGTGTGTGAAGTGCACTTCAAATGATATAAAAAATGAAATGGGTTGAGGTAAACTTAATGCTTGGACATTCTTTATCATGCTTATTTTAAAAGCTTGCATCATTTTATTTATTATTTCTAAATAACTATGTGTCATGATCTTTCTTTTTTTATTCTCGAGTCAAATGAATGCAATTAAACTAAAACAGAATGCACACAGAATCCAGACTAACACGTAGGAAAGTTTTAGAGACATATATGTAAAACCAAGTGAAGCCGAAAATAAACGTACTTTCACATTGAACTCTGAGCGGTTCTGTTTTAGAAGATAAAGAATTGCAAAAAAGTCATTTCTATCTATATCTGAATCCAACAGAATTTGATGCGGTGCTCCATGCAATGGAAAAATTTGACAACTTAGGTAAGCTAACAGAAATATTTGGGAAAGAATAAACACATGTAACATCATCATGATGCTGTGTCACGAGTTGCACTTTATATCATCAACCGCACTTGCTCATGCAAATAAACTAGTTGAGTCAAAACAGTAGTCAAATTATGCAAGACTGAAATAACATGGAAGTGTAACCTAAAACATCTCAACTCAATTTTGCATCAAATAATATCTTGATCCTTAAATAAAACAAAGATGTTTGGATAAGGTATTTGCAAAAAAACCTGAAATACTTGCAAACAGAAAGAAGCATCAAATAGTTGCAGATTGTACTTGCCTTATGTGAGTAGGGAACAACACAATTTCAAAATAAGATCAAGCTGCTGAAAGGTGTTTTATCATATGCAATGCTATTACTGGTTACAGAACTGTATCTGCGATCAAACTTCAGATTCACGCTAACTTGAGCCTCCTTTTACCCTGATTGAAGCTGTTTTTCTTCTGATGCACCACCAAGTAAAACAG
Source organism: Pinus tabuliformis (assembly GCA_031772625.1). NCBI lineage: Eukaryota > Viridiplantae > Streptophyta > Pinopsida > Pinales > Pinaceae > Pinus > Pinus tabuliformis. The sequence continues at coordinate 186,322,004 of CM062815.1, forward strand.
AACGTCAACAATGCAGCAGAAGATTCAAACTGAAGTGACAGATAGGAGAAGAAAAAAAATAAAGTAACAGATAGAGGATAATCATAATGCCACAGTACGAAATCCTCGAAAGGATACGCCACTTTGATTTCTACTCAGCTTGCAAATTTAGGGGATAATCGTATTAATTTGTAATGAAATCCTTAACAAGTATAAGGATATGCCACTTTGATTTTACTGAAAGCTTGAGAATTTAGGAGATAATCATATTAGCTTGGAATGAAATACTTTGATTGGCAAAAACAATTTATTAGAAAGTCAGTATTGTATATACCTGAACCAAGTGATCAGTTTCGAAAGCACACCGAGGAAGCTCTCCTCTTTGTAATTCCCTAATATTGGTAGCTGTTGCGTGCCTCATATCAGAAGTCAGTGCAGCACCCCTGCCAATTAGACAACACAATTTCAAAATAAGATCAAGCTGCTGAAAGGTATTTTATCATATGCAATGCTATTACTGGTTAGAGAACTGTATCTGCCATCAAACTTCAGATTCATGTTAACTAGCTAAACATGAAAATGCAGAACCATATTCATATTACTTTTGCATTTGTTCTGGACATGAAGGCCAGCATGTTCCTGCATTTTGCAATTTGTAGAAGAAACAGTTGGTTAAAATAAAATGATAACATTGTAAATTGAACAGAGGACATATTTGAGAGAAAACATGTTAAGGAGTTATCTGAACTAAGGCTTCTTCTGCAATACTTATGGCTGTATAAGAGTAAAACAGATCTCTAACATGGCTTGTTCCAGTTTTCCAATCTTGACGAGATCTGTTTTAATTTGCAAAAACAATTTATTACAAAGTCAGTATTGTATATACCTGAACCAACTGATTAGTTTTGAAAGCACACTGAGCAAGGTGTTCTGTTGGTAGTATTCTAATATTGGCAGCTGTTTTGTGCTTCGTTTCAGAAGTCATTGCAACAGTGCTGCTAATTAGACAACAAAATTTCAAAATAAGATCAAGCTAAACAAGCAGAACAGGAACGCCACCAACAACAAATACAAACTTCATATTCATGCTAACTAGTTAAACATGGCAATGCACAAGGAGAGATCAAAACCATGAACCTAAAAAGTCATAAGCTTCTGAAATAAGGTTTGGACTTCAAATGATATAAAAAATGAAATGGGTTCAGATAAACTTACTGCTTTGAAATTCAGCATTGAGTCCGAGCAAGAATACCAATGGAATGAGTGGAAGCTACCAGAAATGTATATTAGCCATTGTGTCCTTTGTGATTTGTAGATTGGAAACCATGTGAGCATTGTTCAGATTGTAAACTGCAAATCATGTCAGCAGTCTCCAGATATATGGCATATTCAGATGGTCTGTGGGATAAATTCTTTCTTGGTAATGTTACCAGATTTTATGCAAAGTAGTTACCCTATACCATTTGTTTCCAAAATATAACTCTACGTTGGACTTTGAATCAGATGTGTTTAGGAACATGGAAAAAATTTAAGCAAATTGTACAGCTAACAGTAAACAGAAACATAGGTAATATAACGCAAAACCTTTCGAGCCCAAAACTTTCATTTGGCTTAAGGTTATAATGCTATTATAATGAAAAATTATGCGGATCAAGCAACGGTCAGCAATTGATCGATTGCATATAGTCCCAGGGAAGGACTAATAATACGAAATGCATTATGTCATAATTGCATTTTCAAACAACATATATTCATTTTAAAGTCCATATAGTTTGATGCTATTTATAAAGTCTAGCTTCAAGCATGTTGTAGAATGCGTTCGATCTCAAATACAAGACAGAAACACAAACAATACAAATAGACATGTATAAAGACTTTCTAGGCCTGTTTCCTGAATCGTTGGCTACAGTATGCAACAAACAAAAACTAACATAGCATTCAGCCATAACATAGGAGGAGACAGAAATGACTAGCCGATTCAATATACAATTTGTCATTTAATCAATCTATGGAATCTTTGCTGTTTGCATTCAACAGCTGTAGATACAAAATTATTGCTGACTTGATGTTGCATTTGTTGTATTCAATGATATAATTTAAACCAAACATGGTACTTTTAAGATGCGACAAAAATATACATACAAAAGCTGACAAGACAATCTCTCGTTGTCAAGCTTGAAGCATGATGCAGAATGCGTTCCATTTGAGATAGAGAACAGAGACAAAAACAGTACAAACACATATGCATAAAGACTTTCTAGCCTTTTTTCATCAACTGTTGTGTTACATATTCTTTGTAAATGACTCAAAATTGCAAGTCAAATACTTGTATTATCGTGAGAGCATAATATGAAGAAACATGTTCATATTACTTTTGCATTTGTTATGGATGTGAAGGCTGCCATGCTCCTGGATTTTGTAATCTGTATAACAAACAGTTAGTTAGAACAAAATGATAACAGTGTAAATTGAAGAGAGGACATATTTGAGAGAAAACATGTTAAGGCATATGTTGATGTACCTTCCATTTGTTAGTTGACATGTAATAGCTCACTATCTTCATTGAGTGTGAACTTGCTCTGAATTTTGAAGTCACGTAAGATGTAAACAGTGGTAGCTTTCTGTTGCAAATATGTCTCATATGACATTGATTTTAAATCAGGAAGTAACTCATGTAATAAGGGCTCCCTGATAATGCACTGGACAAAGTTATTTGTAATGGATTCTATTACAGCATTTATACAATGCTTGTAGAGGAAAGGGCAATTATCATTGCATTGTGAACAGAAAATTGTTGCATTGGCTATTGCTATGGATGAATTCACTGGGCAGTTACAAATTGCACAAACATGTTCGAAAGGAGTTGAATATGGATTTGTTGCGGTCAGAATACCTTCGACCTGTTTATAAAACATTCAAACGTTAATTTACATTATTACATGCCAAATGCAAATGCAGCAAAAACATTGTTATTGCTATACTTACAGCATAGGTAGATGTAGTTAGTTTTGTGAGATTGTTGAGTGCATCTGTGTTAAGTTCAGTCATGAACGTTGACTTCGATGCTCTGAATATTGTCTCTGTTGTGTTTACCTTTTTTGTTAAATTTTTGAAAAGAATGAGCGGAAAGTGTCCTTTTTGCAATTGTTTTTCCATTGAAAGGAAAAATTGTTCATATGTGTCAAAGAGTTGCAACTGCAGAACAGAAATGGCTATGTATTGAAAAATACAAAAAGTAATATGCAACTACATTGTTCGTATGCATTGAAAAATTGCAATTGCAGAAGACAAATTACAAAAACTATGGACAAATTACAACAACTATGTATTGAAGTGATGCATGTTATTTACTGACAATTAGGAATAAGTAACATCTGAATACATACAGTTGCATTGTCGTTTTCAGAATCTCCATCTTTGATATGGAGTATGTAATGCAATCCAACTCGTTTGGCAAGTGTAACGGCAGCAGCGATTGTGCCAATTGGGTACATTTCTTTTTTGTTTGCAAATTGCCTAATGGTCGTATTGGGAATGAAGTGATATTCTTTGCAAACTTCAGGTACAGTTTCTATGATACTTGATTCATTAAGCAATATTATTTTGTCACAGTCACCGCGATCATAAACACTTTTAGGCAATATCCTGAAGTTTGTAATTGAGATGTTGTTGCCTTGCAAAATTTTGTGTTCATGTCGCTCCACCAAATGTGCAGGTACACTCAACGTTATAGTCATCATTCCTTGAGCATCTGTCAAATCAGCTCGCAATACTTGACGTGATTTGTTTGCTTTGTCAAGGAATGCACTATAGACAACCATTATGTCTCCAACAAATAGCTGCCCAATTTTACGACTATTGAGATCTTCAATTGATACTTTAATTGGCAGTATCTGTTTTTGCCTATTAAAATTGCCTAGTTAGAAATTGCTATAAACATTTGTAGAATACTATGTTTCTCCTAAAGACTGAATAACTAGAAATAGATTAGAGTGTTGTGTTTCATATGCATACCTTTTTGATGTATCATTTTGCACGTTTGTTGAATGAAGTTTGGTTGCGATTGTTTCAGTTGGACTAACACAAGCAAACGCATGGTTCAATATGATGTGGATATTATCACATGTATTTTGTGATAAGCAATCAATAAAGAAATTGTCATATGTAACCTGTACATGTCTTCTTGCTGCATTGTTTGGGGGGACTTACTACTAGTGCTTTCTTCACTCGTCCAAGATTTTCTAATTTATATACATTTAAATATAGATATGTAAAAAGAGAAGATATATATAGTAAACACTAATCTGACATATATACATTTAAATATAGATATGTAAAAAGAGGAGATATATATAGTAAACATTAATATTTTAAATAGCAAATAGCATATTTGTATAGTTGCCATACATACCTTTTCAAAGCAAGTGGTTGGTTTGCCTTTCCTAATTGAGTTATGTGGTCTATTTCTTCAGTTGTTTGTTTTCCTTTTTCAGGATTTATGCTATGTTATAGAATAGGAACATATATTTAGTTCAATTTCAAAGAGCATATAGAAGTAAACAGTTAACAAGGAACATTAAAACCATAGAACCATACATATGTAAAGATAGAATAGATATATACTAAACATTAACATTCTAAATACAAATTGGCATATTTGTATAGTTTTCATAGACATACCTTGCTGAACATTATTATTCTAAATACAAATTAGCATATTTGTATAGTTGTCATAGACATACCTTTGCAAAACAAGTGGTTGGCTTGCCCTTTCTAATTGCGTTATGGATTCTATTTCTTCAATTATTTCCTTTCGTCTCTGAAGATTTAGGCTATGTTATAGAATAGTAACATATATTTAGTGCAAACTAGAAGTAAAAACTGAACAAGAACATTAAAACCATAGAACCATACATATGTAAAAATAAAAATAGAATGCATATATAGTAGACATTAATATTCTAAATACAAATTACCATTTTTCTGTAGTTCTCATAGACATACCTTTGCAAAACAAGTGGTTCGTTTGCGCTTTCTAATTGGCTTATGCATTCTATTTCTTCAATTGTTTCATTTCCTTTTTCAAGATTTATGCTATGTTATAGAATAGTAAGACATATTTAGTACAAGTCAAAAGAACATATAAAAGTAAAACTTGAACAAGAAGACAAGATCCATAGAAAAGGAAAGGCAAAAAGAATATACTCTGTTTGTTTATGTTGCATGTTGTTGTTCTTTTTTCTTGGTCGTTCTGTTCAATTGAAAAGGGTTTTACTAGCAGAATCTGCATGCATAAATAGATGAGGTCATATCTGCAAATTTATGATAGGATAGTTGTGTTGGTTAATTGAAAAGGTTGTCTCTGGCATAAGTTGCATTGATCAATACAGAACGCCATATATGTAAATGTAGAATAGAATGCATAGTATGTATGCTGTTATCACTTCGTTTACCACAAAAAGATATTGTAGTATGCTTTAGTAAAATAGATATGGTAAAAGCAATGAGCTATTGCAAAAATGTCAAAATTTGGAATTTTGTAAACTGTTTCATGTGTATATCATAGGTCAAGGACAAGAGATATTATATCATGGTCAGACCAATATGCATCCAATACGAAAATTCTATACTTTATATTGCCTAGATTTGCCCAAACATGGTCAATCAATGATTTGTGCATGCTATTAGTTTTGTCAACTAGGAAATGAAGATTGTAGTTTTGCATGTAGGTTTCTAGCTGCTTTGTTTTTTGATTGCAATGCACCATATCAATATTGAAGTCCCCTAGTATAACTATGATATTGTTTAGATCTAACTGGTATAAGGCTTTTGCAATGACGTTGAGGATATTGTTTAGGTTTGCATGTGGCGATGCATATATATTGAGTATTGCAATTTGTAATGTGTGAACTTTTATTTTTGCAAACAATGCTTCTACAAAGCAGTCTTCAAAATGGGTATGTTCAAGGATAATGATATTTTCCTTTATCAATATCATTACTCCATGCTTAATGCAACTTGAGATGCAATTGAAATTTTTGAAGTATTCATTTTGCATAGACAGCAACATATGTGTTTCTTGTAAGCACAAGATATCAGATTGAATTGTGTCATAGTCATTGCATATGTCAGTAAGATGCGCATGAAGATTGCGAGTGTTCAATGAAAGAATAAAGATGGATCGCAATGATTGTATTGATGAACAGTCATATTCTAGTTGCCATTTTGCAGTGGTTTGCAAACGTTGCATTTCAGAATTTACTTTTTGCTTGACCTTGAAGTTACTATGTTTAAGAGGATTAAGCAAATACAATGATTCTATGTTTCTGACACGTGATAGTGCTGTGTATACTAGGCCATGCACTTGTACTCCAGTAGGGTCGAATGCAAGCCTATCCAAGGTTAAGCCTTGTGATCTATGTATTGTGCGTGCACATGCAAGTTGAATTGGAAATTGTTTTCGTATTTTCAATGGCGCCATCTTTGATGTCATAGGCATTGGTTTTGATATTCGCAATATTGGTGTCCAATCATGTGCTATCTCTGAAGTGTACAAATGACCTAGTTTTCTAGATTGTCGATGACCAATATTAGGGTCATGGAACTTAATCCATAGAACATCGACCTTATTTGTATGGGTATATGCTTTAACTATTCCATCTGCACCATTCACTAGCCCATCTGGTGCATCATAATTGCAAGCATACATTTCAACTAACATGTTCAACTTTATCAAAAGCTGTGGAGGCAAAATAGCCGTATGTTGATGAGCTGCGAAATTGTCACTATTCTCCTCATTTTCGTCAATTGCATTAATCAAAATTTCTTTGCCAGGCATTAGCATCAACATTTTCTTGTTATGCATTGCAACATCTTTGTTTTTGTAAAATAAGTAGGGAAATGTTGGATCATTTGGTACAGGGCACATGCAACTTGTATTCATGTATTTTATATCGTCAGATGTTTGACAATTTGTTCGCATTCTATTTAACACTGATATGAATCTCTTATTTGTTTGTCGCATTGTCATATGCAATTGGAAGCACTTGACATTATCCTTCCAGAAATCATGTGTTATTGTTTGATTGTTGATTGTTGGTTGTTCAAAAATAAGAGAGTCTTGAATAGGTTGTGCTTGATAGAAATCACCACAAAATATGATGTCAATGTTCCCAAAGTATTTTGTTTGGACATGTTTTATGTTTCTGAGTCTATTGTCAATAGAATATAAGAACCGACTTCCAATCATCGAGATCTCATCTATGAAAGCTACTTGCAATTCTTGATATAGCTTTGATAAGTTGTCCAATACTTCTTTGCTCAGTGAGAACAGTTGAGACTTGTTAAAAGGCATTAGCAATGCAGAATGGATTGTTGTTCCACCTGCATTATATGCAGCTTTTCCTGTGTATGCTAATATTAGACCTTTTGGTTTCATAGGATCAGTTGTGTTTTGTGAATCATAAATTCGTATAAGCATTTGGAAAATCGCTTTTGCTGTGAGCGTTTTACCTACACCTGCTCCACCTGTAATAAAAAGGTAAATTGGTTCCTTGGGGTTTTTCTTTTTTTTAACTGCAATGTCTTTTACAATTGCTTGTTGTTCTTTGTTCAAGATTCTTCTAAGTTTGTAATATTCATTGTTCTCCATTAAAAATGGATGGGCAGTAATTTGAAATCCAAGATTGATTTTTTTCTTCATTTCAAATTGTTTTGGAAATTGCAAATCATATTCCTCATAATGGGAATTGTTCTCTTGGTCTTGCATATTCATTTCGTTAGTATTCAAAGAACTAATTTGCTCATTTGTTGCAGTCTCTAAATCACCCCATGTTGGATTGATGTTATATGTAAATTTGGCTTCATTAACTTGAATTGTTTTTTCATGTAATGTATATGCAGAGAGCCATGTAGGCAATTCTTGTTTCAATGTATCTTCACAATTTTCAAATGGCATATATAACAATAATTTCTCTCGACAAAAGTTTTCAATATCATTGTGTTTGTTATATTTGACAAATCGTATAACATTTGGTTTTTTCCTTTTAGATATGGGTTTGCCATTTTTCTTGTAATTTGATACAAATTCTGCAAGGCAGATTTTGCTAATGGAACTTGGTCGTCCAATGTAGTAGTCAACAATGGAATGGCACATAACATCTTCTGAATCATCAGGTTCTTGTTTCAAAAGAATAGGCGGTTTAAGCATAAACGTCCGTTCATCAACTGGAGACGTGTTCACAAATATACATTCCCTTGAACTAGAATTCAATGGCAATGAAAGTGCTATATGCACTGCTTGTTGAGCTGACATTTGCTGTAGATTGAGTAATGTATTTCCAAGTTTACGAATCATTTGCATAGCGTCAATTTCATCTTTCTGATGCTCTTTCCGTATTCTTCTAAATGCATTTGTCATAGACTTGTCAATTTTGGTCATATATGAACTACAATACGATGCTGCAGCATATGCATTTAGCACAAATTGTGCATCTGTATTTGCATTCCATAAAGCAGGGATACCATTTGCAAAACTGTTATTCCAAATGTGAGAAGGTTTTCGTTTCAGGAAAATTGTTGGTTGCTTTACTGTATGTTGCAATAGTTCTATGTACTCATTTTGTAGCAGCCCTATTTCTAGGAGGAAATCGTCATGTGTTGTTGAATCATTGTAGTTTGTTTGCTCCAAGAATGCAAAAAACGATATTGATTTCTCTACAATTTTTGTATTTTCTGCATTGGTTGGTTCAATGATCATTGTTGATTTCATTGGTGGCATGGGGAAGTTGTATCTGCAATTTGAATTTTTTCGCTTCTTACAACTTTTTGTATGGTGATGTTTATGCAATTTAGCAACATCTGGCTCCAAATGATCTGTATTACAAGTGATGTAATTGTCAAGAAACTTCTCAATTTCTGAGTTGCTTTCTTTTCCATATATTGGAGCATTCTCTATCCATAACAGTCCATGTTCATGTTCAGTTCCTCTATTTTGGAATTCTGTTACAAAATAGTAATCAGATATTTTTCCAAAGAATGTAGTATCTTGACATATCAATCGCTTTATAGCATTAATTCTATGTCTATAGTATTGGCTACATGTGACTGGATATTTTCTTATAAGGTAGTCAATGTCATCATCTTCTAATATATCAATAGCATTTTTATTTGCTTTATTTCTAAACAATGTGACAAGTGTATCTACTAATGGTTTCCATCGATGTTCTGCACTTGTGAATGTCACAAAGAAAGTTGGAGGGCCCAGTTGTCGTATCATTGCAAATATGTTTTTCCTAATTTGTTCCAAATGGTCAGAAGATATGCGAATGTTTTTGAAATCTATGTATCCAATGTCAGACTTCAATAACTTTTCCAAATTTGCTCGATACTTGACATCTTTTGCTAATATTTTCCTGCCTTTTAGTTGTCCCTTTCTTATTCGCACCCATATGCAAGAAAGCACTTTATCAATTATTATTCGCATTGTCTTGAAAAACAAATTTTTTGTATGATATTGGAAGTCACCACTTGCTTGTAACAATTCCCATTGTACAATTTTTTGGTAACTAAACCTATTTGTGATGTCATGATCACGTGCATCGCCATAAAATAATGTTGGAAAGTTCATTTCTTCTGCATATTTGTCCTTGAAGATGCCTAATGGTCGTTGTCCTTCAGCAGGGGCCACTTCAATAATCTTGTCTTGCAGATCGTAGATGCGTTGTGATTCTATTAATCCATGCACCAATGTTTCAGTAGGTGTTTCATTATTTGCATCACTATCTGTATCACTTTCATTGTCACTGTTTGAATTTTGTACAATGTATTCATTATCCTCTTGTAAAACATGGGCCCAATTCTCATTTATACAAATGTTGCTAGCTTTATAAAGACTTCTAGAACATAGTTCGTTCAATGCCTTCATGACAATAATCGGACGTACTTTACCTGTTTGGTATGCATTTTTGTATTGCAATCTTCTTTTCAATGCAACTGCAATTGTCATTGTATCATTTAGATATTGTGGCAATGCTTTTTGCACAATGTCCATATGAACTGGTACATTGATAATTGATCCTGTTAAGCCAATTTGTGACCGTCTATGTCCCCATTGTCTGATTTGTGCAAATGCAATTCTCAATGACACAAGTCTTTCTTCTAGGTCTGAAAGTATATTTACAGTTGGCAATGAAATGTTACGTCTTATTTGTTCGGGTGCTGCAAATTGTGGTAGCTTTCCATTCTCGAGTGCTTTCTTGCAAGAAACACATATGTTTTCATTGGTAAAGGTCCTATTGTTCAACGTCAAATCCATATGCTTTTCTTGCAAATTTGTAGTGAAGAACCTAATATTTTTGTAAAATGCAATTTGTTGCAAACTGCACATGTATTCCTAGGCGTGTCTTCGACTTTTTCCATATAAATTTGTATTGCATTTTTCTTTCTTGACTTCTTATTATAAAATGGTTTTTTGCATTTGTCATTGCATTTGCGTTTTGCACGTATGAATTGCTTTAGCTTGTGATAATTCAGCCTACAATCCTTAGTTGGTTGCATTTGCTCTAAATGACATGCTATCTCAAATGCAATATTATTGCTAAAATGTACTTGAGATATACATTGCTCTTTTTCTAGTACATGCTCATGACGCAATTGATTACAAACATCATTTGCTTCCATGGACAACTGTTCAGAATTGTGAACATATTCTTGTATCATTGCATGATAGTGAATATGTGATGTATTTGTCATGAATGACAAGATGTTAACAATATCATTGCATCTCGAATAAGCGCAACTGTAATTGACAAAGCTATTAGTAACAGAGGACCATACTTGGATATTGACTTTGAATATGACAGATATCCATTGTAGGCAAAATGGTCCACCTTCCACTTGTCCTTTTTCATATGGCATTGCCATATTTATTAGATATTGTTGCCAATTGCTATTTATTGTATACTGTATCGCATCAACTACTAGGTATTGCTCTAAACAATGCAATGCCTCTTGATTCTTATGCATAACTGCATTGCAAAAAGATTGCACAATGTAAAGTCGCAAAGACTCTGCATTGAATTCTGTCGCTACTAAATAGCAAATTGCATTAAAGAGACTGTCACCACAATTAGATGTCACTTGCTTTACAATTGTTAGTCCATTTAAGAGCATATTATTTGCAATGTGCATCCAATTGCTTTCAATATCTTTGCAAATAGGTGATAGGTAGATATTAGACTGGTTGCAAATGCAAATTGGAAACTTTTGGTAAACCAATGGTTCATAATGACCACTAACAGGATTTGCATCATGAAAGAGAATGCAATATGGAATTGCATTTTCATGTTGATTAAAGAGCAAATATCTCGTTTTTCTTGTCAATGACCAAACTGCAATTGATATATCTAGCCATTTAGCTAACCAACGTATGCAAAAGGTATCACCCCATAAACCTCGTTCAGACTCCTTTATATTTGTAGATACAGAATAACGCATTTTATGAAGATATGTACCAATATCATTAACACCATGTAACTCGTATAGGAACTCAGGTGCTAGTTCATATTGATATGACTATATTGCTTCAACGTCATTGTTCTTTAAGCAAAAAAGAAAGTGGTCTATTAACCCATTTCGCAATTCATTTGAAGTATAACGAAAATGTAGAAGCATTTCGAACGAGTCAAATAGACAATCTCCTACAGTATATGAAAATGCATTTAGTCTAAAAAGACCATTTCTTTTTAATACAATATCAATGTTCTCAGGCAAAATGCATTGCAATCTGAATTTGTAATTGTCAACATCTATTATTTCTTCCATCATTTGCAATTGCTTACCAGAGTTGGCTTTTGCAATTGTCTTGTACAGCTTTGCAAAAAATATTAATGAAGTTAGCAAAAACTGAACATGACTGTTTTGAACAAAATGTATGTATATTAAAAAAATAGGCTATTGCATTATCTTGGTAAACAAATATCAAATTTCTAGCAACAAGCCATATTTGTAAATAACAAAGAAATTGGAAATGGAAACAATGCAAAGACATAATGAAAAAAATGGAGCATAATTCTAAGAATATTTGTGCAAGTTAACAAAACGGAACAATCGAAACACAAAATGAAGTTAACAAAAGGAAGCAATGGAAAGACAAAATGAACAAATGCAACAGAAATTTAAGAATATTTCTGAAAGTTAACATCATTGTCAATTGAATTTGTCAAATAAATTGACCATGAGGCTATTTATGAGTTTTACATAAGTGGTGCACCAATTCAACTGACAAAATATAAAAAGTATTGTCTCTGATTTGTGCTAGGTTGCAACTCCAACATATTCCAAGGTAAAAAGTTTCCTGCTATTCGTTATCAACCTATGGTTATACTATATGGATCTAAACAGAATTCAAGGATCAAGGAACCCAAACAAGGCATTGAGAACCAGATACGAGTAGTGCATAAGCATACTTCCATAACACTTCTCAAGAAGATCCATCATTATGGGACACTGCAGGTATGATCCATATAAATGATGAACATGTAATATATTCAAAGGGTAGCTTTGGCAAACACAGCAACAATCTGCCTAAGCAAATTGTCCCAAGACTGTTGGCAATTGTGGCATGTGAAAGAAGATGCCCAAAAATTACAGATCTTTGATGATTCACAAATTGTGGTGAATTGGATGAATGGAACAAATTGATTGGATAATTATAAACTTCAACCTATATTTCAGGAGATTCAACTTGCTTAAACAGAGTATTTAACACATTATGTTTGAACATGTTTACAAAGACACGAACATGGAAACTGATGGACTGTCAAAAGCAAGATTACACTTGGTAGCATGAGCTTGGCTCATTCAACAGAGAGTGGAAGGAGAGCTGATGGAATGTCTTTTAAATGTCAATATCTATATGTATAATTTTTTATGGCACTGTTTATGAACATATCTAGGACCTAATTCTTTATGAGACAAAACTGGTTTCAAACCTGTGATGTATGTCAGAATGACCATGACAGGGCTGTCATATTGACATTTTTGAAAACTGGTTATGAAGCAACATATCTTCTCAGCCATACTTTTATCACTTCCTATGCTTAAGCATATCTCTATATCTATATTTTTTTATGGGACTATTTATGGACATATCTAGCAGCTAATTTCTTATGAGATAAAACTCGCTTCAAAGCTCTGATATATGTTAGAATGACTATGATAGGGCTGTCATATTGACATTTTTGCAAACTGTTTATGAAACAAGATATGTTCCCAGCAATACTTTTATCACTTCCTATGCTTAAGGATATCTATGAAATGCAGAAACATATATAATAAATGTAATTTTGTTTTCATAATAAAATAATTTTTCTCTCTGAGCAGAATAAGGTAGTTGAACATCATATCAGAACCAATCTGGTTATAACTAGCTAACATGACATTTTAATCTAAGGTTTAAATAGACAAAATGTCTTGATACATCATTATATGGAGCTAGTTGCATGCATTACTCAACTTCTACTTGTTGGGATCATCTCAAATAATATTATTGTTATGATTATAACAATTGATAATATTAATATTAATATTAATGTAAACACAGAATAAACAATGACAATTTCATATTTGAATTCCAATATAATTGAATGACAAAAAAAATATAAATGACTGAATACAGCTTAAATATCTATGTTTTTTAAAACAATCACAGAGTAACTCGACTATAAATCTAGAGTAACTGAAGCATAAACCTACACAATGCAAAAATTAAAAGCCTAACAAATTCACAAAAAGCAATTAATACAAAAATTGACAAAAAGCAATTAGTCGAATAACACCGTACCTGGAACAAAGCCGACTATTCAAATTCCTTCTCGTCTAGACCATATTCATGCACAATAGAGCCTATACCAAGAACCACAGCTTCACCTAGGTCATCTCGGCCCAAATGACAAGGAAGTCACATGGTGCTCGAAACTGACATTTACGGGAATTTCCATAAAACCCATGCAGGTAAGAGAAACCCTCAGTATCACGGAAAAGCTTATAATTTTCGCAAACGAAACATTTCATCCAATATATAAGCAACAGCAAATGAACAACATCTAGTACCAATATAGAAAACCTTCAATTCAGCACTTCTTAACAGAACAAATGAACTTAACACTAACTAAATGAACTTAACAAAGTTGTTAAAAAAGCAACCTTCCGTTCTAGGAGTAATATCAGAGTCGAATATTCATACATCCATAACAGAATTACAAACTTAAACAAACATTATGGACCAAAGTAAACATACACATAAATTATACGAGCGAAAAACCTTGAATACACGCCTAAGATAGGAAACCGTGCAGTTACAAAACAGACTGCAATCTTCAATATTTTAACATTTCAAACAGTTCAAAATCCCCAATTTATTTAGATCTTCATGTGCAAAAACAGTTCAAACTACAAAAGACTGCGACTCAATCTGTACCAAGAACCATAGCTTCGCCCAGGTCGACTCGGCTCAAATGATAAGGAAGTCACATCGTGGCTGAAACCGACATTTACAGAAATTTCCATAAAACCTATGCAGGTAAGAGAAACCCACAGTATCACGGCAGGCAACAACCGCAAATATACTCCCCAATCAGGGATCACGGAGTCCCCAACAGAGATCACGGATCAATCGCATATAGTCCCCAGCAGGGATCACGGAGTAACTGGACTATAAACCTAGAGTAACTGGACCATAAACCTACACAATGCAAAAAATAAAACCCTAACAAATTGACAAAAAGCAAGTAATACAAAAATTGACAAAAAGCAATTAGTAGAATAACACCGTACCTACAACGAAGACGAGCGTTCGAATTCCTTCTCGTCTAGACCATATGCATGCACAACCCAGCCTATGCCAGTACCATGAGAAAATGTGCAAATGACGAAATTGGTTAACGAAGTCTGCACACAAAACCCTCAGTATTCAACCAGAATGCCATTAACTTATAATGCTCAAATAACCATGGACTGTTGCATGCAGGTAACAGAAACCCTCAGTATTTAACCAGAATGCCATTAACTTATAATGCAGTAGCCGAACTTAACCTCTAAACAATACAACCAAGAATCACAGCTTCACGCAGAAATTTACCCAAATTTCCATAAAACCCATGCAACTAAGACAAACCCTCAGTATTCAACCAGAATGCCATTAACTTATAATGCTCAAATAACCATGGACTCTTGCATGCAAGTAACAGAAACCCTCAGTATTTAACCAGAATGCCATTAACTTATAATGCAGTAGCCGAACTTACCAAAGCGACAGCACACAGTCGAGGGATACCAGCCGCACCTGGAACAACAGAACCGCAACCAAACGTTTGCGATAGAGTTAACCGAGCAGCCAGGAACCGCATTGTGTTTTCACCGCAGACAATACAACAAATACAAAGGAAAAATCGCAGAGACCGCAGAGCTAAACAACCAAGTAACAATAATAATCCAAATGCCATTAGCTTATAATGCAGTAGCCGAACTTAACCTCCAAACAATACAACTAAGAATCACAGCTTCACGCAGACATTTACTGAAATTTCCATAAAACCCATGCAGCTAAGACAAGCCCTCAGTATTCAACCAGAATGCCATTAACTTATAATGCTCAAATAACCATGGAATCTTGCATGCAGGTAACAGCAACCCTCAGAGCACGCAGGAACCGCATTGTGTTTTCACCGCAGACAATACAACAAATAGAAAAGAAAAATCGCACAGACCGCAGAGCTAAAGAACCAAGTAACAATAACAACCCAAAGGCCGCGAACAGCGTAAAACCCAAATAACCATGAACTCTTGCATGCAGGTAACAGAAATCCTCACTATTTAACCAGAATGCCATACAGTAGCCGAACTTACCAAAGCCACACCCAGCAGGCAGGAACCCCACCGCAGACGAAAAATCGCACAAACTGCAGAGCTAAACAAGCAAGGAACAATACCCGAGGAGGCAAGAACTGCACCGCAGACGAAAAATCACACAGACTGCAAAGCTAAACAAGCAACTAACAATACCAATCCAAACGCCGCAAAGACAGTAAAACCCAAAGGCCGCGAAGACACTAAAACCCAAGCCGAACTTTCCAGCACCTCGAGGAGCAACCGCTGGCTGCCGATGAGACCACCACAGCGCATGCCGACCACAGCTAAGACAAACCCTCAGTATTCAACCAGAATGCCATTAACTTATAATGCTCAAATAACCATGGACACTTGCATGCACGTAAGCGAAAACCTCAGTATTCAACCAGAAGACAAACCCTCAGTATTCACAATAATAATCCAAATGCCATTAACTTATAATGCAGTAGCCGAACTTAACCTCTAAACAATACAACTAAGAATCATAGCTTCACGCAGACATTTACCGCAGGAACTCTACCGCAGACCAAACATCGCACAGACTGCAGAGCTAAACAAGCAAGTAACAATACCAACCCAAATGCCGCGAAGACAGTAAAACACAAGCCGAACATTCCAGCATCTCGAGGACGGACACGTGGCCGCCGATCAGACCACCAGACCGCATGCAACCACGTGCCCCTCACGCGCGCCACGTGCCATTCGCCTCGAACCATGCGAAGCGCGTAATAAGACCCCCAACCCTTTCCGCCCCGTAAACCTTAGTTCGACTTAGGAAATATGCCAAATATTTGCAAAAATCGCGTCCGTCAACCCATGGACAAACCCTCAGTATTCAACCAGAATGCCATTAACTTATAATGCTCAAATAACCATGGACACTTGCATGCACGTAAGAGAAAACCTCAGTATTCAGCCAGAAGACAAACCCTCAGTATTCACAATAATAATCCAAATGCCATTAACTTATAATGCAGTAGCCGAACTTAATCTCTAAACAATACAACTAAGAATCATAGCTTCACGCAGACATTTACCCAAATTTGCATAAAACCCATGCAGCTAAGACAAACCCTCAGTATTCAACCAAAATGCCATTAACTTATAATGCTCAAATAACCATGGACTCTTGCATGCAGGTAACAGAGCAGGCAGGAACCGCATTGTGTTTTCACCGCAGACAATAGAACAAATAGAAAGGAAAAATCGCACAGACCGCACAGCTAAACAACCAAGTAACCATAATAACCCAAAGGCCGCGAACAGGGTAAAACCCAAATAGCAATGCACTCTTGCATGCAGGTAACAGAAACCCTCAGTATTTAACCAGAATGCCATACAGTAGCTGAACTTACCAAAGTCACACCGAGCAGACAGGAACTCCACCGCAGACGAAAAATCGCACAGACTGCAGAGCTAAACAAGCAACTAACAATACCCGAGCAAGCAGGAACTCCACCGCAGACGAAAAATCGCACAGACTGCAGAGCTAAACAAGCAAGTAACAATACCAACCCAAAGGCCACGAAGACAGTAAAACCCAAGCCGAACTTTCCAGCATCTCGAGGAGGAACAGCTGGCCGCCGATGAGACCACCACAGTGCATGCCGACCACAGCTAAGACAAACCCTCAGTATTCAACCAGAATGCCATTAACTTATAATGTTCAAATAACCATGGACTCTTGCATGCAGGTAAGAGAAACCCTCAGTATCTAACCAGAAGACAAACCCTCAGTATTCAACCAAAATGCCATTAACTTATAATGCTCAACTAACCATCGACTCTTGCATGCAGGCCACACAGTAGCCAAACTTACCAAAGCCACACCGAGCGGGCAGGAACTCCACCGCAGACGAAAAATCGCACAGACTGCAAGTAACAATACCCGGGCAGGCAGGAACTCTACCGCAGACCAAACATTGCATAGACTGCAGAGCTAAAAAAGAAAGTAACAATACCAACCCAAATGCCGCGAAGACAGTAAAACACAAGCCGAACATTCCACCATCTCGAGGACGGACACCTGGCCGCCAATCAGACCACCAGACCGCATGCAACCATGTGCCCCTCACGCGCGCCACGTGCCATTCGCCTCGAACCATGCGAAGCGCGTAATAAGACCCCCAACCCTTTCCGCCCCGTAAACCTTAGTTCGACTTAGGAAATATGCCAAATATTTGCAAAAATCACGTCGGTCAACCCAAAGTCAGCGATCTATCGATCGCTTATAGTCCCCGGCAGGGACTAATAAGTCTCATATTGAAATGCAAGGTGTTTGCTTTACCCAAGAAGATTTATTTCCTACCACATACTAGGTTTAGTTGTCGATTTTTCTAGATATCAAATATAAGTAATCTGAATTTTTTAACATTTTATTTTATGTTTGAAAAACATTAAGAGAAGTATTCTAAGATAATCATAGTAGGTTGGTAGTGTGATAAATATTTTGAAAATTACATCAAATGTGAGTATAAGATGGACAATCTAAAAGAAATTACTTTTCATCTTCAACCCTCTTAGTGTTAGGTGAAAAATTCTTTCATCCCATGGTAATGCCTAGTTTCACTCTAAAGCTCATGAGAACTTGTTCTTATTTTCGTAAAATCTATTTTCTTCTTAACTTTAATATATTTTTTATTTTCAAGATGGATTGATTACCTCTTTATAATATCTTAGTTTCCTTTCTCCCTCTAGCTCTTTATTACCCCCAATTTCTCCTTAAATTTTGAAGTAATAATATTTTGAATATTATCCTTATTCTACAAAATTACCTCCTTCTTTATCCCCCAATTGTCTAATCAAGGTTCCGCATCCTTATTCCATCGTGGCTTGAGCTAAAGGTGGGGATTTTAGCTAGAGTTAGAAGCAATTTCAAGAAATATCTTGGCTTCCATGTTGTTTAGCTTCTTCTTATACATAAGATACCTAGTGATAGCCATGTTTTCAATGGGGGGAAGATTTGCTTCAATCAAGACGATAAGAGGGAGTTTTTCTTTTAATTTTTGCATTTGTTCTATATTCCTCTACATGAGATATTGCAACCCCAAACCTCACATCATATAAAATAATAGGAGTGACAAGATTCTTAAAGAGAACTCATTTTTTATCTCATATCGAAAGATTTGTTGACCTACAATTGTTTTCAAGCCCATAGTAAGTTTTTTATC
Organism: Pinus tabuliformis; assembly: GCA_031772625.1. Classification (NCBI taxonomy): domain Eukaryota; kingdom Viridiplantae; phylum Streptophyta; class Pinopsida; order Pinales; family Pinaceae; genus Pinus; species Pinus tabuliformis. The sequence continues at coordinate 186,341,062 of CM062815.1, forward strand.
CTCTATTTATTATTTTCTCAATAATGTGATTATAATTGAACTCATGATGGATATCAATCCCAAGATTTTTTTTAAGGAACATCCTCCAAGTAGTTGTTGTCCTATATGAAAGTATATTATGTGATCTTTTTGGATTTAATTATCATGACTTTAGTTTTAATAGTATTAATAGTCATACCCATCTTGGAGCATAAATCATGTAGGATGATTCTTAGTTGTTTTCCAAGATCATATTGTATCATTGCCAAAATACCAATATCGTCATCATAAAGGAGAAGAGCTATGACTATATTAGTGAGTGTGAGGCTAACACAACATGGATCTTCTAAACACTCGTCTAGGTTATCAATGTATACGTCAAAAAGGGTAGAGGATAAGAGACACACTTTATTGACTCAAATATTACATTTATTTTAATATGATGAACCCTCAATAGTACTAAACTTAGCAAAACAATTATGATATAGCCTTGTTATTACAACCCTCAACATGAGAGGAACCATTATCTCTTCCAATTTCTTTCGTATTTTCATCCTAGGAATGGTGTCAAATGTTTTTCTAAAGTGAAGAGATCAATTTTATAATTGTGACATTCCTATGCAGTGATCCTGAGATAACAATCTGGCCCAAAGTTGGATGATGTCTCCTGAAACAAGCTTGTTCGTCAACTCGTTTACTGAGGCCTTTTAGCCATAGTCTAATATTCTTTTCTAAAATAATTCTATACAATTTAACTAAAGTATCGCTAATCATAATGATCCTATAATTTGAGGGAATGCTTCTATCCCAAATTTTAAAGATAATTCACAATGAAACTTTATGTGAAAGGCTTAGGGAAGCCTTGGTTCAGTTCCAAATTGAGGATATTATGTATATGAGGGATGAGGATATGCCCTCCCATTTTAAGAATTTTAGCTTGGTAGCCTTCCATATCCTTAGTTTTCTAATTAGAAAGCCACCTGACCCCAAACTCAATGCTTCCAAAGAAAAGATATCATTTTATATAGGGGCATTCAAAATGGTGTCCATGGAATTAGGGGAATCATAAAAAAATAATTAGATTCCTTTGAAGAACCAGAATCATAAGGGTTTTGAATGTATAAATTTCAGTTCTTAAAGTGTAACAACCCTGGTCAAAATTCCATGTAATAAAATTAATAAAGGAAAAATAATAACCAAGGTCATGGGACTTATTCCAAGCCGAATATTGGGCAAAACACCCTAGTTTGGGTGTTTATTTGGTTTATTATGGTTAAGGAAATGGCAAAGGATTTGGAAAGGCAAAGTGGCATTAATTGGCATTTTATTTATGAAAATAATGGAAATTAAGAGAAAGTCAAGGTGAAAGGTCACATGTTGCATGTGAGGAGGAAAATGAAGGAAACCAATAGAAAATGAAGCAAACAGAGACCTAATTAATAAAAAGGCTTATGAGGATGAGTTCACAACCTTTTATCAGTTCCGTTTTTGGAGCTCTCTCTCATACTCTTAGACACTTAGAGTATTCTTGGAGCACTCTAGCATTGGAAGAAGAAAGGAAAAAGAAGGACAAGAAAGTAGAGGGAAGCAAATATCAAGCAAGGAAGAGTAGGATCAAGTGACTACAGTGAAACTACTTGCAGGTATCGAGTTGCAAGTATGACTTCCTTGTTGGTTTTGGCATGCATGGTACATGCATGTGTGTTTTTGGTTCTCTTGTTGTCTTTGGCATGGGTTTTATCAGGTTTGACGGTGGTTTTCAGCCTTGCCTTTCCATTTCTGGATAGCCATGGTGTGATGGGTTTCTCTTGTTTGGATTGAGCTAGATAGCCGAATGGATTCAAAGCTAAGTGGGGTGGTCTGAGGATTAATCACAAGCCCTAGGAATCCATTGGTGGGATATATGGTAAATCCTGGTCGTGAGTACCCTTGATTGGGCCTCAAAATCCCTTGACTGGTAATGGCAGGATACACGGTAAATCCCAGAGGGTGGAGATCTCGTAGGCCTAGGAATCCCTTGACTGATAATGGCATGACACACGGTAAATCCGAGAGGTGGAGATGGACAAATTCATCACGGTTTAGGTGGAGAGGTTCAGAGGCATCCATGCTTGTTTAGGGCCTAGTGATCTGGTGGGATTGCGTAAAGCCTAGTTTTGTTGATGACGGTTTCGTGCCTAGGAATCCCTTGCTGGATATACGATAAAGCCCGAGGACGCCTTGATTGGTTTTGGTGTGAGTCCCACATTCATGCTTGGAATATGGCACGAGGGTGATTGGCTAAAAGAAAGATTTGGTTCAGCCCAATCTATGGTTAGGTGGTACATGGAAGTCCCTAGCTTGGTTGGATTTTGCATATATTAATAAGAGGTCCTTTCCTCTTGTATATTATGTGTAAATGTGCTTGTTATTATGTGATTATAATGGTTGTTGTATCATAGTTATTTTGATGGTTATAAGCATGGTTTATGACAGACTTGAGTTATGACTCTCATCATGTTTTGATTGGTAAATAAATGAATAATGAATATATGACCTAACAGATGATAATACAACGATTATGTGACGGCATCAGTCCTTCTTGATGATTCTCATATAAGTATGAGACCCCTATGCTCAGATATGTGGTTATGACATGTAGATTACATGTTTGTGATATGTTTGACGAAATGCCTATCATGGCTATGAGAGGTTAGATCAAGTATTTGTACCAATATTTGCATTAGTATCTTTCATTCATTGTTATTTAACATTTCTAGAAGTTTCATGAAGTTCTGGGCAGGGGCATGAGACCTGGCCCTGAAAAAGTGACACAAAATTTGAGGTCGTTAGCTCAGAACTGCCTGAAAAAGGCCACAGTCACATGCATGCCTTGTTATGGGAGTGACTGGAGGGTCGCAATTGCATGCATGGCTTGTCATGGGAGTGACTGGGGTTCTAGCTCAACAAAATGATGAGTTATCTCAGGGGTTGGGCACCTGGAAAGGTTGTTTGCCTCCTGAAGATTCTATAGCTCCTGATAAAGGTCAACTTGGTTTTGTTTTGTCGGTTCCACTTGCTTAACTATACATGGAGAGTTGAATCGTGACATCATAATAACTCTTCATCACATATTTATCCCAGTGGACCAGTTAACTAGGGTAAATGTTGGAGGAGGGTGTTACAGAGTGGTATCAGAGCATGGTTCCCCCTTGGTTTGGATGGGTGGAATGTGTTGGTCATGCATACATGTCGGTTGCATATGTGTTCTTTATTCTTGTGGTCTATGTGCTTGTTGTGTAGTCATGGTTGTAGTTGTGTCATCATGTGAAAGCTGATGGTGGTGTTGTTACATGTATTTGTCATGACTGTGTGTCATTTATGCGCTTGTTATGCATGTCAGTGTCTATGTTTCATTATGCATACATTAACATGGTTATAGTTGTCATGCATGAGGTCATGGTATGTGGTTGGTATGGTCATGCATGATAATTGGATTATGGTTTAAATGAAATTAATGTATTGATATGATTATGTTTATACATGTATTGCGCTAATTTGGTTAATCTTGCAGATGAGATATCCTCCCTTGAACTATATTGAGGTATGTCCATAATGTTATGTTTTGGTTTAATATGACATGTCATACTTGCAAGAAGAAGATCAAAGATGACTAGAAAGATGGTAGACTATAGTTCATGAGATTCTCCCTATGGATCAGATGAGAAACATAGTGGTGGGAACTCTTCTGACTTAGTAGACACATTGAGAAGTTTGAAGGAAAAAATAAGAAGTTGCAAAGAAGATAATGACAAAATCATTTAGGCACAAGACAAATAAGCAGAAGTTAATGCAGTAATCCTTCATAGTTTGTCAAACTTGCAGAGATAGGGACCGCTTAGGATCAGCCATGGGCAGAAGGATAGGACTAATGGGGCATATGGCAGTATATCTCATGGTGGGCACAGGTCGGATAGGGATGACACGATCAGAGATGGCAGGTTCTTGGACACACCTGATATGAGAGGTGATGGACACAAGTTCTATTCTAGTTCTGGTTCTGACAGGTATCATGGTCATCATCATTATCATCCTTGTAGAAGAAATGACAGGGGATGTTTTCCATAGGAGTTCAAGAAAGAAAATCCACCAAACATTGATGGATATTTGAAGAAGTTGAAATATGCAAAGGCAAGGTTACTTGGGATGAATAAGTTCTTTGAGTTACATGATTACACGGAGAACATGAAGGCTAGAATAGTGATCTTCAACCTCAAAGGGAAACTATACATCTAGTGGGAAGATGCGAAGCAAGTTAGAGAAATTAGGACAAAGGAGTTGAGTTGGCATGAATTCAAGATAATTTTTAGGAAGAAATATTTGTCAGAGAGGTACTACGACAACAAATCCAAGGAATTATATGAGCTAAAGATGGGTTCGATGACGGATGAGGAGTATACGACCAAGTTCCTAGAGTTGTTGAGGTATGTACCATATCTAAAGGATAAAAAACCCAAAGTTCAAAGAATTTTCAGTGGATTACCATTAGCATTTAGAGATCGGATTGAGTATGATAAGCCTCAGTCACTTGCAGAAGTCATTGGGAAATTGAAGTATTGTTATGAGTAATCAAAGTGTAAGAAAAAACCTCAGCAAGGTTGGAAAGGGAAAGACAAAACTAAAGGTGAATGGCAGCCGAAGTGAACCAAGCCTTAGAATGTAAGAGATAAATAAAATGTTGCAACTTGCAATAGGTGTAATGGGTCACAACCTGGAGGGAAGCAGAATAAAGGTGATGGTAAGGGACAATTGTAGTGTTGGAAATGTGGAAAGGAGAAGTGTGGCACATTCAACATATTCAAGAAGCCTGCTCTTTGCAATCCTGTAGCCCACTAGTATGGCTCCAAACTCGTGACTCCACTTTTTGGGTACCGAACCTGCTTCATATATCTACTTGGTTCAAATTGCAGGTATTTGCTTCGTTCGTTAAATTCCCAGTCTTCCATCTTCAATTGGGGGATCTTCCCCAACACTTCTACATCAAACAACACTTCCTCCTACAGTAATAGATTGTACGTGGCAAAATTTCCCTCCTTTGGTTCCTTAACCGGCTTGGTGTTCAATTTTCTTGGTGGCATGTAAGGTGGGAGCACAGCGGAAATATCTTCATCCTCTGTCTCCATCCTATGAAATTCAGCCTCCTCTTCACTATCATTGATTTTTTGAGGTGCCTTATGCTGCATCGACTTCTTTCCTTTCCACACAAGCTTCTTCCCCTTATCTTCTTTGTTCTTCGTATGCACTTTCTTTTGTGTTTACTTCCGCGAGGATGTTATGAGTTCCACCTCAGAGACCTCAGCTTATCTCTTCTCATCCTTCTTTTGTGGTTGTGGTTCTATGGGTACCTACTTTCTAGGCGACCTCATGTGCCTTGGGGACGTCAGTGATGCTTGTGCCTCCCTAATACCCGCTAATCCTCTTTCTGCAAACATTTTAACAAGTTCCTCAAAAAAATCCTCAGACATACAGTAGCTCTCTTTTCTTCACACATAGATGTAATTTCTCAAATTCTCCAGATATAAAAGTGTCAAATGCGGTGTGGGATATGGTTTTTATAATGATTTGAATTCCCAGGCCCATGATTGGCTCAATATTTTCTCATTTAATGTAGGTATGGGGCTAGATACAACCATTTGTGCTTCATAAATGCTCTTCTTCCGCTCCCTTTAACGGAAATTTCCTTATAACAGTAGATTTTTCCTTCCAACGGTAATATTTCGGGAAAACTTCAACGAATCTTTACCCATGGCACAGTCACCTTTTCTTTGTCATAGCTCCTTCGGACCTCATCATACTCCTGAGTATCGTGTAGAAATCTTCCTTCGGCAAAATCCCTTTTTGTAGAGTAGTGTATAGTCCCGCACCCACTTTCACCTACAAGTGGCACTAAGACTCCCTTCCCTTCATTTTTCAGTGCGAAGCTCCAAGGACAAAGTCATCCCTATATATATATATTTATCCTGCTACCATTCACTCGTCCTAGAATCAGCTAACCATTCAACTTCGCGAGCTAAACTACACCATCATCAAAGATGTGTTTGATGATATATGGTCCTAACCAATGTGTTTTAAATTTTCCTGGGAACTTTGTGAATTTTATGTCATATAATAATACAATATCTCCTTCCTGGAATGTCTTCTTCTTGATATGTCTGTCATGCTAGGCTTTCTCCCTTGCTTTCTGCACTTGCTGATGGAACCCTACTATGAACCTGTCTTCTTCTAGAGCTATTATCTGCGACATTCTTTCCTTCATAATGTCAGGGTCTGCCATATCTATGAAAGTTGCAATTCTCAAACTTGGCACAATATATTCCATAGGCATAACTTCCTCTTGTCCATATACCAACCTAAAAGGTGTCTACCCTATCAATTTCTTGCATGTTGTTCTATATGCCCACAACACCGGTAGAATCCTTAAATCTCAGTCATCTCTATTCACATTGCATACCTTGGTAAATGCATTCTCCATAATCTTATTGAAAGCTTCCAATGTTCCATTTGCCCGAGGATGATAAGGAGTGCTCTTCTGGTGGTAAACCTGAAATTCCTCAATTAGTGCTTTGATGGTCTTGTTCAAGAAATGTGTGCCTTGGTCACTCATCAAGATCTTCGAACAGCCAAACCTGGATAGTATATTTTTAAAGATGAACTTCACAGCATTTTCTGCCCTGCATTCCTCCACCGTTGTGCCTCGGCCCATCTTGTCAAATAATCAGTGGCAGTGATGATATACCTCACACCAGTTTTTTTTCCTGACGGACTGATAGGTCCAACAAAGTCAATAGCCCATTTGTCAAAATCATGCAAAGTTACCTATGGTACTAGCAGCATCTCGTCTCTTCTAGATGGATTTCCTGTTCTTTGACATACATCACATGCTTGACAAAATTCTTTTGCATCCTTATGTAATGTGGGCCACCATAGCCCGACTCTCAAGATTTTCTGCGCAGTGGCTTTTCTTGCATCGTTCGTGTTCAAGGACGTATGTGCGTAGTACTTCATTCGGTCCCATTTTGTACAAGTGCCCAGAAATCAATGAGAAATCAGTTGCTCGAATCACCAACTCCTTCTTTTTCTTCATAGTGTACTTTGTGGGTGCCATTCCTGTGGCCATATATTGAATAATATTTGCAAAGTGATCATCTACGAATCTAATTACAAATAGTTGTGCATCGGGAAGGTTATCTTCAATATTTATGGGTTCTTCTCCTGTCTCTATTCTTGATAGATGATCAGGCCCAGCATTTAATTTCCCTAGCTTCACTATAACTTCGAAGTCATACTCCTGAAATAATAACAGCCATAGACAGATCTTTCATCCTAAAATAGGCTTATTCACTAAATATTTCAATCCAGAGTGATCAGTGAACATTTTGAAATGCGCTCCCAACAAGTAGTGCCTGAAATTATGTAATGCATATACCATAGCTAATCCCTCTCTTTCTATCGTGCTATAGTTCTTTTCCACATTGTATAGTTTCATGCTTGAAAATGCTATGTGATGATCAATTTCTTTTGCTCCTCGTTGCATTAGCACTACACCCAAAACTATGCAAGATTCATCAACATGTAAATGGGACTCCTTCCAGTCCGAGAAAACTAGAATAGGCACAGTTACCATCTTCTCTTTCAGTACGTCCAAGCTCTCCTGTCACTCTTCACTCCATCGAAAAGTCACAGCGTTCTTCATCAATTTCTCCATCGGCACAGTTATCTGTGCATGCCCCTTTATAAACTTTCTGTAGTAGCCAATGTGTCCCAGTGTTGTGTGCAATTATCTCACTGTTTTTGGTGCTGGCTGATTCACAATAATTGTGATCTTCGCAGGATCCACCATTAGTCCTTGTTTACAAACTACATGTCCCAACAATATACCAATTAGTGCACAAAATATGCACTTTTTCAAGTTCAATGAGATCTGGTACTACCTACACGTATCCAGCAACAACCTTAAACTTGTCACATTCTTATTTAATAACCCAAACATTGTCCAATCATCGAAGCATACTTCCAGAAACTTGTGTACATATTCTTTGAAGGCCACAACTACATCTATGGAAACGATAGCAGGTGCATTCTTCAATCCAAAAGGCATCACCATGTACTGATAAGAGCCCCACTCTGTAGCAAACGTTTTCTTATGTCTATCTTCTAGCGCAATTTGAATCTGATGGTATCCTGAAAAGCCATCTAGGAAAGAATAGGCCTCCTTCCCTCCTACATTGTCCAATACTTCATATGTAAATGGTGTAGGGAATGGGTCATGTAGGCATGCATCATTCAATTTCCTTAAGTCAACACAAATTTTTATTTCCCCTTTCACCTTCTTTTCCTGAACCACCATGGGACTTACCCATTCTGACTCTTCGATAGGTTCAATTATCCCAGCTGTTAACATTTTGTCTAATTACCCCTTCACGTTCTCCTTGTATTTTGGATTCAGTCTACAAGGTCTATTCTTGACAGGCTTCGCATCAGGCTTCAAAGGAATCCTCATAACTCCAAATCTCTTAATATGCCCTTCATATCTGAAAAATTAGTGGGGAATAACTCCTAATATTCATGCAAGAGATTTGTTATCTTGCTGACTGTGTCTTCATCCCAGTAATCTCCTATTTTTGCATACTTTGTTTCAACCTCTGACCCTATATTGACCTTCTTCGTCTTCAATGGATTCGTTATATCAGGCATTTCTATGTATTTTTCGATGATATTTTGATTCTTTGATATCAATATTGCGAGGACATTCATCCTCCTCCGCAGTGAGATTATAGCATTCCATTACATTACATATCTGCGCAGCCCAATTAGGTTGCCAAATAACTAGAACTTCATTCTCAAAAATATTCTTCTTAACTATATTCAGAGTTGCATCTATATGTGGACAATCATCTTCAAATCTGAATGTCATTATAAATCCATCAACCATTTATGCCTAGCTAGCAGTACCATGTCGAAGCTCGGTTTCCAAATACCAATTCTAAGGAATTGTCTCTAGGGTATGGATGAAGCCATGCACCCATTCTTCTCACGTAATTTCTCCCTAAATTTCCATACAGAGATGTATGTGGTCTCTAGGATCATTCTAGCCATTATACTTGTCTACAAGCTCTGTTTCTACTTGACCAAACCTTACCCACATCAATCTTATACATTGTTGCCAGTATCCTATATTCTTCTTATGAGTACCCCACCATCTAGCAAGATTAGCCCTCAGTGCTTGATACAAAGCTAGAAATCTCTAACATTTGGGTACCCATATTTCATAATCTCTAAAGAAAGTATTTATATTACGCAAACCATCATACAAAGATAAATCACATACCTCAGTTGTCATACAACGCACTGCTTTAGTGATCCTTGAACATCGCCTTGTAGACACTTCATGTAACCTGTTCTGCCAGTTTTCTAATTCCTCTTTTGAATCTGAAGTGCAAGAACTATCTTGCTCCCAAGTTAGTTTTCCATCTGTAGTAGGGTTAATCCATTCTTCTTCTTTTGTTGTTATTTGATAAATGTTGTCAATGTCATCTACGTTGTATTCTTCTTTGACAAGTTCAATATACCTTGCTCCCTCCAATGGATCTAATGGAACAATAACTCTCATATTATTGCTTTTAAATGTCATTTTCCTTTTCTTCAAGTTAATTTTAGCCATGTTAGCAAATTCCCAATCCAATCTAAGTAATGTGGGGTAGGGATTATTGTCATCCACAATTTGAATCACTTCAAAGTCGGTGGTAGTGCACACTCCATAAATGTCTACTATGATACCTGACAATCTTCCTAGAGGGACAATCTTCTATTGATTCTCCATTTTCAGATGAATAGTTGACCATTGCATCTCCTGCTTACCCATAAATTCCCAAGTTTTCTTCAGCAAAACATTGGCATCAGATCCTAAGTCTAAGATAACCTAATCCATGTCGTATTCTCCAATTTGCATTGTAAGCCTCATCTCCTTTCTAGTTTTCTTCTTGTGTTTGTGTAGATTATTGACTACACGCATCTCACTTTGTGGTACCTCTTTAGGAGAACAAGAGTCTATCAATTCCTCCAATCCCTCTACGGCCTTTTGATTTCTCAACGACTTCATGAAAGTCTGTAGAAAAGACTTCAAAATATTCAGATCCACATCTTGTGTTGCAACCAATACTATCTCGCAGTTATCCTTCTGAGTTGGTTGCACGATAGAGGTCGAGGTCCCATCATCCATAAAGCTTTGCCTCACCTCCATGAATACTTTATTTTTCTTCAGGATATCAAATACAGAAGATTTTTCATTAGTTTTTCTTACCCGTGTAGCACCAGCTTCCTTTTTCCCATTGGATTTATCATTTCCAGTCGTAGTTCTACTTCTTGTTACAATGTCGATGCGCAATTGATCCTCCCTTGGTTCAATGGTCATCATTTGAATATTTTTTGTAGGCTGATCGTTTATTTTCTCCTGCATCTTCACAATAAGGTAAGCCATTCTTCTATCACATTATTGAAAGACTTGCAGTAGTTACAGGTTGTCGTAGGGTTCTGACAGTCTCTTGCTAAGTTTCCCACCTGTCCACAGTTATAACAGATAATCTGGCCACATCCTCGACTAGATCCTCGTCCTCATCCTCATCCTTGTCCATGAAATCCTCCTCGACCAATGTGTTGGCTTGAATCCTCATGAGTATGTCCTTTAGCTTGCAGTCTATAAGCATCAGCAGTGCACTCCATCATCAAGTCATAACTTCGACAATTTTTCTCATCATGGCCTACTGACCTACAAAAGTTGCAAAATAGTTGCTTTGGGGTCTACACATACTTCTGTAATAGGTAGAAATATTCAGAGCGATGTTGGCCTCTCATTCTACAAATCTCGCACCACAGACCTGGGTTTACTGGATTAGGTGCTCCACTTGCCAAATAATCTCTGAACACAGGGCATTGATCCTTATAATGACCCTCTGCTTTGCATTTTGTACACCATACTTCTAATCTAGTCTCTTTACCTTTCTTGAGATCTTGCAATTCCAAGGTCAAATTGGCTAGCTGACTCTATATCTGCTATACTCCTGCATGAGTATCTCCAATTAGCAAAGCTTCCAGCTTCATCGCAATCTCCAATGCTTCAGCTTGAGTCACGATCTTCTGTTGTGTCAAATGTAACCTAATATGTGGCAGTAGCACGACTATGAACCATTCCTTATGTTGTTCTGGGGGTATATTAAAGCTTACTTGACCCATCAACACCTTGAATCATTGATCCAACTCCCACACAAATTCAATCATTGTGTTTTTTATTAATTTTAGCTCTATAATGCACTATGATTTTAAATTCATCTTCTTGAATTCTCATACTAGTGCTTTCTTAATTTCATCCAACGAAGAAGTCGAGTTAATCATAGAGTATTCCATATACCAGGTTAGCGTTCTTTCTCGCAGCGACGTGACAAGTTGCGCCTTCATTGCACCATCATTAGTGATTTGTCTTGTTGCCCATACTACATCAGCTACAAACCATAACTGATCAGGATCCTCTGATCCCAGTCCTTTAAAAATAGGCAACTTAATGTCATCGTCCATTTTCCTTCTCGGGGGGCTAGGTGGAGGGGGAGGGGGTGGGGGTGTAGGGTAATTATGGGGAGGGTGATGGGGTGTAAGGGGGGTGGATGGATGGGGAATCCCAAAGACTCCCTAATTCTTCTCAACTCCTAACTTTGATGCGCCTTTAGGATGGGAGGGGGAATGTCGTGGGGTTGTACGGTTACTTATTTCTTCTTCACTCTCAGATCCTCCTAACAAGGGGATATAGTTAGTCTCAATAAAATTCTTCAAATCTATGTTATATCATTTTCCACTTCGCGTAGACCCTGGTTCAGGCTTATTTCCTCTTCGTCCAAACATTAATCTGACTACATTCACAAAATCCCCTTTTCGAATAATAACATCTTAATCCAGAGATTAAAAGATCTTAAGAACTTACCTCATGGTCCTTTGAAAAATCTTCGTTCAGCTTCGCTATAGGATACAATCACATCTATCGTGAATTCAGTGATAAATCCTCCCAAAATGCTATCGATCCAGAAATCAACAACCCTTGAGATATTGTTACTGTCATTCTTAAGTCACCATATCAATTCAGGACTCCACTCGTTAGGTTCGTTGTTCTTGAAACAAGTCTTATGCTCAGTCAACTTAGATACCCACTTGTAGAATTCAATGTGGAACAAACCAAAGAAGATTTCTTATTTCTCTTTGAAGATATACTTTTGCAACCAGTCTTCAGCTAATAATCGAGGGTTTCTATTCTATTTTTCCGTAAATTCTCTTTCTTTCTGTTCAACCCACTCATGGATCTTTTTCTTCGACAGACGCCAAAACATATCTCTTAAGTAGATCTCGGTCCCAACAATGGAACCATTTGTTGGCTTAAGGGAGCTTGACCCAGGTTCAGAGTGTACTCTGCACCAACAAAACCCTCAACCATTGGCCCTTTTGACAACGACCTGCAAGCAGATCGCAGTGTCACCCAAAGCGGTTATGAGAGGTTGCAGAACCAAGTTTCTGTAACCAGAGGGATATCCGCGTTGTGGCGCCCGTGTGTTCACTTATGTCTTATATCTATCTACAACTTCGCATACATGAATAACTTCGCGTTGATGATTAACTTCATAAATGGGTACTTAATGCATAAACATAACAAAGGACAGTATACCATGTATTCTTTCACATATTTCAGTAAAAAGCATACATGATGATATATATAACAACAGATAATGGACACAGAAATATACTCAATACTTCGCCAAAACTTCTTCTTTATTAATAAGGATCTTCAATACATGCACTTCTCTAACCTGTGCACCCAACTGCAAGTGGTTTGCGCAATGAGATGCAGATTCTTCAAGACCTCCATGCACTTAGATGTGGAGCCTTCCCCAAAACACAGACACAGAAAATGTGTTCAATTATGAATTCTATCTGTGCTTACCTTATTTCGACAAAGTATTACATCTTCTTTATATAGACTTTCTTACTTCAAGGCCATGGTCCACATACCATGGATCCGACAAAAAAACAGGCTAATACTTGAACCATGTTACAAAATAAGGGACTTTTTACCCACCCCAAAGCCCCTATACATTGCGCGATGAATAAAACTTCGCCAAATCCATGCACTCCACTCCTCAAAATGCAGAGTATTTGACCAAAACTTGGACCAAGTTGGGTTGCGCCCAACAATTCATATATCCAAGTTGGACTTAAAATGTATGGATCAAGGTATAAATTTTACAAGATCTCCTACCCATCAAGTAATGCTTTTATGAAGGGCCTCCTTTTAAAATTTCCCTTCACATGACATTTGATTTCTCTTTTTTAACCTTCATTTAAGTATCATGTGTTATGTGTTTTTTTTTAATTTTTGTTATGAATGTAAAAATAGATTTTTGTTCATATGAATTTTGTGTTTTGTGTTAGTAAATTTCTTAATTCTGGTTTGACCATAATATCTGCTTCAACAAAGTAATAGCATAGATATATATGTTTTATACTACTTTAAAAAGATCAAACATATTCAACCATGTTCATTCTTCATGCTAAACTAGCCAATGATTTGGTACAATTATATATAGTCACTACTTACTTAATTTCAAAGGTTTTACAAATTATTCTAAACCATTCTTAAAATGTTTTCAAGTAGCTTGGTCAAACTCGTTAACTATAATGTATAATGAAGAGGAACAATCCATTTTAGTTTTCAATTTGATGAGTTGGACTTACGGAGGGCCTTATAAATAATAATACAAGTTTGAAGCCACTTTTAGATAAGAATTTGGGATGATTATAACATTTCAAACAATAATAACACATGGGCATGTATTTTGAACATGTTAACACCTAAAAAGCACAAACCCAATTGTGTTTAGATTCAAGTGTGAATGCATCAAAAACATAATAGACTTGGTAACCACACATTTGAAATTTCCATATCCAACCACAAAATATATTTGTTTTCTAATCAAACTAATAAATACACCCATTTTATAGAACCCAATATCTATCACCAATGTGCCAACCCTAAGAAAATACATAACACTCTCAAAATCAAATGAAATACAACTATTTCACCTACATAAACAAGAAAATTCAGTTAGTGTTTTATATATAATACTAATGGCCCATGTGCGTGGACATGTTTTGTGAGTCTCATCCTTTAATCTTTAGAATACAATATTCAAGCTTTATGCTTAAGTGTGTATAATGTAGGATCACATGGTGCGACTGAAGACAAAGAGGAGTTTTTTTCTAATAAGTCCAATGATCCACTATGGATGAGTCTATGCTTACCTTTAGGTCTCATCTTAAAACCTTGGTATTATGGGTGATGCATAGTGTGATACTTATCTTGGAGTATCTTCCAACAGAATCACTAACTTATTTTGTCTTCTGTATATATATAGAGAGAGAGAGAGAGAGTCTATGCTTACCTTTAGGTCTCATCTTAAAACCTTGGTATTATGGGTGATGCATAGTGTGATACTTATCTTGGAGTATCTTCCAACAGAATCACTAACTTATTTTGTCTTCTGTGTATATATATATATATATATATATATATATAGAGAGAGAGAGAGAGAGAGAGAGAGAGAGAATCACTAACTTATTTTGTCTTCTGTATATATATATATGGGTGATGCATAGTGTGTGTGAGAGAGAGAGAGAGAGAGAGAGAGAGAGAGAATCACTAACTTATTTTGTCTTCTGTATATCTATATATATATATATATATATATATATATATATATGGGTGATGCATAGTGTGATACTTATCTTGGAGTATCTTCCAACAGAATCACTAACTTATTTTGTCTTCTGTGTGTGTATATATATATATATATATAGAGAGAGAGAGAGAGAGAGAGAGAGAGAGAGAGAGAGAGAGAGAGAGAGAGAGAGAGAATCACTAACTTATTTTGTCTTCTGTATATATATATATATATATATATATATATATAGAGAGAGAGAGAGAGAGAGAGAGAGAGAGAATACCTATCAAATTTAACCTTTGGTAGGGATGTTTTAGAACCTGGAAAGTAGGGATGTAGGAAAAAATAAATCTTACTCATGGGGAAATTATTTCCAAATGAGATTTAAAACCATAATATCTATAGTTAGGTTGAAATATAATGACAATAAATGTGCATGTTTTTGTACAATAACACCAGCTAGTGAGTAGGGCATCATTCATCATTAGATAGTATCCCATTGGTTCTATGCAAGATTTTCCCTATTATTTTGAAACTTTCCATTTATATGTTCAAACAAGAATGATTTTTCTTTGAAATTAATGTGTTCTTGTTTGGAATTACTTTGTTTTTTAGGCGTGTGTACACCATCTCCACATATATTTACACTATGGCCTACACATAAATTCTTTTTATTATTATTGTTGTTGTTGTTGTTGTGTTTTTTAGTCCCTTTATGCACCATGTTCTTCAATGAAATTTAGTTTGCAACATTACCTACATTATAATCTTTTGACTATAAAAGCTATATCAGAGGTTTTATCAAAAAAATAAAAAATCCACTTCTTCATTTTCCCCTCAACCTCTCTCTATTATCGTATGTGCCTCGGGATTTTTTCTCTAGAATTTTTACCTTATTTTCTAATGTCATGAGCATTTATAAGTATTTTCTTATTAAGACGCCTCATGCACTTGTTGAATGTTGTATCTAGGATTCAATGCATTTTATTGTTACAATTATTTTAATCATTGTCATTTAAACTATATGTTTTCATTCCAATCATGACTACAGCGCATTTTACCATTTTGTTTATTTTATTCATTCCATGAATTCATTTTATATACCTATATTTTTTTATTTGCTTCATCCATTTCTATTTGTGTTAATATATTATTCATTGCCTTCCCACAAGGGTGACTATCGAGGATGCATCTTGTGAGGATCCTTGTACTACAAAGTTATTACTACCTCCATTTTTCATGGCATATGGATAATTGGATAGCAATAAGGTCATGGGTGTTATTCATCGACTAGGAGAATCTAAGGCTAACCACATATCAGAGATCCCATTGCATCATCTAATGACCCATCTTGTGTTCCAACCTTATTATGATCAAAGTGAGCTTTTATCAGCAATTAGGATGGTTTTTTGTTCACATTTATGGCTTGGAGAACCTAAAATCTCTGCAAATGATGTTGGTCTCCACCCTTATCATTGTATCTAGGTAAGTTACCTTGGGATCATCTAGTTTTCTATAGTTTCCCCCTATTTTTTAGTGACATCTAATGGTTATTTTCTCAGTTATTTTCTCCTTTCATTTTGTCTCAACCTTTGCTTCTGTGCTCCTTCTCCATTACTAATTTCCCTAGTCCTCTGTTTTATCCCTCACTTCCCTCTCTTAGAGTTTAGTTCCCATCCTCTCCTTGTATGAAATTTTCATGTCTCCAAATGCTACTCTACTGGTGCCTACCTTTTTTTCTCTCTTTTTTATCCAACTCTTTTATCCTTCTCCTTACCACATCATTGTTTCCTTCCATGCCTCCTTGTGGCCACTCTCACTCTAGGTGAGGAAGAAATAGAATAGGGGATCCTCCTCGAACATGGTCATAGGCCAATGCAGAAGCCTTAATGAGATGTTATTGGGAGAACACTACTTGGACTACCCAGGAAGAGATGGATATTGTGGAACATGTTGATTCCTTTCAGACATTGATGTATAAGAGAATGTTAGGAAATGGATTTTCGGCATAGGTAATACATGTTCTAGACAAGTTACCTAGTACAAGAAAATTATCAATTTGTATTAGAAAATTAAAGCTATAATGGGAAAGGTTCTGGTTGAGCATAGAAAATCCCAACAAGAAATTATGTTTTACATAGGTGCCCTCAAATTGCAGGTTAATAAATTGGACAAAAAGGTCTTAGTGTTAGCTAGAAAATTTCCTAATCTAAACTTCAACAACAATGAGAATGATGAACATGTTCCAACACCCACCTATGTGAACTCTCTTATTGGCCAACTCGTTTTTTTATGCTATACTATAATTTTTAGGAGAATTACAAGATTAATAGCCTTACTACTATATTTTTTTTCTAGCCTTCTAAATAATCTCATACTTAGATATCTAGATAAATATTATAAACTTTTTAATATAATCATTTTAACATTAAACTTATGGTTTAATTTCCCATATAATAGACCAATAATCATATAAATATAATATTTTTATTGAATAACAATACAATGCTATCCTAATTTTTGAAAATAATAAATAAATAAATTATTATCTTATTTATAAATTTATTAAACTAAGGTTTCCATTTACATTATATTATTATTTATTTACATTATTATTTAATGCCTTATGTTTCCATTTGCATTATTAAATTATTTATTATGAATTTTATGGTTTTCATTTATGTTATTAAATTATTTATTAATTTATTGTGCTTTTATTTATTTTCATATAAGCATTGCATTATATTTTTATTAAATTATTTTTTGGTGTGGGTTATGTCATTATTCATTTTGTTATGCTTGTATTTGGATTATCAAGTATTTATTCTTGATTATTATGGTTTTCATTATTTATAGTTCTTATTTGTATTATTAAATTATTTAATTTATATTTAATATTTTTATTTTGTGAGTGTGTATTTTAATTTTTATCAAATAATATAAATATTGGTATTATATTAATTTTTTTTTATTTTGATGTTTTTAGATTAGAAAAAGCGGAGGAATTATTTTATAGGAGCATTTTTATTAAGGAATCTTAGTTTGACAAATTGGGATTTGAAACTTTTCAAAGTAGTTTGAGATATTAAAAAAAAAAAATTGGGAATTAAATTTTTTTTCTTAAATTCCACACCCCCTAGAACTATTCTACACGTAGATTCCTTCTCAACCAAGTAAGAATCAGCTTAATCAATGTCTATATGCAAAAGTTATGCTACCTATAAGTTAACTTTCTTGTCTTGACCACTATGATTTGATAGGATGCCACATTGACCCCAATTATTCATGGGAAAGAGGCTATCCACATGATCATGATGAAGAAATCTCTAGAAGAGTTAAGATTGTAACTCTAAGTAAAAGTTGAAGGAGTCAAACTTAAGTGGAAAAAAAAGGTTCCATTCTATTCGAGTGCATCCTATTCCATACATAGTATCTAAGAGTGGATATATATATATATATATATATATATATATATATATATATATATATATATATATATATATATATATATATAATAGAGAGAGAGAGAGAGAGAGAGAGAGAGAGAGAGAGAGAGAGAGAGAGAGGATTTTGTATTGTAGCAAACCATGGGCTACATGTCTCACTTATTTTCACTTGCATTCATTCCATTCAGAAAAAGAAAGAGGAGAGCAACCTCACCTTCTAGTAAGGTTTTCTCTTGTAAGGACTTCTGAGATCATATCTTGTGTTCATTATGATTTTAGATTTTTATTTGAGTATTCTCTATTTTCCATATTTTATCTATTGCATGCATACGTATAACGTAGTAATTAACAAATCTAGAAATCGAAGGAAATCTTAGCCCTCATAATGTAGGTTTTAGAATTTCAAATATAATTTAATAGATTATTTGTGACAAACTATCCAATGGAATATCCACAACAATTTACAGAGTATTAAACTATTCATTATTGCATCAAGAGACAATCTACAACTTAATATGGGAGAGATGTTGTAGTGGAGTGTTAAATCAATGAAGTGTTAGACCTAAAATTAAATTTAAAAATATATATATATATATATATATAGAGAGAGAGAGAGAGAGAGAGAGAGAGAGAGAGTAGTTTGGGTTGTTAGAATAGTTGTTATCCTTCCCACCCAGGTTCAAGTCTCGTAAGTTGACATGTTGATGCTCTGTAATAGAGTAACTTGGTTGCACTCTTAAGTGATTCTATACTAAGGGTTGACCTAGTACCAACAAACCACTCTCTTTCCTTTGGGTTTGGAGGGAGGCTTACTTTCTTCCCCGAGAAATACCCAATGCCCAATATATATATATATATATATATATATATATATATATATATATATATATACTCTTCATGATTATGAGATGTTGATAATAATAATATGGGATTATTTAAAGCATTAATAAAACATAACAATAAGAAGTTGATTAAATTCAATTTGTTATAATGTAATTTTGTTTTTTTAATAAAGTTATAGATAATTTTTTAAAAATTATATATATATATAGTCAATTGAGTTTAGTTTGGGTGGTTAGAATAGTTGTTATCCTCCACACCTAAGTTCAAGTCTCGTAAGTTGACATGTTGATGCTTTGTAATAGACTAATTTTGTTGCACTCTTAAGTGAGTCTATACTGAGGGTTGGCCTAGTACCAACAAACCACTATGTTTATTTCAGGGAAGGAGGGAGACTTACTTTCTTCCCCGAGCAGTATCCAATGCCAAAAAAATTTAACCAAAAAGATATATATATATATATATATATATATATATATCCTCTTCATTATGGGGGAGATGTTGTAGTGAAGTGTTATATGATGATGATAACAATAATATGGGAAAACTAAAAAATTAATAAAAAATAATAATAAGTTGATTAAATTCAATTTGTTATATTGTAATTCTGTTTTTGTTATTAAAATTATAGATAGTTTCTTCAAAAAATTCATAATTTGCATATTACATTTTTAAAGAAATTAAAATAACATAATAATTCGTATTCATAGCCATGATATTTCAAAACTTCATGTTTAATTTTAGTTAATAACAATATAAAAACTTAATACTTACAATAGTATTTCTCTATATATGTATATATAATTTATGTTATGCATGTCATATTAAAAATTTAAATTTAAAAAATTACAAGGTATGTTAAATAAAAATGTCATGCACATATACATGTAATTATATATGCATTATTTGATTTTAATAAAATTAAAAATAAAAATAATTTTATATAAAAATTTGAAATTTATGTATAATATAAATAATATAATAAAGTATTTGTATATATCTATCTTAGGTTTGGATTTAGTAAGTATTTTGAGAGAACAAATTTCTAGATATACAAATTTTTGTACTCAAAAAATATTTGCGTCTTAATAGAACTAAACCTTATTGACACTTATAAATTAAAAAATGACTTTATACTAATTAATTATTAAGATTTTCATTTATTACTTTATAAAACATAGTTTATTATATATTTGATAGGTTTGTATTAATAAATTTAATGTTAAATACTTTACATTAATATTTATCTTATAAATTCAATATTAATAAATTTATATTAATAATAAAATTTGATTTTTACACTTTAGGTTTAAATTTGCAATTAAATCAATAAATAATATTTAAGATAGAGTCTTTTCTTATAAATTAGGTTTATTTTAAAGTAATAAGTGATCTATTTTATTCAATATTTTAATTTTACCTCTGTGTGTATATATAGTAAGGTTTGTGGACAACTTTAAAATTTCAAAATTTATTTTGGTTTTATATAAGATTTTCAGGGAGAACAACTTTTTGGTCTTTCACAAAATCTGATATCCAGCATAACTAGAGAACAATACTACATCTTTGACAATATATTCTACGTTTTTTCAAAGATAAACATATCACTTTCAAAGGGACTTTATGAAATGTTGGGCGTTAATATAAATGGTCTTGTTCATATCATGGATGTAAATAAGATTTTTTTTAACAATTGATTACAGCGGAATAAATATTTTGTTTAAGATTATTAATACATTCTTATTTATATAGAGAGAGATATATTAATTGTATTTTTTAAAATTATTATTTTTTAATTAGAATAAAATGTTTTTTGGTTGAGGATGTGATTATTTATATTTATGAAAGGAAAAAATTAGTTAATAATATATTTTTTTCTTATTTTATCACATAATTTGTTCTTAAATTATAAATTGCATTTATATATCTCTCGTATCAAAACTATATAAATATATTCTCTCTTTTTAAAAATATATTATATAATAATTATGAAGTATTATAAATTCAATATAACTGATGATGAATGTTGAAATTGAACAAAAATATTAAGGAACACAACAATTCCACGTAAGTCTATTAAGATGGATGTCACAATGCATCATACTTTTCAAGAACATCATAATGAAACAAACTCTTGAGGAATATTAAAAAGCAATAAAACCCTTGATGAATGTCATGTCACAGAGAAATGTATAAATTTCCATTAGTAAAAAAGATGAATTTCACAATGCAATATAACCATTGGGAATGTCAAAATCAAACATAACCTTCGGGAATATCTAAATGTGATGAAATCACTAATGGACATTAAACTGTGGTAGAACTATTGAGGAACATAGCATTTGAGATAAGTCAGCGAACACAAATGTCACAATGTAACATAAATATAATCAATCTTCCTCAACCATAGTGATGTGGGAACCATGGTCAAGGATAGTCAATCAAAATGGCCATAAGTCACCCATGGTAATGTTCATATATGCCTTGTGGCATAACACAACCCTTCATGAATGTTGCAATCTGACCTACTTAATATGGAACATAACATTTCGATATAGGTCAACAAAGATGAATATCACAATGCATCATGACTGTTGGGACTCATAAATGTCATTTTTCATCCACCTTTTTCTTCACTATTCCTTACATTTCATCATCCCATTAACCTTTTATCATATCATCTTCATTTGGCTTTCACATTCTTATTTTCCATTTTATTCATTTTTTTATTACAAGTGAATTTATGATTAATTATTAGAAAATATACATATTTTTATATATATCTCAAGAATATGTGAGTTTTGTGATGTGTAGGAAATATGTGAAGAATTAATTCCAAGAGACTTATCCATATCTCCTCCACCATATTAAGGAGGTAATTATGCAAGCCTACTCCTAAGGCGAAAAGCATGGAGGACTTGGTTGGCATATCTTATCCAATTCCTAAGGAGAAAATTATGGAGGATTTGGTTGGCATATCTTATCCAATTCCTAAGGAGAAGATCATGGAGGATTTGGTTGGCATATCTTATCCAAGATATGTGAGAGATTTAAGGAGGATTCAGAGGGATCATATTTTGTAATAATGGGAAAGTAGTTAAAAATGCTTGAGAGACTTGTGGGATCATATTTTGTAATAATGGGAAAGTAGATTAGTGGATGACCATTATGAGTTTGTTACTTATCCCATTGTATAAATAGGAGTACAATCTCCTCCATTTGTAATCTGGAAGTTTTTGTAATCTTAGAATTTTGAAATAAAGGATCATACTTCAATTTTGCTTCTACATTTGAGTCTCCATTGAAGTGGTGTGCTTGTGGAGTTATGGAGGGCCCACATGGCCTCACTTGCATGCTTATTTGTATATAATTTACTTTATGTTTTTATTTTATTTCAGCTTTCAAGTTTTCTTAGATGTTCTAATATTGGAAGGATCTTATTTGAAGGTGTTCTTGTAAGAGAACCTTAAGATCTCAGACAATTATTAGATCTAGGTTTATTTCATTTTAGCTGTTAATTTATTATTAGATGTTCTAATGTTGGAAGAGATCTTGTAGAAAGTATTCTTGTAAGAGAATCATAGATCTCAAACAATTTTTAGATCTAGGCTTGATTAGTTATTAGGAATCTTTCTAGATCTATATATTTTAGATAAGCACTTCTAAGTTTACCTTCTCGGGTTGACATTAAATTAAACTCTAATTTGCATCCGCATTTTAGACCACACATTTTGGCACCGTTGCCGTGGAATATCATGATTAAGTCAATTTCAACACTTTGATTGCCCTTAATATGTTTTATTTGGTATGAAATTTTTGCGTAAGAATCATGAAGGAAATGGGCATTTCTTCTTGAACACACTTATGTTTTATTTCTGCCAAGTTCTTTTTACAGGTTACAGGATAATCAAGTGATCATAAGGAGATTACATTGTGACGACAATTGGTCTTCCAAAGACTACAATTCATGAAAAATTCTAAAGACAAATCCAACTCCACAACCACTACCTTGCACCTCCCTTTTTGAAGCACATTTTGAATTCCACCAATTGTAAATTCATAAAGCATGACATTTCCATATCCATTTTTCACAGCAAGAGTTCATCTTCATACACCATGCATTTCCTTACATCCATTTTTGGATGCTCGAAGTCATTCCCTTTCCATGATTACATTGCCTTGTTTTCCTCGCCATGCTAATCCACTTATAGTCCTACTAAATCTTTTTGTACAAACTCGCATTGACTGATGTGGGATTCCTTAAGGCCCACCTTTCAAGAAGTCTTGCCCCATCGACATCAGCACCTTATCTGGGAAATAGACTAGAGTTCCTTTTGAGTACCTAGAGGCTTGCATGCCTTAATGGCAAGTTCTCTCGCTGACGATCATGTGAATACATCAATGTCCCTTGATCTTCAGATCTTGCAAGTGGCTCGACCTCGACACATCCATTCGCACTTCGCAAGATGTACTCGGGTACCTTGGCACTCATTGACATCAATGATGAGTTGCCTTGCATTGGTTAACGGCATACATCAATGGCCGGTAATCCAATGATTTCTATTCATGCTCGACATCGACGCATTCATTCGCATGTTTAGAATTGTACCATCGAGTTTGTAGCGGGTGAAGACTATACACTTTTTCACGACTCCCTCAGCAGTTACAGCAGCATTCATTCTGATCTATGCAAGTACCACAGTTCCACTTTCAGCGTTTCTCTTTTCCATGATTCAGCGTCAGCAGTTTAGATTCCTTCATTTCCCAGGATCCAGTTACAACAACATCAGTCACATTTTCCTGATCCAGCAGCAGCAGCAGCTACATTCCTATTACATCATTCATCATTCTTGGGTAAGTAGAGGTATGCTCTTTTCTAATCTTTAATCATGCAATTACTTATATGCTAACTTGAATATTTTGGAAAATTCCCTCACCATGCTACATTTCCTTTCATGAGCCATGTCAAGTTGCATGAGGACATGCAACCAATTCAGTTGAGGGGGGGAGAACTATATTCACTTCCATGATTCCATTTCTTCACCACACTACATATTCACTTCCATGATTCCATTTCTTCACCACTATCACTCCATTTTTTCTCATTTACCATTCACCAACATTTATTTTCCAATGATACTTTGTTGCACTTTGCTTCATACGTAATATTGGCATGCTTCATTAATATTACAAAAGGGTTTTCTTATGCACATTGATAGCTTATGATTTCCAGTGAGTGTCTACATTATTATTGAAGAAAAGAGAACAGAAAACGAAATGAATGTTGTTAACACAAGAACCAACATTCTTTGTATTCATGGTTGTCACACAAGAACCAACCATAAGAAAATGTAAGTTGTTACTCATGTCTTTCACATATCCTGGAAACATTCATCATTAAAGACATCATCATGTAAAGCCAAATTTGTTCAAGATGCCAAATGTTCTTAAAGAGACCCATGCATGGTTGCATGAGGACATGCAACAAGTTCAATTGGGAAGGATGTTGGGACTCATAAATGTCATATTTTCATCCACCCTTTTCTTCACTATTCCTTACATTTCATCATCCCATTAACCTTTTATCATATCATCTTCATACATACATTTGGGTTTCACCTTCTTATTTTCCATTTTATTCATTTTTGTATTACAAGTGAATTTATGATTAATTATTAGAAAATATACATATTTTTATATATCTCAAGAATATGTGAGTTTTGTGATGTTTAGGAAATATGTGAAGAATTAATTCCAAGAGACTTATCCATATCTCCTCCACCATATTAAGGAGATAATTATGCAAGCCTATTCCTAAGGAGAAAAGCATGGAGGACTTGGTTCACATATCTTATCCAATTCCTAAGGAGAAAATTATGGAGGATTTGGTTAGCATATCTTATCCAATTCCTAAGGAGAATATCATGGAGGATTTGGTTGGCATATCTTATCCAAGATATGTGAGAGATTTATGCAGGATTCAAAGGGATCATATTTTGTAATAATGGGAAAGTAGTTAAAAATGCTTGAGAGACTTGTGGGATCATATTTTGTAATAATGGGAAAGTAGATTTGTGGATGATCATTATGAGTTTGTTACTCATCCCATTGTATAAATAGGAGTACAATCTCCTCCATTTGTAATCTGGAAGTTTTTGTAATCTTAGAATTTTGAAATAAAGGATCATACTTCAATTTTGCTTCTACATCTGAGTCTCCATTGAAGTGGTGTGCTTGTGGAGTTATGGAGGGCCCCCATGGCCTCACTTGCATGCTTATTTGTATATAATTTACTTTATGTTTTTGTTTGATTTCAGCTTTCAAGTTTTCTTAAATGTTCTAATATTGGAAGGATCTTATTTGAAGGTATTCTTGTAAGAGAACCATAAGATCTCAGACAATTATTAGATCTAGGTGTATTTCATTTTAGCTATTAATTTATTATTAGATGTTCTAATGTTGGAAGAGATCTTGTAGAAAGTATTCTTGTAAGAGAATCATAGATCTCAAACAATTGTTAGATCTAGGCTTGATTAGTTATTAGGAATCTCTCTAGATCTATATATTTTAGATAAGCACTTCTAAGTTTACCTTCCCGGGTTGACATTAAATTAAACTCTAATTTGCATCCGCATTTTAGACCACACAATTACCATTCAACAACATCTCACTCAAACAAAACCCTTAAGGAATGTCACGAGGTGTGAAAACTTGTAATGAACATTGCAATGTGATGTTACCGTAGATGAACGTAGCAATTTGACAAAGTGCAACAATGAGCCGGATCTTGGGGGAGGCCCCCAAGATCTAAAAAATTGAAATGCCAGGAAAAAAGAAAAAAGACGAAGAAAAAAAAGAAAAAAAAAGAAGAAAAGAAAAAAAGAGAGAGAACACACAGCAAATAAAACCACAAAGAAACTTTTTTTATTAAAATAGATAATAATTGCTAAAGCTACATTATGATGGACAATATGTTCTTTTACAAAATGTGACTTGTTACTTATAGTCTTTTTTTAGTTACAATACCACGGCTAAATTCCATGTGTGGGTAAATACCATGGGTATATGCCACTTACAATACCATGGGTGGATGAATACCATGGGTATATGCCACATACAATACCATGGGTGGATGAACACCACGGGTGAATGAATACCATGGGTGGATAAATACCATGGGTGAATGAATACCATGAGTAGATGTCACTAGATGAATGCCACAAAGTGACATAATCATATGGGAACATCACAATTTAACATAATCCTCGATGAAAATGACCATGTGATGAACATAACCCAATGTTACATTCTGATGAACATACCTAATGCCTTAATCTAGCATAACTATCAATTAATGTCGCAATGTGTTGAAAGTAAGCATATTCAACCTTAGTCAACCATGTCCATATTAACCCTTTACCAAATAAACAAGTCATGGTTAACATAATTCAACCATGATAAGCATTGTTATATGAAAAAACCTTTGAGGAACTTTACAAACTAACAAAATCCCTGAAAAGCATGACATTGTAAAATAACAATTCATGAACATAGTGATTTCGCATTACTAAACCAAGATAAATTTCACAATGTGATTGAAAATAACGCAACCTTTCTCCAATATCACAATGTGATAACCTGACATCACTAGAACATTACTAATGATGCTTTGTGATGAACATAACCCATCACTAGAACATTCCTAATGTTGATTTGTGATGAACATAACTTGACATTGCAATGTGATCAACATATGCACAAGGTTGCAATGTGATGAACATATCCAAATGTTGAAGTTGGACATAACCCTTCACAAACATCACATTGTGATGCAGTCCAACATCACCCAACGTCACAATGCGAAAAACATATCCCAATGTCACATTTGAACCTATCTATTCACAAACATCACATTGTGATGCAATCCAACATATCTTGGTGCCACAATGTGTTGAACATAAACTTTCACAACATCACATTGTGATGTAATTCAATATAACCTAACATCACATTGTGATGAAGATATCCCAACATTATAATGCAATGGACATGCCCCAATGTCACAATGTGAAGTACATGACCAAACACCATAATATGGAAAACATAGCCAAACATTGTTACGATATGAATATAATCTGACATCACAACATGATAAACATAACCCTATGTCATTGTGTGAGAAAGATAACTAAACATTGCAATATGATGAACATATCCCCATTTTACAATGTGACAAACATGACTTTACATCTTAATGTGATGAAAAAACCCCTACATTGCAATGTGATGACCATAACATGACATCACATTGTGACAAACATAACCTTATGTCATAATGTGTTGAACAAAATCTAGCATTGTAATGTGATGAACATAACCCAATGTCATAAGCTAACCATGGTCATACATAGTCAACTGAGGACAATCAAGATAACCCATGGTAAACATGGTCTTTCATAGTCAAATATGGTCTACCTTTTCCAATTGTACTCAACCATAGTCAACATGATCAACCATAGAAAACGATATTCAATCATGATTAACATGGGAAACAGTGGAAAAATGGTTACCATTATCAACCATGGTCAACCATAATCAACTATAGCCTTTCATGGGAAACCATAATCAACCATAGTTGACCACAATTAAACATGGTCAGATGTAGTGATACATAGTCTACATAGTCAACCATAGTCAGCATGGTCAAATATGGTCATCTATAGTCTATCATGGTAACCCTTGGTCAACCATTATCAACCATGGTCATGCATCGTCCACTATGCCCAACCATCGCCGCCCATGGTCAACCATTATCATCCATGTTCAACATGGCTTTCCATAGTTGATTTTGGTTTTCCTCGATTAACCATAGTGTTATAGACATTTTTGGGCCCTACAACCCCAAGCATGAAATGTCCATAAACCAAGGGCTCCTAAGTCCCTAAAAGTGTTGTTCTAACTCCTAAAGGAACAAGGTCAACAGATTACAACTTCTCCCAGAAGTTCTCCATGAGAAACTGCTCAGAATTGGTCAAAACAGGATCATTGCAGCTGCTCCACTGGCTAAGTGCGTTGCATCTCACCCAAATACACTGTGAGGGTGCGTTGCATTTCAAAAGTCCCTTCTATGGGGTGCGATGGGTGAGAAATGACAAATGGCAGTGTCATTCCGCGAGGTGGAGAGGCAATGGAAGCTTCCAGAATCTTCTCCTGTGACACTTGCCTCACTGAATTCGACCAAGGATGAGTAAGAGGCCCTCAGTCTCCAAGTGGAAGCAAGAACTATCAGAGAGAAGACACTAATCAAATCACAAGCTGACTCATCCCCCTTACAGATATCTATATATGGATCCCTCATCCCAGAGATCCGAAGGCTGGAATTTTGCATATTGTAAGGAATTGTTGTTGGTTTCCTGAGACAAACATCAGATTGTTGGGTGATCTAAGCTTTGTTTGAGGTGAAGAGGGGCTTCTTTGCTGGGAGGTTGATGCTGGGTTAGAACAACCGGTTGTAACTCCTCTTGGCTCTTTTCTTGTTTATCAATAAAAGCTATTTGAGTTTTCCTCCATGCTTTTGTGTCATTGATGCTTGTTACATTTGTATGGTCAATTTACATCTGACCCTAGATTGTTTATGATTATAGATCCATGTCTTTGTATAGTGCTATGCTTCTGTGATCTTACAGGTACTTTGTGAAGCTGGGCGTTCAAGGGAGCAGGTAGCTGAGGACTATCAAAGAAGAGAGGGATCAAATCAGGAGATTGGCGCAAGACAGAGGTTGGTCTTTCTGTTCCTCTCTATCTATAATTCATAAAGGAAGAACAAAAGTAGCTTTTCTTTGTTTGTTTCTAAGGCAGCTGTCACACCTTAGTGGGATAGAGCAATTCTAAATAAACTCTTTTCCCTGTAACAAAATGGCAACTCCCCACTGGGGAACTAATTAGTTTGTTTGTTTATCATTCTTTGTTGTTTGTTTCATAAACTTACAAGTAGCATTCGAACTGCATTTGCCATAACAAATTCAAAGTAGACAACTGCTACTTCAATCCATCTACTGGATCTGTTTATGATTTAAACAACTGATTCACAAACAATCTGATTGCCCTTGTGATAGCTCTTAGATCCTCCTTAGATCTACCCCTGATTGTTGCATTACTGATTGCTTTTTGCTCGGCCAAAACCCAAGAACTGAACTGCAGACTGTGACCCGGAACCCGAACAGAGTCTCGTTTCTGGCCCAACGCAGGTACTGTTCAAAGATTCTGAATTTCAGCGAACTTCCTGAGTGGACAACCTGCACTGCATTTCAGATTCTCTGTGTTACAGGTGCGCTGATCAGACTAGCTCTATGCAGTTGTGGCTTCTATGGTTCATTCTTTCCAGTTCTATTCCTGAATTTTGCTACATGTGATCAGTATATGTCTGCTTGAAACCCCTTTTCCTTGCTGTTATTCCGCCTCCTTTGTACAGAAGGACTATAGATGTTTTTTGTGTGTTTTTTGAGTCGTTTACAGTTCTTCTTTGCAAAAGTAGCGTAATCGTATTGTCGTCCTTTGATTTGAAACTGTCGCAAGTGTCGATTTCAATCATAGGAAAAAGTTTAATTGCTGTTAATGGTCGATTATCCTGTTACTGTTGCCTTTGGTCTGAATTTGTAATTTTCTAGTGTCGAGAACAAGTATTCATTTCAAAATCGTAAGGTGTTGTGATCGTCTCCATTTTTTGATTTCGAAAAGAAACTTGTTGATATTTGTCGTTTGAAAAGAAATTCAGATTTGTGCATCAACTTTCTTTTTAGCATTCATATACTAAGAAAGTCGAAAACAAATACGTGCATGTGCATTTGCATATAGACAATCTGATTGGCTTGATTTAGGAAAGTGCATTTAGAGTGTGCTCTTTGCTCTTTGTGAAAAGATTTTGTCTTTCTTTTCCCTAGTAGCTAGGATTTTCATTGCATAAAGGAGATAAAAAGTTTGTTTATCATCTTAGATTGCATTTTAGGAATTACATCTATATCTCGTGGTGAACCCGAAAGGCAAACTTCATAACCAAGATCAACTTAAAATAAATTCAATGAATCTAACAACGCTTTGGAACTTAAAGCACAACATTTAGAAGTCTGGGCTAGAGACGTATTCCGGCGTCGTAAAGCCTGGTAACTATTGTTCTCACTGATGGTTGGGTGATTCCTCCATTTTGAGACGAGAAGTGCCAGTACGGACTTGTGCTCCCACGTACCATCGAGTATATTTTGGGAGACCCCAATAGGCTTAATCCTTTATCCATAGGAAGCCATGTCTGCAGCCCTATCGATCGCAATGCACTGAACACAGCATTCGGGAAGATTGATTGCCGTACCGTAAAAAGTATTCTGCAGTTTTTCGATTGGTTTGGTAATCCCTCTACCTAGATTTCCAGAGCAGTCCCTTTCGTTCCTTTTCATACTCCTTAACGGAAAAGGTCCATCTGAGCACTTGTCACTTCAGGCTCATTAAAAATCGAAGGAGACTAGAGTCATATTTTGTTTTTTCTCGTCTCTTAAAAACTGAAAAAACAAGTTGTGTCAAAGCGTCTAAAATTTATTTTAAACGGAATATTCATTACCCTTTCCTACGTTGATCTTGGGTTGAGAAAATGGAATCCACCAACCAAGGAATTCCCCTTGGAGGAAATCCTAGTCCCTTCTCCTCTTGGGGAGATGTTGGTGCCCTCATATGGCCACATTGTCGCTTCCAGGACTGACAATTGGTTTGCCTGTATGGCTCTTCTCAACCTCTTTCGTTCAGAACACCACAATTCCTGAACAATCGAATCAGCAATTAGACGAGTCCAAAGTTACCCACCAACCTTCTACTTCCTCTAATTCTTCCTCTCCTCCTTCCTCTTCGCTTGATGGGGCTGGTAAAGCCAAAAGTCAAGTACCTAAGGAGAAGAAGGAAAAGAAGAAGAAAGAGAAGAAGAAGAAGGAGCCAAAAGCGAATGGGGGCAAACGAGTGTCGTCTAGCGAAAAACCACACACCGCACCGACTAGGTCTAAATCTCCATGTGTCATTTGCAAAGGAGATCACTATCACAGAGATTTTCCTTGCATCCCTTGGATCTTAAGGGACTGGTCTCCTCGTTTGCACAACCCGGTGTCGTCAACCTCTGATGATCATGTTGAAAACACACCGTCAACTAGTGAAAGTGAAGCCCCAGGACAAAAAGGAAAATATAGATTTCCTTGCAAACTGTGCGAAGGCAATCATGCCGTCCACCGTTGTCCCTTCATAGACAAAGCTAAAAGAGTTTTGGATGATCGTCCGGTTTCACCGTTACGACTTCCTCCTGGATATAAAAAACTCTTGCCGAGTCTGTCACTAGTTGAAAATCTGGTTGGCCCGCTCAGGTGGTCGGCCGAAACATCTATCATTGAAGATAAACCATCTGAATCCATACCAGACGAAAGTCAAAAGGTCGAGGCGGCAGTTGACCCAGTCTTGCCTTCAGAGGTTCCATCTTCAGATGATACAGTCACCGAAGAGAACAAGGATGACACCGTCCAAATTCTTTTCATAAGCACAGACTCCAACGAACATGGGGGCAATTTACCCGTTCCTTTACCGCAGGAAGGAAGTTCGTCAAAGTCGTACCCGGCCGTCTATTCGGTCCCACCTCCAAGCAACCTAGTTGTCTCCTTCGACTGGAATCAACTAGGCAGACCCCGTTTACCAGCTAATATACCATTCCAAATCATTGTTCAAATATATAGAATGGTTATGGCTGGTACCATCATAGATGAAGGGGCTTCTATGAGTATCCTTTCCTCAACTGCTTGGAAAGCACTTGGTATGCCATCGCTTTTGCCTGAGATGAGAAATCTAACAAGCTTTGATAAACGAACCAGTCGACTGTTAGGGATCCTTCCCGATGTGCCCATAACATTGAGAGGGAAAACCATTCACATGAACGTTATGGTAGTTCAAGGACCCCTGGATTACAATCTACTCCTTGGACGAGACTATATTTATTGCATGAGAGCCATTGTCTCATCACTCTTTAGAGTGATGTGTTTTCCACACGAAGGAAGAGTGGTCAAGCTCGTAGACCAGCTTTCATTTCCCGGATCACGCATAGCAAATAGTCATATACCATCCCTGAATGGTCTTTTCACGCAAGAAATGTCTCAATCTCTAGTCTGTCCTCCCAATGAGCGCGAGTGATTCGGGGGGACATGACTGAAACCTAGGGGGCATGCACCCTGGTCTGCTTCGGCAGGAAAACTTCGGGTATAGGGTAGGTTTCCGCGAGAGAATATGACTAGTCTGTACCCCCGTCCGTGAATGGAAAAGGGGGTTATTCTAGAACAAGATTCCCTTGTCAAAGTTATGTGAGTGGAGTAGCCTCCTTCACTCACCTTTGTCTATTTCGGTAGACATCGCCGAAGAAGTGTTTTGTTTGCGCTGTAAATGGAACAATCTTTGGTAACCTGTAAGAGGTAGGCCTCTCTCAGTAAAACAAATGTTTTAATGGACTAAAGAAGGGGTAACCTTGAAACTCTGTTTTATACCTGGGGGCATGCAAGCCTTTTGGCGTGCAAGCGAAGAGCAACTATTTATTTTTTAAATTTGTAGGACCTCTAACCCTTTAAACTCGTAGGATTGGTCATCTCCTAACTTGCATAAAGAAAGGATGTGGGGCAAAACTCTAAAAGTTGTCGTTTTATATGAGACATTCTTATCACACGACTGGATTAATCGAGCAGTTTTAGCACATAGTTCAAGCTCATTAAAAAATAAACATAAGACATGAGCAAATGTTTCCCCCCGCGTTTAAGCTCGTTAAAAAATGAACTATTCCCCGGTAAATAACCATCGTGAATGTAGTACTTCAGCCGTTAAAGCCTTGGTCGTGTTTGCACCGTCACCTCCACTTTTTCATTGGCTGATCATTCACCTCCATTTGATTGTTTACCCATTTTGAGGAACAACTGCGAAGAGTGATTTCACTAGCCATCCTTGTGACACTGCTGTGATTGGAAAATTCCAAACCCTACCTGGAATCAGTTGCTACCCGTTTTATCACTCGTTCCTCAAAAGACGAGTCTCCTTTAAGCTCTTTTCAACTGACTCGTAAAATATGAAAAGATTGTCGAGCCATTGGCCTCTCCAGCTTGTTAAAGGGACAGGAAGTGCTATCCCTCCTCTATATTTTAATCTTTTTGGACTTGAGGGATTATTACACAAAAAGATCGAGCGCTTGTTTTGTTCGGCTCGTTAAAAGTATCGAAAATTCATCCCTTCTGTATTGTTTTATACTTTTTCGGACTTAAGGGATTAGATGATGAAAAGGGAATTTTGGAGTTACCTTTACGTCCCTTTTCAGACTCTCTAAAATTGAAAAGGACCAAGTCATATTTGTCGTTAAACTCGTTAAAAAGATTAATAGCGACAAACTTTTTTATAGACGAGAACGAGTTTCACTATCGCTAGGCTCGTTAAAACATAGCGATGGGTTTTACCGAAGGGCAAATTATAGAACAAGCATATGTTATCCTCCTCAAGCTTGACAAAAATAAAGAGGTACTGGTCAGCAATGACCAGGGAAAATTGGGAAGAAAACTTAAAGAAACTTTGTTGGTAGCAAGTTGCTCTTGAACATGACACTTCCACTCCGTGTTCGAGTCGAGTTGGGTTGTTTCATTCACCGGTCACATCACCATGGTCACGCCATACCATCCAAATTTGGGGTTAATGCTACCAATCCATCACATCAGTGTCGCCGATATGTTCAAGAGAAGTCATTCAGAGAATTCACCTGTGTCTCACCCACTACCATACATTATACTCCATTCTTTCATGACCGCCACCCTGAACCTTATATCACCATATCATTTTCACCTCCATTAAAATAATTTGCTCCGTTCCGTGTCATTGATGTGGGATTCATTAAGGCCCTCCTGTGACAGATCACTTCTTGTCGACATCAGCTCATTATCCAAGAAGTTGATCTAGGAACACCCCATTCAGTACTTTGAAGCTTGCATGCCTCAATGGCAAGTTTCTCACTTCTGGCGACAGGTTTACATCAATGGCCTTCGACCGAAAGATTTTGCTTGGTGTTCGACGCCAAGTCCTTTATTCACACCACGTGAAATGTACTGCAGTACCTTGAGGGTCATTATCATTATCGGTGATTCCTCTTGCGCTTGTTAACAGTTTACATCATTGACTGGTAATCAAGCAATGTCTTTCCATGTTCGATTTTCAGAACATTTCTCACATGGATCGACTTGTACTTCGAGTGAAGATCGGACGAGATTGAAGAC
Source organism: Pinus tabuliformis (assembly GCA_031772625.1). Classification (NCBI taxonomy): domain Eukaryota; kingdom Viridiplantae; phylum Streptophyta; class Pinopsida; order Pinales; family Pinaceae; genus Pinus; species Pinus tabuliformis. Next base: position 186,375,430 of record CM062815.1, read on the forward strand.
CCCGGATCTAGTTTCATCCATCCAGGCTGCGATATATATTCAGGGAAATAAAGACATTAAATATACATCATTGCTACGTAGATAGTCATCCACTCAAAAGGATGATGGCTCTATCAGAATCATCAATCTACACTCAGATGATTGTCTGTCCTATGTACATGAAAATGAATTTATAAAGCTGAGCATGGGAATGCCCAACTCAGCTAGATCATGAAAATAGTATGAAGATAATGTATTGTACTGTATCTTATTACAGGTCTCCTCCCAGCATTGAAAGAACTTCAGATCCTCATAATAAAGCATTTCACCTGACACCAAAAGATTAACGGCCTCATACTTTAGGGGGCAACTGTTATAGACATTTTTGGGCCCTACAACCCCAAGCATGAAATGTCCATAAACCAAGGGCTCCTAAGTCCCTAAAAGTGTTGTTCTAACTCATAAAGAAACAAGGTCAATAGATTAGAGCTTCTCCCAGAAGTTCTCCATGAGAAACTGCTCAGAATTGGTCAAAACATGATCATTGCAGCTGCTCCACTGGCTAAGTGCGTTGCATCTCACCCAAATACACTGTGAGGGTGCATTTCATTTTAAAATTCCCTTCTGTGGGGTGCGATGGGCGAGAAATGACAAATGGCAGTGTCGTTCCGCGAGGTGGAGAAGCAATGGAAGCTTCCAGAATCTTCTCCTGTGACACTTGCCTCACTGAATTCGACCAAGGATGAGTAAGAGGCCCTCAGTCTCCAAGTGGAAGTAAGAACTATCAGAGAGAAGACACTAATCAAATCACAAGCTAACTCATCCCCCTTACAGATATCTATATATGGGTCCCTCATCCCAGAGATCCGGAGGCTGGAATTTTGAATATTGTAAGGAATTGCTGCTGGTTTCCTGAGAAAAACATCAGATTGTTGGGTGATCTAAGCTTTGTTTGAGGTGAAGAGGGGCTTCTTTGCTGGGAGGTTGATGCTGGGTCAGAACAACCGGTTGTAACTCCTCTTGGATCTTTTCTTGTTTATCAATAAAAGCTATTTGAGTTTTCCTCCATGCTTTTGTGTCATTGATGCTTGTTACATTTGTATGGTCAATTTACATCTGACCCTAGATTGTTTATGATTATAGATCCATGTCTTTGTATAGTGCTATGCTTCTGTGATCTTACAGGTACTTTGTGAAGCTGGGCGTGCAAGGGAGCAGGTAGCTGAGGACTATCAAAGAAGAGAGGGATCAAATCAGGAGATTGGCGCAAGACAGAGGTTGGTCTTTCTGTTCCTCTCTATCTATAATTCATAAAGGAAGAACAAAAGTAGCTTTTCTCTATTTGTTTCTAAGGCAGTTGTCACACCTTAGTGGGATAGAGCAGTTCTAAATAGACACTTTTCCCTGTAACACATAGTCAACCATAAGTAACTTTGTGCAAGTAGTCAATTATGATCAAATCCTCATCAACCATAGTCAACCATATATAACCATGGTCAATCGTAATAAACTCTCTTCAACCATATTCAATCACAGTCATCCATAGTTGACAATAGTCAAACCATATTCTACCCTCGGCAAACATAGTCAACAATAGTCAACCATATTTAACCAAGGTTAACGACAGTCAACCATGGTCTATTAACCCTTCCCACACATCAATCATTACCTAGAATCAACCACATAAGTAAAAGTGGTTGATATATGCATATTGACACCATTTTCAACCCTTAGAACACTAATGGTGCTAGTTAGCATATATCAACCATGTTACTTGTGTGGTTATTTCTAGTTATGCCGATAGACATCCCCCAATTGAACAATGACAAATTAATCTTTTTTTAATCAAAATATTTATTTTATGGTCATAAATGAAAGAATTTATCATATTCTCATCGTCTCTTTTATATCAAGGAATAGAATTTCAAATATTAGTTACCTTACATCTCTAAATCTAGTTTTACCTTTTCATGTTTACTTAATACAATCATGACATTGCATGAAATAAGAAATGCAGCCTATAAATACATAGGTGTATAAAAAAGAAAAAATAATAACAATCCACAAATATTAACTACATTTACTTATATGATTATGTATATAATTATGCCAATTATTACTTATTTCATAAATTATGTATAGCCATGAATCCTTGTTGGAGCACCTTGTACATGGTTTTTAATTTGGTGAGCTAAATGAACTTTACCATTTGAAGGGGCTATAAGTTATGTGGATTTTTTTCTAGGGCTCATACGTTGAGCATGCAAGTTTAGGTTAGCAAAAATGGATTCATCATAGTGTGTCGCTTCTATTTCAAAATGTCTTTAGGAGCAACGCCAATTTTTTAAGTTAATTTAAACTACATTATAAATTTTCAATCTTTAATATTTAGGATTTGAGTGATCCCTAAACATTAAACTCTTGGTAATGAATCCTTAAAATACTAGTTATTTTCATACAAAGACTAGTTATTTTTTATGGTTTATCATCATCTATTCTCTAAGAAACTATGATTATCCAATAGCTCTCTTGTGACTCTCTGCACTTTGTGGTGGCTCAGAATGATGAATTACTAGTCTCCAGAGGAAAGAATGAACAGACATAAAACATACTTTCCAAGTCTTGATTCTGAGCCCATTTGTTGTATTCTGGAGAAAGGCACCATGTACCATCACACCAACCACCTAGGCCTTTCCGCTACCCTCACCTAGGCTTCCAATACTACTGATATGAAGGGTTGCCCATGTAATTATAGGATTTTTCAATGAAATTATAGATTCTGATAATTTTATCTACTTAGTTCAGATTACCTGATTCCATGACTTGGTTCGCAAGTGATGTTTTCAATACAAATGTTAAATGAATTGCTTACAATGGAAATACAATCATCCCCTGCATTAGAATTTAAACAATCTTCAGAGCTCCAAAGACAAATTATTGAGTCATGGTAAGAAACTATTGAGACCTATATGCAACCACTGAGACAAATTTCTCTTGCAAGATCAAGGTCCAACTTTAGAACAAAACATACTAGTCAAGTTAGTGTTCCTGTTCCAATGGAATTGGAAGACCCTAATATTTAAATATCAACACAAAGAATGAATTTTGAATCCTACGCAGAGCTAAGGAAATAGAAGTAAATGGCCTTGTCGAGATACATGTTCTAATAATGGTATTCCTAATCACCACATCTTTGGAAGCACTGACATGAATGCCATTTGTATTAGAACTATGACGAGGTGCAAGAACCTTGAGATGGGTTGCTTCTACCCAACACATTTTCTAAATTTTATATGCATTTGTTGACTATTCTCTACAATTAGGTTCATCATTCTTAGATTGTTGCATAATTTGAATCTGATTTCCTGAAAGAATCAAACTTTCTATAGTCTAAGTCCATTCAGACTACCACACAACATTGTAATTTCATAAGCACATTGCATCGCAGTTGGTTTTCTTTTATTACAAATTTAGAAGACATCAAAATTCTTTTTCTCTTGTGGGTTGAGCTTTGAAAGGAAAAAGGGGCAGAGGAGGTACATACAGTTGGAGCTGATTAACATGGATGCAACAGAGAAGAAAAAAGTTTGTCATGAACTTATATATTCAATGCAAACTAGCTTAGATTTTTCTTTACTCTTTCTGCCACAAATTAAGCTAGAAATGAGAGGGCCAAAAGGAAGGCCAAAATTAGGGATTAATGCAAAAGAGATTTAATGAAGATGAGAGTTTCTTCGTTTACGTTTGTTTTCTTGCTTTTGCAATATTATGCCCACCGTTGCTCTCCACTACCATAAAATGTCCCTCCCCCATCTACTGTCATGTCATCTACTTCCTTAAAATGAAGCCATTGCCTTTTGTTTGATCCATACCAAACCCTGGGATCTGCAGGGGCAATGATTGTTCCAGACACCTAGAGAAGCCAAATTGCATAGGAAAACAATATGAATTTGACACATATCAAAATTGAAATCCCATCTAAGTAATCTCTACAATAAAAGATGGTACCTGCATAGTCAAGGCGGATTTGCAGGGACCGGAGAATTTGATGGGCTTCACAAGATACCTCTTTCCATGGGGCATAAGGAAAACTGCAAGAGCCGATGAACAAGCCTTTCTCCATGCATTCTTAAATTCCTGAAACAAACCAATCATCATAATTCACTAGTATTCTGGAGCTAAGTGCTCCAGAGCAAATCCATCCATAATGCCCAAAGGAAAATATTATACTACAGATCAAATTTATGAAGCCATCAACTATTTATGCTGAAAATTTTATGGGCTTTATTTCTATTATTTGGGTCTCCTAAATATATGAGTGACAATATAAAATACGCATACCCAAAACGAAATCCTCCTTTACACAAACATATATATGGATCAGTAACCAAAAGACAGCAAGTTACCCACTGCACATTCCAGTCAGTCAAAGCTAATACTAGTAAACCCTCACATCAAACAAACATCAAATAATGGATTAGAATGCCTTAGAATTAGTGGGAAATGCAAAATCACCTTGGTGTCTCCATTCTCTTCATCTCCTTTAACTCCAAACTCATCTACACATAGTACATTATCGGATCTAGGCACCCAATCATTCATTTCAAAATTAGAAGTGTCTTCATTATTGAATTGGTGCACCAAATCAATGGTTTGAGCTAATAGGGTACAAGTTTTCGTTTCAACTGATAACAGCCAGAGTAGTCCTTGACTATTTCTATGCATACATATTGAAATTGAATCGCCTTCAATGTAGGTTTTCTTGCATTTACCACATAAAATAAGGAACAAGAACAACAATGCATTTAACTGAATACTCTTCTCCATTTATAATGTCAAGCTTATCTCAGCTGCAGGTAGGTTGACCACCTCTACGTGGCAAAATGGGCCCCTCCATCTCCGTCACGGTCTTCGTTAATAATCTATCCAATGTCGTGCCCGAAAAATTTTGGAAATTCTTCCGAGTTGGGTAAGTGTCAGTATATGTCGAATTAATTGTCAAGTTAATGTTGCCAGTGACAGGTCTTGATCCCTTTCCAATCCCCAACTCCCCCCAAAATCAGTTCAAATCATCCATTTCCGGCAGCAATTTTTCAATTCTTGTGGGTATCCTTTCTTCAAAGCTGAGGCCTGCAATTCTATGCAGCGATATGGAAGAAGCAATGATGAATAGATGGAGCTTTGAGTCACTGAGATACGCTTGCAGCGAATTGGGCTTCTTCCATATTATCAACCACAGAATCAACACGCATCATCTTCCAAGTTTTGGCCAGAAATCTCGGTATGTTTATTTTTTTTCTCAAGATGGTTATGAAAAATTAAAACCTCTACTTATGAAGTCACCCATATCCAGAATAAGTATTTGATAGTTTTTATCATGTCTTGCAGAGAGACGATCCAGAAATACATGTCCAAGATGAAAGACCTGTCACATAGAATGTTGAAACATATTATGTACAGTTTGGGTGTGGACGTGGGTAAGCACTACAGATCAGTGCCCTTTGACAAGTTTCTATGCATGAATTGGTATTGTAACCGAAACGTTGAAGCCTGATTTGCTGAGGAGATTTTCTACAAAGCTCATACAGATCTAGGTTGCCTTATCATTCTCTACCAAGATGATGTGGGTGGCCTCCAGATCCAAACAAAGGAAGGAGAGTGGGTTGATATCCAGCCCATTCCTGGATCATTCGGTCACTCTTTACAAGTGAGAAACTAAACTATTTTTTGTTTTCCAGACTATTAGAATTGGGTTGTAGGGGATATTCAAACAAATATTGATTTAAATATTAATTAGAATTAGGTTGTAGAGGAATATTCAAACAATAGTTAATGTAAATTTGAATGGCACATTTGGAGTAATGGCAAATACAGCAGCTCAAAGCACCCAGTGGTTCACGGCGAATCGAAAAGGAACAGGTTGTCTATAGACTTCCTTTTGTTATTTTCACTTCCTTTTTTTATTTTCAGAGGAAGCAGAAATTGTTGCTCCCTGAGAACTGATCACCTAGGAGCATCGCCAACTATACAAAGCAGTTACAACAACTCGAGATCTCAAGCTGCATGCGATGGAAGTATTGGCAAATCTGTCACTGACCATGGGTTATTGTGAATGGCTTAACCGTTAGAGTTTCAATTGACCATGATGTTAACACAACAGTGTGCATTGGACTTCTGTTTTAATAATTTAATAATGAACTAAACGTTGTTGGTTTCATCTTTCTTTTACTTCTAGATTATGCATTAATTTATCATTGTCTTATATATGGATTTGAATTTTGTCTTAACCGTGTCTTTATTGGCATGACACATTTCTTTTAATAAATTTAATTTTTTCTACTTTTATGTCATGTGTTAATGTTTAAAACTTGACATTTAATTATTATTATTTTTTGATAAAATATAAATTTAGTTTATGTTTAAAAAAAATTACTTCAATAAATAATATATATTTTAATAAAATATAAAATAATATTTTATATTTGGTTTATGTTTAAAAAAATGAAATTAAATAAATAATAAAATATTAAGATTATAGATTATTAGATTAAAAGAAAATTCATTTATAAAAGAGAAATTAATAATTTTTGTTTTTGAGAATTAGAATAAAAACTAAGTAACAATTTAATTATGTTGATAGATGTGTTTATTTGAAATAAGATTTCTAAAATGTTTATTTAATTATCAATAATTATTAGGTGGATGGTAGAGATTTTACCTCTACATAATATTCATAATAATATACATAAATCAACAATTGAGATTTATCTGTAATGTTTGTACTTTTAATTAAATTGATCAATTAAAAATAATGTCATATGAACTTAGTTAGTTCATATGAATTAATAATTTAATTAATTTTTAACCTTTTTTAATTTTAGTAATGTGAGATGTATGATAGTAAGTGTTTTGATGTGGGTTGATGTCAATTGGGGCTTACCGACCATTTAATTTATATGAATGTGCTACTCTTAAATAATTTCAAAGAGAGAAAGATTAATAATTTATAAAATTTAATATCAAAAATATAATTAAAGAATTATAATAAAAATAAAATAATTTTTTTTTTTATTTTTTATTTTAAATAGTTTGGAGATCATTTATTAAAGATTATATATATATATATATAATTTTTTATTTGAAAAGGAAAATTAGAATAAGTTATCACAAAATTTGTGTTAAGGTAAGTTCTAAAATCTATAAATATGGCATGCTCACTAAAGAGTTGGGGATATTTATAAAAGTCCAATCAAGGAAGACCAAAATAATGCATAATGCTAAAAAGCACCTAATCCCCTGAACCCTTATAATTGTTGATTGCTCTCTTTGCCATATATGATTTACGACTATCGATTTCCTTTGGATTTTAGATATATCCTATAACTTCAAAGATTGGAAGGGGAACCATGAAAACTCTCCTATATTTATTGAAAAAACCAATTTTCCTATCAGATCCGATAAAAAAACTTGCATATCTTCATCATTGAGTGATTATTCTTGGGATTGACTCCATGAATCTACGAAGGGAAAGCCCCACATAGTGCATTTGTGACTGCATTACGAGATAAACTCATCATACAAAAAGACACTCTCTATCTGCATATCTGGCAAAATACGCCCTGACTGAGAAAGTTGTGAGTTTTCTGTTGTCATACTACTCTGATCCAAAGTCCTTTGAATCCATTCTGACCCCAACTAAAGCAAAAACAAGAAAACATATCTTCATACCCACACCGGCCTTAACTGACGCAAAATAATGTCGTCGGACCCTAAGATAGGTTGTTGATTAATATACATTAGAACATGGCTCTGGATCTTTACACAATACTCTCAACAAAGACCAAAAACCAACACACTTGAAGTAGAGATTGTGATGGAGGAAATGCCCTCCATGACCACCAGATACAATTTGGAACTCAGTGACGATAGGTCGGCATGTCTTGCAAATGAACAGAGAAGCCCTAGCACTCCTCATTGTGCCCTCATCCTTGAGAAGTTTGACTTATGTACTAACATCTATTATGTTTAAATTTTTTTGTAAACTCTCATCAAAGAGAAGTTAAAAAGGAACATGAATTGGGCAATTTAGAGGGACTATTTGTAAACAAATTATTCTTTTATAGAAATTTGAAAGCAAAAACCATAAGTATAATCAAGTACATTCGTATCTTATCTTCAAGAATTCTTCCATTTCCTTATGATGATGGTCGATGTTAAATATGTAACATTTATTCCTTTTTAGGGATATTTTGATTAATTGTTATATGTAAGATTATAAAAGTAGATTAAATTTATTATGTTTTTAGGTTCATAATGTGTTTGTCTAGTCATGTTTCATATGCAATGGTTATTTCCTTTTAGATATTATTGATTTTTAAGACTGTAAATGTATATTTAATTTGTCACGATTTTAGGTTGGAACAAACTGTCTTTATCATAATATTATCCATGTACTATCCATTTACTCATAATTTGAAAATTTTAAATGAAGAGTAATTTCAATATAGCATTCTCTTTTAATTTGAGAGAATGAGTTATTATTTATATATAATCTAAGATAATTCTCTTATAAGTTAACAAAATAAGGGAATTCCCAACTTCAATAACAAAGGCTAAGCTGGTGTGTAGCAATGTTCTAATTGTAATTAATGCAATTAATATATGATGGCAAAACATTGCAAACAAAATTTATATGAAATCATTTACCCCTTAAATTAACTTTAAATATAAGTGAAAAAAGTTCATTAGTTAAATGCATGAATCATTATTTAAATGCATTATATCATAGGAAGGCTAAGGGATATTGTGATTTAGCTTTTTGTTATTTATAGAGTCATTTTATGTTTAGAATTTTGTTTAAACATTTGAACTTTTTTAGTGTGAATATGGAAGATACAAATATTTATTTAAGTAATTTAAAATTATTCTTAGAACTTTTGTAATTAAAAATATTTAAGTTTAAAAAGTCATGAAATTAATATAAATGTTAATAAATGCATGAATCATTATTGCGTTAAGAGATGCATTCTACAACCCAGTATGAAGGTGATGTGTAATTTCGTTCGTGCTCAATATGAAGTTAACAAATGTCCAATAAAATAAAATATTTTCTAAATACAAATAAATATATAAATAAAAAACTCAAAATCTATTAATATAACGAGATTCATTTTACTCAGATTTGCAAAACTTCTTATTAGCACTCACAAGATTTTCTAGACTTCTTCATACTCGTGTCCAGAAGGATAGACTAGAAACTCTCAAATTCCTCGCGTAAATGAAGACCGTCAAAAATAATACATTTCACGAGAGAAACAACAATGAAATCAATAATGTTCGTGTTAATGACTAAAAATATTTTCCATGATGAAGATGAGAAAACCTTTCCCGAAATCATGAAGAGGTTTTTAAGTACTTCTTTATATTGATTATATATAAAGCACTCGTAAGGCACTCATATACTATTGCACCTGTCACGCACCTACACTGGTGGTACTCTTCCAACTGCACTATAGCGAGGTGCGGCACTACCAACCGTTTTTTTTTCACCAATACTTACGATTGTAGACTATGCCTAACAATCCATACTTAGTTTATTTTTCGTTACCAAGTATTATTTTTATCCTTTATACAAGTGAAAGCCCATAACATTCACACAACAGCATTATACAATAGAAATGCACAACAGTATAAAGGGAGGGGAAACTCCCTGCAATATGAGTCTGCCCGAATATCAATATATATATAATTTTCCACTTTTACAAAGTATAGGCTAAGTTCTTGGGAAACCCCAAATTTATACTTAGCCAAATTTCCAACTTCAGCAAACTCGGTTGCCCAGCTCATCGGCACCTCCGCACGGTCGCCGCACGACTCACCAACCCTTCGTTCACCTTGTCGCACGTCTTCACCGGTTCGCTCTCCGTTTGGTCCGCAAATGCCCAAACTGTGTATACCTACCCACACGCAGTCCCACTTGCCAACCCTTGGCAAACGCCCAAATCATATGAAACAGCACGTAGTACCGCCTGCCCAACTCTATGACCTCCGGTTCCAACCTTCGTCTCCACCATTTCGTTGTGCACGGCGCGCCCTCACCCGGCCGCCCGTCCGCACGCCCTCACCGTGTCAATCAACTCACCTCCGTGCACAGCGCGCCCTACCCGGGTTGCCCATTCAGCACTTCGGTTCGTTCGTTCAGCGGACGCCCTACTTGGTCGCCCTGTCGTGCACGCCTGCACGGACACCTTTACCCGGCTGCCCGTCATGCACGCCTACCCAAACGCCCTCACCCAAAACCAAGAAGTGATCTATCTCCGTGCGGCCTCGCCCAAGAATGGGCGCATCACCAAATCTGCACCTTCCTTCTTTGCATCCATGCACTTAGACCTGCGCCTTCTTTACATGAGCGAGTTTGTTGTGATTTGAGCGTGATAGTTGGACTGATCACCTGACTAGTTCAGACATGAAGTCCGGCTTGTACAGAGATGTGTTAGCATTATCTTGGAGTATCATGGCAGCAGTTCACACGAGGACGACACATGATGAGGTCGACATGAGATGTTGCAGGAAGCATGTAGCTTGAGATGGAGGGACCACCCTTCCATGTTGGGGAGCAGCATGTGGAGATTGTGACAGAGCGGTTGATGAACATGGATTGAGATGATTTCCGATGTATGACATACCGATGGGGTGTATACCTTGCTATGGTGATCTTGGTGACAGATGGTTGCTGGGATGAGACATGATGGAGACGGTGGTTCTACATATGTTGCAGGAATGGTTGCAGTATGTAGAGGAGTTGACATCATGGGTGAGACAGTTGTTGATGATCTTGGTGGATGGCTACCAGGATGGCATGTTGCCGAGGATGACAACGACTTCAGGTGGAGGAGGATGTAAGGACCTGTGGTCCTTGACACGAGCTCCCGACATGAAGTGCGACTTGAACAAGCTCAAACTTACGACACGGACGAGTCATGTGATAATGCACGCACAAAGGAGGAGAGTGAGTTCTGTTATAGCGTGGGAAGCATGGTTGATTTCCCATGGCCGACCTACAACTTGGACCAAGGCTGACATGAGTTTTAGTGGCATTTGTAAAGTGTAGAGGTGCGTTATTAGATGGTGGACGAGTCGGCTTGGGCAAGCCAACTCGCCTAGCCATCCATATATATTCAACGATGTGTTGGAGCAAAAGATAACCATTCGACAAGCAAGTCTTCAAGAAGAAGTGCGTAGAGAAGAGGGCGCAGAAAAGAGGAAGGCGCAGATGGATATGCGCCCAAGTCTTGGGCAGGTCTCTTGAATGCACAAGTCTAAATGAAGGCTGGTTGAAGTAAGGCGTGTACAGGTAAGGCGTGGGTGCCCAATTTGTGCGACGACTTGGCACGGGTTCTTGGGTGACTCGGGTGAGCGCCAGCCCGTCGTGCAAGTGTGCACGGTGTGACTTGGTGAAGTGTTGAGATTGTGAACAAAGGTGTGACTCGTGCAGACGCACCCGTGTGTGGCAACTTGGTTACGATGAGGCGCGCCAAGTTGGGAAAACAACACGATCGCGCGACGAGGTGAACAAAGGGTTGGTGAGTCATGCGGCAACCGTGTGGAGGTGCCGACGAGCTGGGCAACCGAGTTTGCTGAATTTGAAAGTTGGCTAAGTTTAAATTTGGGGTTTCCCAATATTTAACTTGTAAAACTTTGTAAAAGTGAAGATTGTATAATATATTCATTCGGGCAGACTCATATTGCAGGGAGTTGCCCCTCCCTTTATACTGTTGTGCATTTCTCTTGTATAATGTTGTTTATGTGAATGTTATGGGCTTTCACTGGTATAAAGGATAAAAATAATACTTGGTAATGAAAAATAAAACTAAGTATGGAATGTTAGGCGTAGTCTACAATCGTAAGTATTGGTGAAAAGAAAAACGATTGTTAGTGCCACACCTCGCTATAAGCGGTTGAAAGACTACCGCAGGTGTAGGGCGTGACAGGTGGCCTGTCATGCCCCTACACCTACAATAGTCTTTCAACCGCTTATAGCGAGGTGCGACACTACCAATCGTTTTCTTTTCACCAATACTTACGATTGTAGACTACGCCTAACATTCCATACTTAGTTTATTTTTCATTACCAAGTATTATTTCTTTATCCTTTATACAAGTGAAAGCCCATAACATTCACATAAACAGCATTATACAAGAGAAATGCACAACAGTATAAAGGGAGGCGCAACTCCCTGCAATATGAGTATGCCCGAATCAATATATATAATCTTCTTTTACAAGTACAAGTTAAATCTTGGGAAACCCCAAATTTACACTTAGCCACTTTTCAACTTCGACAAACTCGGTTGCCCAACTCATCGGCGCCTTTGCACAGTCGCCGCACGACTCACCAACCCTTTGTTCACCTCGTCGGACGATCGTGTTGTTTGCCCAACTTGGGCACGCCTCGTTGTAACCAAGTCGCCACACATGGGCGCCTCCGCAAGAGTCACACCTCCGTTCACAATCTCAACACTTCACCATTTCCACCGCTTCGTTGTGCACGGCGCGCCCTCACCCGGTCGCCCGTCCGCACGATTCTTCGTTTCGGCGTGCCCTCGCCCGGCCGCCCGTCCGGACATCCACCCGTTCACCCAACCTCATTCACCCGATTCGCCACACGATTTCACCCGGTTTGCCCGAACAACCTCACCCGGGTCGCTCGAACGACCTCACCCGGGTCGCCACACGACCTCGCCCAGGTCGCCCGAATGACCTCGCCCGAGTTCTGCCCGAACGACTTTTCTAAATGACTTTCCTGAACGACTTTTCGAATGACTTTCTTGAACGACCTTTCGAACGAATTCTCGAACGACTTCCTCGAACGACTTCTCCAATGAATTTCTCGAACGACTTTCTCGAACGACTTCTCGAACGAATTCTCGAACAACTTTCTCAAAAGAATTCTCGAACAACTTCCTTGAACGAGTTTTACACCTGAGTTCCGCCCGTTGTGTGGGCTCATCCACGCACTGCAGAACTCCTTGTTCGAACTCGTGTGATCGAATGATGGTCGTTTGCCTCCAAACGCCCTCCAATATATACGGGCAGGTGGCGGGTTATGTCACCCAGCCGACCCACACCAAACGCCCAAGCCGACTCGTTCAACATGTGTTGTCTTGCCCAAGAGGAGGGTCGGCCCGCCCAACTCGTCCAACACCTTATAAACTCGTTTCTTGGCTCGTTTCATTTCATACTTCGCACGGTGGGGTCGCCCTGCCCGTCGCACGGACCGCAGGTCCTAACATCCTCCCCCACTGGAAGTCACTGTCGTCCTCGACAATATCTCATCCCGGCAAACATCTGTCACCAAGATCACCATACCAAGGTATACACCCCATCGATATGTCATACATCGGAAATCATCTCAATCTGTGATCATCAACCACCCTCTCACAATCTCCACATGCTACTCCCCATTGTGGAAGGTTGGTCCCTCCATCTCAAGCTACATGCTTCCTGCAACATCTCGTGTCGACCTCATCATGTGTTGCCCTTATGTGAACTGCTACCATGATACTCCAACAAATGCTAACACATATTTGTACGCTACTAGTCCCCATGTTTGAACTAGTTGGGTGATCAGTCCAACTGTCACGCTCAAACCATGAGAATGCACATCTTCATGCCATCATGAGTCGTTTCTCAGAACATCCTGTCACATCCTCAACTCGATCAAGAATCCATCTCCATACAAGTGTAAGCCATGCTCAGGTCCATGAAGTAACCCTCATCTCATTTGCAACATGTTGTCCATGATGTTTGGTGTCAATGTGTTGCATGAAATCAGCCACATCTATCCCAACATCATCATCCATATGTGTGCCTCCTCAATATGAAGAGACCATCTCATCAAACTCCGACTCTCGACATGCCACACCCATGTCCATGAAGCAACCTCCATTATATCTACAATGTGCCATCCCTCAAGTCTGCCATAGAAACAAGTATACACCTGTCTCATCTATCCATGTGCTGCCCATGATCATAGATCAATCAGCCCCCATGTGTCAAAGTGGTTAAGTCTCGGCTCAACCCATGTCCAAGTGTTGCCACCAAGGCATCATCATCGTCGTAACTCCATCACTCCAAAGTGTCTCATATCGATCCTCCACATCAAGTCACTCTTTCAAGCCATTCCCATACATGTACTTGAAAGTATGCACCCCATCCTGCATCAAAGTCTCTGGCCTCAGCTCCTCAATGCATCAGATCCTCCAAGTCCACCATATATGAAGTCTCCAAAAGTCACAACAATCTCATGTCATCACGAGCTCCATGTGTCATCCCCAACCAACATCTCGGCAAGCATACAAGTCTCGGCCCAAAGGTCTCTGCAAGATGCCTCAAATCCCCATGTAGTAGGAATGCTCCATAGTCTGCTCACAACTCCATCCAAGTCCATGGCCTTGTTGTACAAGAGTGCACAACCTCTCCATCGGCTCATAAGTAAAACATCTCCATGTCACACCAGCAAATCTACCTACACAACATCCTTGCCTTGGCACTCCTCATTGGATGCCCATAAATGACACCTCTACAAGTGCTCCTGCACAATGTTCCTGCATAAGACTGCCATGTCTCCAAGCTGATTTCCATGACTAAGTTTCCCATGTAGTCCAACCAAGTAGACCCATCACAACAATCGGTCATCCTCATCCAAGTCTGCAAATCCGGTCTAGTGAACTCGGTCACCCAACCATAACATCATCATCACGAGTCCCTTCCATCATAGCTCCCCCACTGAAGGTTCCACCAAGACTATCTCTTGGTCTCGGCCATGAGAAGTCCACCAAAGTATCATCGTACCTCAAGTGTGTGCCCTTCATCCTGTCCATGAGTCATGTCGGGCACTTAGCCAATATGTGGCTAAAGCATGACCCAATCCTCCGCAATGATCATAATGTTCCTCCCTTGTCATGGGCCTTTATACCTTCTACCATAAGGTCACAAACAACCCCAACAAGTCCTGCAACAGTCAACAATCCTTGCTTCTCCATACAAGGTCTCATCATAGACATCCATGGTAAGATGCTTCCTAGCATCGACAAACTGACTTTGCCCTTCCCTGCATACAGTCCATCTACCAAATGCTCAAGTGAAACACAAGTATCAACAATACTTACATCATCATCATGAGGTTCCTCCATATGAGTATCCTCATCCATCCATGTCTGCAAACTGCACGATCCTGGTCCAACTTGATCAATCTCAAGTTCATCCTCCATCGTTGTCACATCTGCAACATCCTCAATCATCACGGCTTCCTCTTTCTTGTCAGCACAATCTGCAACTTCATCTTGCTCCATTGTCCAACCAAGTTGAAGAAGTTCGTCTTCAACATTCTTTTCCAAGACTTCAAGTTTATCTCGAATCCGGGGGTTCTCGTCTTTCATTTGCTTCAACCTGTATAAGGTAAGCAAGAGCTTCCCTTCACATTCTTCCAAACCTGCCATGCCTTGTCGTTCAGCTTGGCCCAAGCACTAAGCTTTACCTCTACTAAACCTGTTTCACCATTCACCTGAATCACTCTGATATTCCACTTGTCACCTGCAAAACTTGAACTCCTTGCCAAGTCTTCGGTCTTCGTAGAATCAGCTCCTTGATTCAGTACACCAAGTTCCCTGCAAAACTTGGACCACCTCTGATACCACCTGTCACGCCCCTACACCTGCGGTAGTCTTTCAACCGCTTATAGCGAGGTGCGGCACTACCAATCATTTTCTTTTCACTAATACTTACGATTGTAGACTACGCCTAACATTCCATACTTAGTTTATTTTTCATTACCAAGTATTATTTCTTTATCCTTTATACAAGTGAAAGCCCATAACATTCACATAAACAACATTATACAAGAGAAATGCACAACATTATAAAGGGAGGGGCAGCCGGGCGAGGGTGCACCGTGCACGCCGAAACGAAGAATCGTGCGGACGAGCGACTTGGGTAGGGCGCGTCGTGCACGACGAAATGGTGGAAACGGTGAAGTGTTTGGGTTGTGAACGAAGGTGTGACTCGTGCGGAGGCGCCTATGTGTGGCGACTTGGTTACGACGAGGCACACCCAAGTTGGGCAAACGACACAATCGTGCGACGAGGTGAACAAAGGGTTGGTGAGTCGTGTGGTGACCGTGCGGAGGCGCCGACAGGCTGGGCAACCGAGTTTGCCGAAGTTGAAAATTGGCTAAGTGTAAATTTTGGGTTTCCCAAGATTTAACTTATACTTGTAAAAGAAGATTGCATATATTGATTCGGGCAGACTCATATTAAAAGGATCTGCCATATATGTGAGAATAGGAACATCGAGGATGAAAACCACTTCCTCTTAGAGTGCCCCACGTATAACCACATTAGATCTCAGTTTCACAATCTTTGTTACAATACTGACCTTCCTAGCCTTTTACAATGTCAAAATTATAGTGAGCTCGAGAGGCTTCTCTCCAAGCTTTTTGAGCATAGGAATAAAATCTTAAATCAAAATAAATAATTTGTTTCTTTAGGTCCGATAGACCAATGTTTGGTCTTAGCGGACGTTAACCATCATCATCATCATCATCATCATCATCATCATATTGATGTTTGTATCATTCATATAGCCTATAACTACTCATTATAATATATATATGTTGTTTTATCTTTGTAGGAGAAGACCCATTTTGAATGATATATTTTTTTCTATAATGATTTTAATCATTATTTAGATACTTCAGTTTATTACTATTTTAGTGTAAGTGAAATATTTATAGTTGAAAAAGGTAATTTTGTTAGTTATATAAGTGAAAGAGTATTTTAGTATTCTGTATTATGATTTAATTAATTTTAATTTAATATTAAACTTGATATATATTATAAAATATATTAATGTATTAGGATATATATTGATGTCATAAATTTAATATTCATGTATATTATATATTAATATATTAGGATAAAGAATTTTAATATAATATAATATAAGGTATGAATATGAAGTTTAATAAAGAGAGAAGGAGAGAGGGAGGGAGACAGAGATAGAGTTGGAGGGGAAGAGGGAGAGGGAAGAATAAAGACAGAGAGAAAGGTGGAGAGAGAGAGAGGGAGTTACGAGGGAGAGAGGACAGAGGGAAGGAAGAGAGAGAGACGGAGAGAAGGGGAAAAGAGAGTGAAAGGAAGAGGGAGGGATAGATATATATATAGATATGGAGTGTGTGTGTGTGTGTGTGTTGGGGGAGTGAGATAGAGAGAAAAAGAAGAAGAGATGGAGGGAGATATAGTTATAGATAGTGGGGGGAGAGAGGGAAGAGGAGAGAGATAGTGATAGGGACGGAGGCAAACTCTTTTGTCTAATGAATATTTTGGTTTTTCAATAAAATAGATGCATTGATTTTAATGTAGATGTTGATTCCTAATCTTATTTGATTAGAGATCGAAGAAGGGAAGAAGAAAGACATATATGGATATGCAGAGAGATAACATGTGTGTTTTGGGAGGTGAGATAGAGAGACAAAGAAGGAAAGATGGAAGGAGATATAGATATAGCCAACGAGAACATAGAGGGAAGAAGAGAGAGACAGAGAAAGGGAGGGAGACAAACTCTTTCATCTTATGAATATTTTGGTTTTTCACTAAAATAGACGCATTGATTTCAGTGTAGATGTTTATTCTTGATCCTATTTGATAAGAGAGCGGGGAAGGGAGGGAAGAAGAAAGACATAGAGAGAGAAAGGTGGGGAGAGAGAGTGAGTTACAAGGGAGAGATGGAGAGAGAGTGAGGGAGAGAGGAGAGTGGAAGGCAAGAGAGAGAGAGAAGGAGAGAGAGATTGAGTGAAGGGGAAGAGAGATAAATATATATGGAGAGAGAGTGTGTATGTTTGAGGGATGGGATAGAGAGACAAAGAAGGATAGACGAAGGGAGATAGAGATATATATGGAGGGTGGAGAGAGGGAAGAAGAGAGAGACAAGGAGAGGGAGAGAGGGAGAGATAGATAGACATGGAGAGAGAGAGAGAGAGAGAGAGAGAGAGAGAGAGAATGTGTGTTTGGTGAGTGAGATAGAGAGACAAAGAAGGAAATATGTTGGGAGATATAGATATAGATGGTGGGGGGAGAGAGAGACATGGAGAGGAAGAGAGACAAACTCTTCCATCTTATGAATATTTTGGTTTTTCATTTAAATAGATGCATTGATTTCAATGTAAGCACAAAAAAATATTGATGACGCATGTTGACATCTATGTTACAATAATTCAACCATAAATAAATACTTCAATTTTTATCTTACTTGAAATTTTTCTTTGTGTAACTGTAAACTATTCATAATTGACTACATTCTTATTATTCTCATTTTCTATCATTCAACATTGTTAGTCACTTTGCATTCAAATGAGGTAATAGAAAACAACTACCATTGAAAATTACTTGGGGTTTAACACTCCATAAGTCACAATGATTGACCTTGGAAAAAGATATTGTTAATATTAGAGAGCAAGAGAGACAAGGTATGATGTTTACTACAATAGCTTGACTTAAAGATTTGAATGGTCTACAATTTCAACCACCCTTTTCATATGATCGATATGAAAAGATGGAAAAACTAATAGGTGTGGCAATAACAATAGTAGAAGGAAATAAGTTGACTATATTTTTATTATTCACATTTTCTATCATTCAACACTATTACATTGTCACTTTGCATTCAAAATAACATTAAAGAAAGAGATAAAATCAAAATTGTTGTGATCACGCACAATTGAAACTAACCTAGATCCATCTTAACCCCGAATCTATCAAGCGCCAAGAGGGATCAAATCTCTCGAGGTGCAAACCTTTCCTCAAATTGTGCACTAAAAAAAGAGGTTTTCACCTCGAGATATTTGATCCCTCTTGGCACTTGATAGATCTTAGGGTAAGATGGATCTAGGCTGGTTTAGATGCATCATATTGCTGGAAGGCTAAGGGTTGTTATCGCCTACCTTTTTGTTATTTGTAAAGTCATTTTTTGTTTAGAATTTTGTTTAAGCTTTTGAATCTGAGTGTGAATATGACAAATTTGAATATTTGTTTAAGTAATTTAAATTTTTGTAATGAAAAGTATTTAGGTTTGAAAATGTATGAAATTAATATAAATGTTAACGTATTTTTATTTTATTTTATTTGATGTATAAATAAAAACTATATTGATTTCTTTAATAATTTTTTTAAATATATATGAATTATAAAAGGTGTGGTTTAACATTAAAAGAAATATAATTCAAAATTTATTTTATTATGTTTTTAGTATTTTTTCCTTTACAATTTATTAATATATTTTTTTAATGAGATTGTAATTTTTAATTATTCAAATTATATTTTTGAATGTATAAATTGATTAGTACCTTAAAAACTTAAAAATTGTAAGACACTTAAATTATGCAACCATATGACTAATATTTTCCATTCTAATAGATCCCTAATCAATTAAAAAAACTTAATACAAAAAAAAATAAAACATAAAACAATGAAATTGTGTATCTATTCATTATAATATTTATGTTATTAAATAAATATATATATATATATATATATAGATTCTCCTCATAGAAAAAGTAATTATTAAAATATATTGTGATAAGGTCTTGAGGAAGGATTTTGTCATGGGTCTTGAGGAAAGATTTTGTTATGGGTAAGGTGTAAAGGTTTTACAACATTACAATGGTATTTTTTCTCTATAGAACTCAACTACCTTGCTCTTAATGTGTTACTACATTCTAGAGATGGGAAAAGGGAAATTTTATTGTTACATTATTCAAATATTAGGGTGATATTATTAGAGAAATTGAAGAGGGATACACATTTATATTTTCATTTTATGTGCACTTAGTGATGAAGGATTTATAGGTGAGGAATTCGTTATAAATGTTTCATTTATTATTTTGGAAAATTTTCACTTTCATGTCATTGAAGTATCTTGTAATTTTTGTTAAGAATTAGTAGAGAGCCTTCATTTTGGAGTGTGTAGTTTGCTTCTTCTTCTTCTTCTTCTTTAGAAGGAAAAAAATCAACATACTTTCTATTAATAAGTACATTTACATATATTAATATTTGTCATCATTCTTGCATTAATCACCAGAGATACCCCTATTTAACAATATGTCCAATGTATCCCATATGGCATCTATAAAAAATCATCCAAAAACAACTACATCTTTTAAATAGAAATATCATATCTACATATGACCCACGGGGGCTTCACTGGGGGAGCAATACCATACCACATGGGTTCATATTGGGGGATATTTATTGAGGAAAAAATGGCATAATATAATGGGGGATATATAGGGGTTAGAGGGTTTTTATATTGGCAGGTATAAAAAATGGAGCCTAAAGTTAAGGAAAAAATATAAAGGGGTATAAAAAATGTTAATGGAAAAATGGGTACCTACAATATCTAGTGAAAGTAGGGGTTTTTAAATTGGGAAGGTATATTGGGTTCATATTGGTAGGGGGTTAAATAAAGTGATTTTTAGAGGTATTTTCCAATATGTAGTCAAATTAAGGGTATTGTTTAATATGCCTCGAACGCACGTGATATGTTAGAGGTTCATTGAGTGAAGCCCCCGTGATATGACCGCAACAAGTATATTATTGCTAGAAACCCTGATGACAATAAACAAAAAAATCTTGTGCTATATCATGTATAAAAGAGTATCCCTGACCCAAGATAATAGTGATTGTTATATGCAATGTAGATGATCTCTCCAGGAAGATATCAATGGCCAAATTTTGATAATGCATTTGCAGTCCTATTTTGTTCCCAGAATATATGAGTAAAAGTCATCCCATCAAATAGTACAAACATATTTTTAATCAAGTATGGGAGGATCAAAGGAAATCTTTTCTGCAACCCACTCAATAATTGCATTATGTCACCAAATACGTCTATTACCTCTATGGATAACCATTTTGCACAATATAATATACCCCATAGTGCAATGATCTCTACCCTTGAGTTGGTGCCCATCCCATTGAACCAATAGAAATTATAGTATTGTCCAAGCTTAATAACTATATATGCACCACTCCCACAAATGTTCTTATTTGCAGCCCCATAAAAAAACCTCACTAGGTATCGATGCCAAATCTCCACCTGTTTAATGCATCTCTTCAATCCCTTGAATACCCAAGGACAAGTCTCATTGAAGTATGAAAATATATTAATATTGGTTTGATTGATGTCCAATGAATAATTCTCAAAAACACACATATTCTTGCATTTCCAAATTCCCCATATGATATAGAAAGGAAAGGTTTGGTATTCTTTATATCCCATCTTCTAGTCTATAATACAAGCAACCATGACTGATGTATTCCAATCTGCAGAGATCAGAGTGTGTAGTTAGCTTTTTATCAACATATGTTTTATGTGAAGTAATTAGATTCTAGCAAATGTGTGTCATCTAGTACAACTTCATGTTTTCTTGAATTGATTTAAGAAAATATGGTTAGATTTGACTACTTTTGGGAAGATCTAAATCTCTCTAGGTGATTCAAGCATATTCGAGAGCTTAAGTGGGAAATCCCACACCTTTTAATTTAATTCATTATTACAAGTAGGGTTATCAAATATTTGTGAGAACTATTGTGGAGAAATCCATTATCATTCTAGTAAATTCTTTGAATTTTATTATTTCCTTCAAGAATGAACACCAAGCCAAAGTGGTTATCTTAACATCTCAATGCCTACAATATGAGGGTAAGTAGTTGGAGGACCTAATCACACTATATGATTATGAAATCTACAAGGATCACACTATATGATTATGAATCTACAAGGAGGGTGGTTTTGGGTTATGTCTTCTTCCATTAGCGATAATCCTTGTTGTGCCAAGCCCGTATATTGCTAAGAAATTGGATGAAATGCCAACTTTGAAGGTCAAGTAGTGGAAGGTAAATGAATTCAATTTATTACTTAAATTTGAGGTAGTAATATGTAGGTTTAGTAGATTCTCGCCATGATTGGTAATTTTACATAAATAGATACATTTTAACTATATTAAGAACCATGAGATCCCTTTGTGCTATAATTTTTTATTTCTTGTACAATTTTATATTCATGATGTTTACCATAGAATATTTGAGGATTGTATCCAAAATGTTACTTTGATTCAAGATCTCTAATACAACTCTTTCTTTTTATTCTCTCAATGTTTAATGACATTAGAAACTCTTTGGCAATTTTTTTAAAGTATGATGTAAATGATTCATTGTAATTGTTCATGTGTGCATGCAATTGTGTCAATATTGAATTTTGTAAATGTCTTCCAAATTAAATGATGTTGAAACATGAAAATTTTAAATAAATTTAATATTTGGATTATGAACAACTATTTTTAATAATTAACACTATCATTATCATTAAATAGGTCACCACCTATAAAAAATATATCTTAATGTTATAATTCATTCTACTATATATATATATAGGCTTTTAAACATAAAATTGACAACCATGTGATCTTATTTTCGGAGTGTGGAAAAGGAAAATATTAGATTTTCCCCTTTTAAATTTTAGAAAGACAATAATGACGAGACATTTGTAAAAAAAATAAATGTGAAAAAATCTTCTTTGTAAAATTTAGTCTTAAATAACCAGAAATTAATGAAATAACTTAAAATAAGATAAAAAAATTTGACATTAAATTATATTTAAATAATTTAAGATAAAAAAAATTGACATTAAATTATATTTAAATATTTATAAATTATTTAATACCCATTTCTATAGATTTAAAATAAATATTATCATTATTATTATATTTTGTCAAAAAAAAAAAAATTTCAAAAAAACACTCATACCTAGTTTGTATGTGTAGTTCATCCACTAGGAGTGCAATTAATTAAATTATAAATTTTAACAACACTCACCTCTATTTTTCCACGTGAAGGCACGTGAAGGTTTTAGGCCTCTAGCTCCTCGCTCAAGGGCAGAAGGGCAATACCAGTGATAAGACATGTAAAGGGAAGGACATTACCAGCTGTAAGGCACGTTAAGGGATAAGTTCTGGCTGCACCATTTTCCGGTGATAAATACATTCGTAATCAACATTAACGTCCGTCAATTTAAACGGAGATAAACAAGTGGGTCCGAACAGACATGTCAGCAGGTTGAACGAATCTGCAATCGGGATAAGGGGCAAAGGATGGAATGTATGGCACTGGATCCCCAAATGTCCGAGTTATATATATATATATAATTTTCAATCCCCAAATGTCCGAGATATATATATTTTACTTACTTACTTTGTTTTATGGGGTCATGAATAGACTATTTTGAGTGATTCGATCAGATGATTGTGGGGTCATGGAGTGATTCGATCAAATGACGATGGAGGAGAATATGATATATTTATTTATTTTGCATGGTTGAGGAATTATAATTATTATACCTGTATCAAAGTATATGTTTTAATGGTTAGGTTGGTAAAATAATGTTTTAAATATATTATTAAGGTATTGTTAAGCACTCTATTTTATCACTTAGGTGATATATTTTATTTTTTAATTAATATATAATGTAATGAAATATTTTTATTTTTTAAAATTTAAATTTTTGTTTCGTTATATTTTGAAATAAATTTGAATATAAAAAATGAAAATTATTATTTTAAAACAAATTTAAATATAAGAAATGAAAATTTTAAATAATAATGGAATTTTAGATGAAAATATCAAAAATGATTTTAATTACCTATAAACTCTATTATAAAAACAATAAATAAAATCATGTAAAATAGAATTAAAGTGAATCAAAGTCCTTTCATAAACCATAATATCGTTAAGAGAAATATATTGTTTATATAAATATATGTTAATTTTGATAAAAATTAATTATAAATGAGTTATTAAAATAAATAAAAAATCAAATAATTCAAATTTATAAATATAATTAAATTGTTTCTTATAATCAAATAATTTCATTTTATAAATATAATTAAATTGTTTCTTATAATATATATTTTTCACTCATAATTTTTTATAAATTTGAATGTAGTTTCTTCTATTGAGAGCCTAGCTATGCTCAGGTTTCTGATGTACAAGCACAAGCTCAATAACATAGACAATCATAGACTTCCTAAGCTAGCTTTAAATTCCAGCCAAAATCACGTAAGGCTTAACCGAGGATGGCATAAGGACACAAGGGCCTGGTTAAACTATTGGGAGATCAATGAGAATGATGCTTTGCAAAACATAAATAACATTAAAGATATTGTTACTTCTAAGTTCAAAGAAAAATTGTGGTGTGAGAAAGATTTAGCGTCTAAAAGAAAATTAAGTTATTATAAGAAGGTCATCAACCCCACCCTTGAAGATCAAAAGTATCTCTCTATTCTAACTAGCTCAAAAAAGAAAATTAATATAGCAAAGATTAGAGCGAATTCTCATGAGCTCCATAGCGAAACTGGCCGCTGGGTAGTTCCTAAAACGCCATGGATGGAAAGGATCTGCCATATTTGTGAGAATGGGAGCATCGAGGATGAAAACCACTTCCTCTTAGAGTGCCCTGCATACAACCACATTAGATCTCAATTTCACAACCTTTGTTACAATAATGACCTTCCTAGCCTTTTACAATGCCAAAATTATAGTGAACTCGGGAGGCTTCTCTCCAAACTTTTTGAGCATAGGAATAAAATCTTAAATCAAAATAAATAATTTGTCTTTTTAGGTCCGATAGATCATTATTTGGTCTCAGCGGACGTTAACCATCATCATCATCATCATCATCATCATCATTAAATAATGATAATAATGAGTTAATATATATTAGTTAATAACAACTAATAATATTAATGGAAAACAAAATTATAATAATTATCATAGTTAATAGTTGTGTATATTTTATAATTTAACTATTAATCATTTTTAAGTGGACGGTAGGGATTTAACCTTTCTAGAATATTTTGGAATGTTCTTAATAATAATCATAAATGGAAGATTGAAATTTATCTCAAATGCAGTTATGCATTTTCTGCATTTTTAATTAGATTGATTAATTAAAAATATATATGATAGAACATGAGGTATGGTTTTTTTTTACATGTGGTAGTAGTAATCCATGGTATTGACCCACATTTTGTAACAAAGTTTATTTGCATGTTAAGAATCGACATGCCAAAGTGGGGACGAAACATCATAGTCAAAAATCTTATTACACATTTTTTCACACACACATGTCTAGCTCATATACATATTTTTTATAATAATAATAATAAAAAAATAAAATTCATAGTTTAGATGTATCATGAAGTAAGTGCTTTCATGAACCATATAATTTATATGGATGTTTATTACAATACCATGAGCTAAGGCCATGGCTTATTAATACGACATGCCCAAAAGACAATAACTCATGTCCATATGATATTTTTTTAATTAACCAATTTAATTCAAGAATTAATATATAAGTTAAACACATACATACATTTTTTAAAACATCTAACAAGATTCTTAATCATGGAGATTCAGCCCCATTTTATCATAGAAATTTTTAATATGTAAATAGGCTTTGTTATAATACCATGAGTCAATACTTTGGCTTATCAATACCATATATCAAAAAAACCATAATATATGACAATTGACATTTTTTAATTAATGAATGTAATTAAAAATGGAAAACTACATAATTATTTTATACATAAATCTTAGCCTTTAATTTGTGTATACTATTAAGGATATTTTAAAATATTTTATGGAGGTTAAATCTATACCATCCAAATAATAATTATTGATAATTAAATTAAAGTTTTGGAAGCCCTATTCCAAAATAGATATGTCTATGCATATAAATATTTTGTTGATATATATTAACTATCCATCTATAAATAAATTTAAATTCTAGAAACCCTATTATGACATAGATGTCTATTGAGGTAATAAATGATTTAATTTTATAATTTATGGAATACATGTGTACAATTAATTTGATTTTGATTAATTACTAAACTAAAAAATTAAGATATAATAGTGATGAAGATTTTATTAGTTAAAATCTAATGTAAATGAACAAGAGGATATAATTATATTGATATTGAGTATTACAAATATGGTAGAAGTGTATAGTATAACAAAATGTAAAATAAAAAATAAAAGAAATTCAAAGTTTAACATGTTAAGGCAGGAAAAAAAGTTTGCAATACATTTTATATATTATAAATATATTACCTTAGTAGTGGACTATAGATAGTTTATCTTTGCAAAAACACATTGTTATTGTTATGCAATAAAAGCAGGTAAACAAGTTTGCAGTACATTTATATGCCATAAATATATTACCTTAGCAATGGACTACACATAGTTTATCTTTCCAAACACATATAATTATTGGTTTGCATAACTATCTAAACTATTTATTAATGATTTAAGAGAAAATTTAAAGTTTGATTCAGAGTTTACCCAACTCGTTATATCTAGAGTGGATTTTTTCTCAAATCCCAATTCCATATTTGATGACACGATAGCATTTTGTCATGTAACAGACATTGGCCTTATTAGTCCCTACAAAGAAGGGACTTTAGCAATCAATTTGTCCATTGACCACTATTAGTTTAACATGGATCATTGCAATTTATAATATTTAACTTTGAAAAATAAATATTTTTCATTATGTGAGAGAGAGAGAGAGATTAGACCATAACTTTGAAAGTTTTATTGTAGAATTTGCATAATCTAATGTCATGTGCATAATTGCCAAACATATTTTATTCCACAATTTCTACATGTTTTTCATTATAATTTTAGTAAATATTTGCATAAAAAATTATAGGAATAAGATGTAAATAAATATACATACCAAGTGTTCCCACAATTATTTATGTAGGAGTAAAATTGTAAATGTGTAGACATACCAATTTATTAGTTCCTACCAAAGAGTAGCTATAGAATTTAATTTTCTATTGACTATAATTAATTTAACATTGAACAATGCAAGTTATAATATTTTATGCAATTTTTTCTAGTGCATAATTTCTAAGTTGGGTGGTAACACTAACTTGCAACATTGTTTTAAATGAATTGTTAATTTTCTATTCAATATGTTTACATATAATTAAAAATTTTAACCATAATAAAAAATGTAACCTCTACCTCTTAGATGTTTCCTTCACCCTATTTCAAAGTATGCTAGTTAGTATTTAAATGTTTATTATCTATATTCAATTAGAACATACCTAATAGGATACTAAATATCTGGATATAATATAGAAAAATTTATCAATATCAACTAATGAAAGAGTTAACAATTTGTTACAAGGTCAAATTATTCCAAAATACAATATGTAATCTTGCTTCTATCCCCCTATATATATATATATATATATATATATATATATATATATATATTTATATTTATATTTATTTATTTATTTATTTATTTCTAAGTTATAAATTATTATTAATATCAAAATTTGTTTAGTGGGTTGAAAATGATATATTATATAAATTTAATTATAGTTTCTAAAAATTGAATCAGTAGCTATATGGATAGATATTTTCTAGTTATGTTCATAGGGATGTTTATTTTAGAATAGAGCTTTTAAAATTTTAATTTAATTATAAATAATTATTAGGTGGATGGTAGGGATTTAACTTCCATGAAATATTGTAAAATATTCTTAGTAGAATACACAAATCAAAGGTTGAGATTAATCTTCAAAATAGTTATGACATTCTTGTTTTCTTTAATTGAATTGAATACTTTAAAAAAGAAATGTCATATGAACAAGTGTCATATGAAATCAGTGAGGGATTTTTGGCCATGTGATATTGATAAACCATGGTATTGTAACAAAGTTCATTTACATGTTAAAAATTTCTATGGTAATGTGAGGGTAAATCTCCGTGGATAGGAATATTTTTCCATGTTTTTTCAAATGTATTATGTTTAATTTATATATTAATTATTTTTATAATCAATAATAATAATAATAATAAATTAAAATACCCGGGTGTGGATGGTAGATGAGAGGTCTTGTCTGCATTTAACACAATTTTGTCAGTTCTTCACAAGTGGCATTCCTGTGCCATCAACTCTCACAACCCGACTGCAAGTATGCCACTTCAAATGTGTCTAGATCGCTTGCTCTACATCTACTCTATGATTTCCCTGTACCTTGTCCTCATGCCTCATGTAACTCGAAGACTCCTTCCTCGGTGCTAGAGAATTCTCTAGATTTTTAACATTACCTTGCCCCATTCCTCGCCTGACATTTTCCAGAAGTGGCTTTGTTATTCTCCTTGCCATTCTCACGACCCTTCCCTGAAGAAGCATTATCATTCTCCTAGTTTCCTTGGATTTCCTCGATTCATTCTCCCATATGCAATAATGGTTCGCGAGTGTGGTATAAATAGGTAAGGTAGCAGTGGTTGTGGTCATGGGCATCCCCCTCACACAACTGGATTTGATGAGAAATTTGATCTTTTCAACCTTGATATCCCTGCAAGCATTTGACACATTGTTGCCTCTCTGGAAGTTGACGAACGAAGGTGTCTTGGCTATGGGCATTGGGCCTTAATAAATATGTTGACCATACACCTATGGAAATAGGAGCAAGCCAAAGAGATAGTGACGCAGAAGGTTGTAGGGGCCAATGCCCAGGTAGGCAGCCTTCGCCAATCTCTGCGTCATTTTTCCCTACTCTTCACCATTTCCTTCCCTCCTATTCCACTCTCCCCATCCTCCTCCACTTCTCAGGATGACACTGGCTCCCACTCCTTCACTCCTTAATCTCACTTCCCTTCCCTCATGATCAATGACATGCATTTTCAAGGCGAGGTGATCCGAGAAGCCGAGAAGGATAAGGCATAGAAATAAACAAGCTCGTATGGTTGTCTCATAGTGGAGGAGCAACCAGAAGAGGAAACAAATAAGTTGAAGAACAACAAGGCACTAGAGGTCACCTCATACTCCAAAGACAAGCAAGTGGCCTACCTTGCCATCCATGTCTTTCTTATTAGCTTTATGAACAACTCTCGGGATAAACATCATACGCGTTTTTTTTTTTTTTGGTCGCTAGTTTCTTATGTTACTCTCTCTGGCACTGTCGATGGAATAAGTTTTTTTTTTCCTCATGCTTTCATGTAGGGACCTTCTAGTTTCCCCTTGGTGGATAGTTGGTCCCATTTCAGTCACCATAGACAGTTCTATGACTCTGTAACTTATGTATATCATTTTTGTTAATATAAAGTTCCCTACACGCTTACATAATAATAATAATAATAATAATTTAAAATAATTTTTTCTTGGGGCTTAGGTAAATGATTTTTTTTAATAAAAGATGTTACATATAGCTTGAATTTCCAAAAAATGACTAAAATCCGAAGATTCTTGTACCTACTAATAATAGATAATGAGGAACTAACTACAATATTAATCACGACTACATAGAAACTCCTTAAAGATTTAATATTTCAAGGGTGAAAATGCCTCTAACATTGGCATGATTTTCCTTGAGTTAATTAATTGTTCACCTTCTTCTTGGATCCTTGAGTTAACTAATTGTTCACCTTCGTCTTGGATCAATGCCTTATTTCTCTTGCAACCTTGTTTTTTCTCATGCCATTCTTAGGCAAAGACAATTAGTCATGGGTCATCTAGATCCATATCTTCTAGTAGATATTTTCCTTCATCTTCTTTCGAATGGGAGCTAATCATTTCCTATGGTGTTGGATTTTACTAGTTCTCTTCAAAAGAATGCATTGGAGGTTTATGGGATTTTCCTTCTTTTGATTGCATGATTGATTGAACCTATTTCGAGATCTAGGGATTTGATCAAGTTTTGCGGTACCTTGAGAACTCAAACTTCTTCTTCTTTGGAGGGCATTTCCCGAATCATCTTGCTCTTTCTAAGAAGGGTGTGATTCAGATAATTCCTTGGTTTTCATAGGAAAATCCCTAATAAGATGCCCATATTCATGACAACGTACACATCTAAAGGGGGCATGTTCATAATATAGAGATTGTTTCCAAATACTATCTTGATAATAAATATCTATAGAGTTTGGAAGAGGTCGAGAGACATTCATGTAAACACAGGTACGAGCATATGATGTGTACCTCCCTCTCTTAATATTTGAAAATGTTTTTGATGGCATTGTCGATACTTTCAAGGATTTCCTCCTCCCAATATTCCTTGGGAAGAGAAAAGCGACAAACCCACATCGAGGTAGCAAGGAAATCTTCCTTCTCTGAGTTATACTGCTCCTTCCAAAATCGCATGAAGAGACCAACATTGTTTAAAAATGCAACCCTCCTTCAAAAATCCTTGATTTGTCTTCCAAACTAGAGAAAATGACTATGAAGAAACCTTTGCCCCTAGCTCCAATTCTATTTGACACTAGAGTTCTATTTGTTTTAGATCCACCCAATTAGAAATCTTCAAAGGGCCAATCCAATAAATTTGCAAATTAAAGTGTGATATATTGGAATATTCTCCGACCTTGCTACATTTAACCTCATATTTTGGATATATGGATTTCTAACTTTGCAGATTAAAGCGTGGTATATTGGAATATTCTCTGGCCTTGCTAGATTTAACCTCATATTTTGGATATTTGGATTTCTAACTTGCCACAATGCATATATGGTTTATTGTGAACCCAGAAACCCCGCTTCGCCCAACTGGGCTATAAAAAAGATGTTGAATACTAATAGATCCAAAATCATTATAAACTCCCAAAACAATCTAACTAAAGATTCATTTACTTTTTTCTCTTAAATTGTCCCATTCCAACTTGTCATCTACCAAATTTGTGGCTGTTGACAATTGGGAGCAATTGTCTCCAAGTTGGTTCTCCGTAATTCAAGTTCCTGATTTGTCTCTGTTACTCTGATTCCTGATTTGTCTCTATCTTTGCCACTAGATGATCCCTAATTTGTCTCTTCCACTGGCTGTACAGATAGACGAGAATCACTCCTGAAAAATTGGTTGTACAGACTCCTGTGATTGTATCAGTTTCCTTATTCTAGGCCTAAACTATAGGATCTGAAGTGTATACAGCGGCTATTTATGCCGAACAAGTATGAGTAAAAATAATGAATTGAAGCCTTTCATAAAACTTCCTTGTTTTTGACTTGGTATCGGAGCCAGAGTTCTTCACCTCTGTGCCTGAATTCTCATATACCCCTCGCATCATGACTAAGGATCAACCTGAATCATCTTTTGTACCAGTCATTCATGTTCAATCAGAAAACCCCAGTTTCACCACCAATATCATCCTTACCGAAGTTAATTATGATGTCTGGTCCCAAATCATGGAAATGCAGATCGCAGGGCATGAGAAGCTTGAATACCTCACAGGTAAAACACCTATTCCGCAGGTTACTGATGCTGCCTATGCAAAATGGTATGCTGAAAATCAAAAGGTCAAAGGATGGTTGTTGACTTCTATGTCACCAGAGATTATGAAGCGTTATCTTAGACTGTCTACTTCACATGAAATCTGGACTGCTCTTGCTAAAGCTTTCTATGATGGATTAGGTGAATCGCAACTCTTTGCACTGAATCAACGGGCATTCTCCACCACACAGGTTGGTCATTCTCTTTCCACCTATTATGGTGATCTAGTAGAAATCTTCCAAGAACTATATCATCGTGATAGGATTGTCATGAAGGATCCCGAAGATGTTGTAGCCTATAAAAAATCAATTGAGAGACTGCGGGTACATATCTTCTTGAATGGACTAGATGCATACTTTGAACAAATTCGAGGTGAGATTCTCAGGAAAGACCTTGCACTCGATCTTGAAGCAAATTATGCATATGTTCGCTGTGATGTCGTTCGCCGAGCTGCACTTCAAGGTGAACCTGAACACTCTGAATCTGCTGCTATGGTGGCTCATCGGGTCAAGCCTTACCAATGGCAAAAAACAGATTGCACTTCTGGTTCGCCGAATCACACAACTGACCAAAATCGACCATCTGGATCACAAAATCATAGCTATGAAATAGGAGCTGCAAAATCAGAACGTGTATGTACTCACTATGGAGAAACCAGGCATACAAAGTCACGTTGCTATGAAATAATTGGATATCCAGAATGGTGGGATCCTGCCAAGGCACCTCGCAAGTGAAATTCAAAGTCAAATCATCATGCTTCTGTTGTTGTGGCTGAGCCCTCCACCAACACCAGTACTACTGAGGAAGCCTCTTCTTTCATTGCTACTGCTGGGAATGTTGGTAAGTCTCTTCATACCTCTATCCCTGTTAGTCATAGTGAATGGATAATTGATTCAGGTGCCACAGATCACATGACCTTTGACGGTAAACATATTCAGTCCATGAAATCCTCAGATCATCATATAGTGTTCACAACCAATGGTACTCCCTCTCCCGTGGTTGGAGAAGTTTCAGTTCCTCTTACCCAAAATTTGAATTTGGAGTTTATTCTAGTTGTTCCTTCTCTTAATCATAACTTATTGTCTGTTGCTCAAATAACCCTCACTTTGAACTGTATTGTGATATTTTGGCCTAACCTTTGTGTTTTTAAGGACATTCGGACTCGAAAGACAATTGGTTATGGTACTAGGAGAGGAAAGCTCTACTATCTTGATCTACTGTCGGCAAGCTCCAATCAGTTGGCTCAAGTTTTCTCAGCTAATAAGTCTGACACACATCAGCATTCAGAATTCTGGTTATGGCACAGGCGTTTTGGCCACGTATCTTTTGGATATTTACAGAAGCTGTTTCCAAAGCTCTTTTCTCAATTAAATGTTTTGTATTTTAAGTGTGACATTTGTGAACTGGCTAAAAGTCACCGTGTACCATTTCCCGTTAGTATGCATAAAAGTCCTCCACCTTTTATGGTTATTCACTCTAATGTCTGGGGACCTGCAAAAAGTTCTTCTTTGAGTGGAGCACGTTGGTTTGTTTCTTTTATTGATGCTCATACTCGCATGACTTGGGTTTGTTTAATGAAATCAAAGAATGAAGTTAGTTCCCTGTTTCAGCAATTTCACAAAATAATAGCCACCCAATATATATCAAATATTCAGGTTCTTCATACTGATAATGGTGGAGAGTTTGTTAATCAAGACTTGAAACAATACCTGAATTTACATTGCATTATTCATCAGACGACTTGCCCTTACTCCCCTCAACAAAATGGGATAACAGAACGGAAAAATCATCACCTTCTTGAAGTTGTTCGTGCTTCCTTATTTGGGGCTCATATGCATGTTAGTTATTGGGGAGAAGCCATTGCGGCCGCAGCTTATCTCATTAACCGTGTCCCCTCTAGTTCACTACAATTTCAGACCCCCTTTGATGTTCTCCATAATACTGTGAGTGCCCCTACCATACCGAATCTGTGCCCTAAAGTTTTTGGGTGTGTAGCTTTTGTGCACCTTCACAAACCCTTGAGAAATAAGTTGGAACCCCGTGCCCTTCACTGCGTCTTTGTTGGCTATGCCTTGCATCAAAAAGGGTATCGATGTTATCACCCCCCTTCTCGTAAAATTCATGTTACTCGTGATGTGGTCTTTCATGAAGATGATATGTATTATTCTGCCTCTACGTCTCCAATTCAGGGGGAGAATAGAGATGAAATGGAGACTTTGCATCGCTCTTTGGACCTTGATCTTATAAGTGGAGATAATCTGGACACTAGAGGTGAATGTGACCATTTGGAAACAAGTAATGGTGATGTTGTAACTCACAGAGGTGATTTTCCAGACGGGCAGCAAGTTATGGAGAATGAGGTTCCAGATCAAATGGAAGTGGAAGTGATGTTTGTGTCTTCCTCCTCTCACGATGTACCACCAAACCAATTGTTTTCTCCAGCTGATTCCATGCCCGAGTCTCAGGTAAACTCTGAATCTGAACCTCAATTAAAAAAATTACCAGATCGAGTCACAAGAGGGAAACCCAAAGTTAACTATGAACCTGTTCTCAACTCCAAATCTAAGTATACCATAAGCAATTATGTATCCTACCATAGACTGTCAAATGAGAGTAAGGCATTTGTGAATCAATTATCTATTGTAGCTATTCCTAACAGTGTGCATGTGTAGCTTTTGTGCACCTTCACAAACCCTTGAGAAATAAGCTGGAACCCCATGCCCTTCGCTGCGTCTTTGTTGCCTATGCCTTGCATCAAAAAGGGTGTCGGTGTTATCACCCCCCTTCTCGTAAAATTCATGTTACTCATGATGTGGTCTTTCATGAAGATGATATGTATTATTCTGCCTCTGCGTCTCCACTTCAGGGGGAGAACAGAGATGAAATGGAGACTTTGCATCGCTCTTTGGACCTTGATCTTATAAGTGGAGATAATTTGGACACTAGGGGTGAATGTGACCATTTGGAAACAAGTAATGGTGATGTTGTAACTCACAGAGGTGATTGTCCAGATGGGCAGCAAGTTATGGAGAATGAGGTTCCGGATCAAATGGAAGTGGAAGTGTTGTCTGTGTCTTCCTCCTCTCACGATGTACCACCAAACCAATTTTCTTCTCTAGCCGATTCCATGCCTGAGTCTCAGGTAAACTCTGAATCTGAACCTCAATTAAAAAAATTACCAGATCGAGTCACAAGAGGGAAACCCAAAGTTAACTATGAACCTGTCAACCTCAACATGCTTAGTTCGATCATGTTGAACTGGATTATGAGCAATATCACATGTTGCCTTGTTATCATAGTATAACTTCATAGGACTAACCTGCTTCATATGTAAATCCTGCAACAGATTTCTGATCCACAAAAATTCACATATTGCCTTAGCCATTCCTCTGTATTCGGCCTCAGCACTGGATCTAGCAACTACCTCTTGTTTTATACTTCTCCAAGTAACCAGATTTCCTCCTACAAAAGTAAAGTAGCCTGATGTAGAAAGTCTATCCTCAATTGACCCAGCCCAATCAGCATCTGTATAACCTTTAACATCCAAGCTATCACCTTTTGTGAATAAAATTCCCTTTCCTGGAGATGACTTCAAATAGCGTAAGATCCGGATGACAGCATTCATATGTATCGCATGGTTCCCATTTTGATGACAAACGCAGTGCATGACACGGCCATCAACCTCAACAACCAGATTTTGTTGTTGGTCTGCAACAACCACAAGACAATCATTTTGAAGCGTTTAATTGTTGCTAATAAAGGATAAGAAAGCAGTATTTTTAATTCTCTACAATTATATATTTCGATCAAAGCAATATTCTTTTTAATTCTCTACTTGGACTTTGCAAACCACTATTGAAGAAAAGAATGAAAATAAAAAAATACTAACACTAATGTTCAATAGAATAACCATTACAATAGACTTAAAGAGATTCCTTATCACAGGTGTACAATATTACTGGTGTTCTGCAGTGTTTATTGATTGAAAAGCTTATATTTGATATTGTTTTTAGATTCATTCATCATAAAATATACGCACATGTTCCTACCTACTTACAGCTTACTTTGATTAAGTCGTCCTTAAATATATGCACATGTTCCTACCGGCTTCATCTTTCTTTTAAATTTTACATGTATTCATGGATATACACTTGGCCTTCATTAATGTCAATTAAGAGGGAATTTGAAACAAGCTTTCTAGAAATTAAGGGCTTGGGTGTTATAAAAAACAATCTTGAAAAATAGATTTACAATGGAAAAACCTCAAATCAACTATTTCGATCCAAGCAATAACAATGGCTTAACATGTACTTACACTGAAAACAGTTACAAAATCAAAATGTTGACATTTCATATGGTTATCTTCAGAATAATTCGACATCCATACATTTAAAACAAGGGAAGCTGCGAGGCAGCAAGTCCCTGCATCAAGTTGAACTTTAGGTCTTTTCCAAATGCAGCACAGCCAAGAGAAGTTGCATCACATGCCTTAAACGTCTGGTGTTGTTGGCGCTGTGACTATTAATGTGCTAATGTAATCTTCAAGCTCAAGGTTCAGGTTCCCATGAAGTCTGGTAAGCAGGGACTAATCCTAAGATGGTTGTGTGGGCATAAGGTTCTCATGAAGTCTGGTAAGCAGGGACTAGTCCTAAGATGGTTCTATGGTTTGATGATTTGATGAGACTTACTAAGCCAAGGTGTGTTGGCATACTTCCAAGGCTTCTGTCTCCTCAAGCTCAAGCTCTTCGTGAGTTTGTTTGTTTGATGGGCAGACTGAACAATGTACTCTGTTCAGATTCTGGTAAGCAGGGACTAATCCTAAGATGGTTGTGTGGGCATACTTCCAAAGCTAATGTAATCTTCAAGCTCAAGGTTCAGGTTCTCATGAAGTCTGTTAAGCAGGGACTAATCCTAAGATCGTTCTATGGTTTGATGATTTGATGAGACTAACTAAGCCAACGTGTGTTGGCATACTTCCAAGGCTTCTATCTCCTCAAGCTCAAGCTCTTCGTGAGTTTGTTTGTTTGATGGCAGACTGAACAATGTACTCTGTTTAGATTCTCGGATGCATGATGAAAGGGACTAATCCTGAGATGGTTCTATGGTTTGATGATTTGATGAGACTTACTAAGCCAAGGTGTGTAATCTTCAAGCTCAAGGTTCAGGTTCCCATGAAGTCTGGTAAGCAGGGACTAATCCTAAGATGGTTGTGTGGGCATACTTCCAAAGCTAATGTAATCTTCAAGCTCAAGGTTCAGGTTCTCATGAAGTCTGGTAAGTAGGGACTAATCCTAAGATGGTTCTATGGTTTGATGATTTGATGAGACTAACTAAGCCAAGGTGTGTTGGCATACTTGCAAGGCTTCTATCTCCTCAAGCTCAAGCTCTTCGTGAGTTTGTTTGTTTGATGGGCAGACTGAACAATGTACTCTGTTCAGATTCTCGGATGCATGATGAAATGTTTGTGTTCAGTGCCATTATGTTTCTTGGTTGCCATACATATATACAGTAAAGTATAAACCATAGACTAAAAGGATAGAATGCACAAGAATGAATTTGAAATCCACATTCACTGCACACTTAAGCAGGAATAGAAGAATGGAAGCCAGCTAGCTCCTGATCTCTATCTTTCATGGGATCAATTCCCCCTTGACTGACTTTACAATAATATATGGAGCTGAGCATGTCTGCGAATACGGGACAACGCTCCTTTGCTGACATTATTACTAGTATTAGATACTGGGTTATTCATTGCAGGTTGGTTATTTGTAAACACGGGTTTGGCTTATGATGTGTTCGGGAGCCCCCGGCCAAATGAGTATTTCACAGAAAGTCGACATTTGTTTAATATTGCATGAAAGCCAAAATGGAGTAATAGCTACCTTGCAACTTCTCCAAATGCCCATTATTGCATGATCACACTGATGAAAGGAATGCACGAGACCATGGAAAATTTAAGAAGTACCCCTGTAGTCCATGCTTCAGGTAGGTAGGCATAAATGGTACACCAGAGAACTGATGACTATATTGGGGCAAAGAATTTGTGTTTACATAAAGCGTAATCGATGCTTAATGCTAGCATATTATCAATTCAAGACACTAGTAACATGAAAACTGCCTTGAAGCTTACATTTAACCTTGAAAATAAGCATTTCTTATGACAGACTGTAACATGTGAAGAATACAAGACAAGCACGAATGCTAACAATTAGGACATTAGACCGGCATCCCAGCAGAGACGATAGAAGCATAAAAAATGCGAGTTGCACCACCATGGCAAATCCAAATGCATATTTGAGGCATCCGTCATAGGCCTGTAACAGAGAAGAAAGCGGGGAATTAAGACAACGCGTAAAATAATGCAAAAATAGGTCTGAGATTCAGAATTTTGACTGCTGTAACTCAAATATACTCTATAATCATGCCAAGTACTTGTTGTAGATTCATATGCTCTTCGTTCGAGATGTTATTGTTTTTTTGGTTTCTTTTTTCTTTGTGTTTCGACTTTCATGATGTCAATAATCAGAAGAGCCATGAAAACAAGTGCTAAGAGAAACAATGTCGCGAGTTGAGTAAGTTGGCTTATGCTAATGGATTCCATGTTATGTGAAGCAGGGAGATGTATGTCAATATCTAGGTGCAGAAGGTGGTTTTGTTTTGTAAGCAAGAAATTAGGCATTGCTTTTGCCAATTTATAAAAGATTTCAACGTGTTTGCAAGCTGGTTTTAAGTGTGAATGGAACTGGGTTTTTGATAATATTTTACTGTACAACCAAATAAGGAAAGGCGTGCTAGATCGCAAGAGTTGAATGCGGGGTAGATTCCTGACATGTGCAGAAGTAAGTACATATGTGGATTGATTTGGAATGGAGTTGGAATACTTGAAAATCAGATTGGAGGGGATATAATCCAATATGAGGAGCATTTATTGGAGCAGGCCAGTATTTAATGATCGGCATAAAACAAAAAGCTTACGTTAAGTGAGCAATCGGTGCAATTAAGTGATCGATCTGACATGGGGGCAAATGGCATATGAAATGATGTATGTGACGGCAGAAGTAAATGTGAAATTAGGTGATGTATCTGACATCAGGGGCAGATCTCAAATGAAATCTTGGTGGTAGGTTGGGTCCAAGCTATTCTAATAAACAATTGGCTAAAGAGGACAAGTAATGAGTGTATGAAAGACATGTTAAGCCAACAGGTGTAACTAAAGCCCTTTCTTATAAAGCACACTACGTAATACTAGATATATTCTATTTTATTGTGCCTCGATGTATAAGACTCTAATGCAGATGACTGGACTACTTACTTATGCAGGTAGCATGGTTTCTAATATACAGAAGGTCACTTTTGCAGCTACAATCATAGCAGCCCCATGTATTTTTGCAACTGCTCTCTGAGCAGTGGCAAGTAGAAGTCATTACTGGTCGTTTTTTTCTGTGAGACATTAGAAAAATATGAGTTACATTTGCAGAAATTCAAACAACCACTTACCCACAAAGTGCAAGAACAACAATCTAGCAGAAGATACCCACAAAGTTCAAGGACAACAATGTGGCAGAAGATGGTAGAAGTCATTACTGGTCATTTTTTTTCTGTGAGACATTAGAAAAATATGAGTTACATTTGCAGAAACTCAAACAGCCAGTTACCCACAAAGTGCAAGAACAACAATCTAGCAGAAGATACCCACAAAGTTCAAGGACAACAATGTGGCAGAAGATGGTAGAAGTCATTACTGGTCGTTTTTTTCTGTGAGACATTAGAAAAATATGAGTTACATTTGCAGAAATTCAAATAGCAGTAGTAGAGGGCTTCACTCCCTACTTACCCAAAAAGTGCAACAACAACAATCTGCCACAAGATACCCTTAATAATCCCTTCATTCCAAACTCAGATCTTTCAGAAAAGATATAGAAATATTTCTTCTTCTTCAATAAATGTCAAGGCTCAAGTACCAATTTCGGTAATGTATATAGGGGGGTTGCTATATCGGTGTTTTGTATAGTTCATTATGTCCTTTAGTCCCGCTGGATAAGACCTGTAAGTGGAGACTCCTTCCTGCAAACATATGAACATAGTATCAATATGTTCTTTTATCAGGGTATCCTCATATCACACAATAAATTGAATTGAATTGAATTTCTATGATCGTTGAAATAATTCAATAAACTTTTATGAAGATAGGCTCACCACTGATCCAATGTAGACTCCGTCAACTTCATCTGAAACTCAGACAACAGGCAATGATAAATGTCAAAATAGTAAACAAGAAAGAGTGTAAGACTGTAGAACAGATCAATGAAATAGGGATCAAACACGAGCTCCTCCAAATAAACTTGAGCTGTTTCATTATAAAAACTACACAAATAAAAACTATGGCCTGCAATATTACATGATATATTAGCCTGAGAATCCAATACGAAATCCGTATGGGGAGGATTAGGTGGATGCGGGTTGTTGACTATGAAGTATGTTGAGTAGTAGTTATGACCAAGAAAGTCGAAGGAGCCTTTCAGTTCTCTCGCCTCTTGACTGGTAAACCGAAGCAAACGTGCGCCAACTAACTTTCTCATGGAGTCTGGGTACTTTCCAGAAGTCAATGGCTCCAATAACCTTTTTTGCAAGATACCCACAAAGTGGAAGAACAACAATCAGCGAAAAGATGGTAGAAGTCATTATGGATCGATCGCTTCTGTCAGACATTAGACAAATATCAATTACATTTGCAGATTCTTAGCTTGATGCAGCTACACTACTGGGCTTTGTACCTGCATATAGTGTAGTGGCTTGGCTAATTACAATTTTGACACAAAAAAAGCAACTAAAACCAATATTTCAAAATTAGCAGGAGTGAAAACATGAAGGAAAGAAGGTTGAACAAAATTATTATTGTCTAGAATACAAGTTCTAATTCAAATTGGATCATTTTCAGTGAGATGGAGGGTTAAACTTTATAGGAATGGCAGACTTTCTTCTTTTTCCAAAAAGCTATAAGACTCACAGCAATGGTTGGGCCGAAACCCTACAGAAGACAGTGAGTTGGTAATTGATGGTTGTGGCAGAAGATGGTAGAAGTCATTACTGGTCGTTTTTTTCTGTGAGACATTATGAGTTACATTTGCAGAAATTCAAACAGCAGTAGTAGAGGGCTTCACTCCCTACTTACCCAAAAAGTGCAACAACAACAATCTGCCACAAGATACCCCTTAATAATCCCTTCATTCCAAACTCAGATCTTTCAGAAAAGATATAGAAATATTTCTTCTTCTTCAATAAATGTCAAGGTTCAAGTACCAGTTTCGGTAACGTATATAGGGGGGTTGCTATATCGGTGTTTTGTATAGTTTATTATGTCCTTTAGTCCCGCTGGATAAGACCTGTAAGTGGAGACTCCTTCCTGCAAACATATGAACATAGTATCAATATGTTCTTTTATCAGGGTATCCTCATATCACACAATAAATTGAATTGAATTGAATTTCTATGATCGTTGGAATAATTCAATAAACTTTTATGAAGATAGGCTCACCACTAATCCAATGTAGACTCCGTCAACTTCATCTGAAACTCAGACAACAGGCAATGATAAATGTCAAAATAGTAAACAAGAAAGAGTGTAAGACTGTAGAACAGATCAATGAAATAGGGATCAAACACGAGCTCCTCCAAATAAACTTGAGCTGTTTCATTATAAAAACTACACAAATAAAAACTATGGCCTGCAATATTACATGATATATTAGCCTGAGAATCCAATACGAAATCCGTATGGGGAGGATTAGGTGGATGCGGATTGTTGACTTTGAAGTATGTTGAGTAGTAGTTATGACCAAGAAAGTCGAAGGAGCCTTTCAGTTCTCTCGCCTCTTGACTGGTAAACCGAGGCAAACATACGCCAACTAACTTTCTCATGGAGTCTGGGTACTTTCCAGAAGTCAATGGCTCCAATAACCTTTTTTGCAAGATACCCACAAAGTGGAAGAACAGCAATCAGCTAAAAGATGGTAGAAGTCGTTATGGATCGATCGCTTCTGTCAGACATTAGACAAATATCAATTACATTTGCAGATTCTTAGCTTGATGCAGCTACACTACTGGGCTCTGTACCTGCATATAGTGTAGTGGCTTGGCTAATTACAATTTTGACACGAAAAAAGCAACTAAAACCAATATTTCAAAGTTAGCAGGAGTGAAAACATGAAGGAAAGAAGGTTGAACAAAATTATTACTGTCTAGAATACAAGTTCTAATTCAAATTGGATCAGTTTCAGTGAAATGGAGGGTTAAACTTTATAGGAATGGCAGACTTTCTTCTTTTTCCAAAAATCTATAAGACTCATAGCAATGGTTGGGCCGGAACCCTACAGAAGACAGTGAGTTGGTAATTGATGGTTGTGGCAGAAGATGGTAGAAGTCATTACTGGTCGTTTTTTTCTGTGAGACATTAGAAAAATATGAGTTACATTTGCAGAAATTCAAACAGCAGTAGTAGAGGGCTTCACTCCCTACTTACCCAAAAAGTGCAACAACAACAATCTGCCACAAGATACCCTTAATAATCCCTTCATTCCAAACTCAGATCTTTCAGAAAAGATATAGAAATATTTCTTCTTCTTCAATAAATGTCAAGGCTCAAGTACCAGTTTCGGTAACGTATATAGGGGGGTTGCTATATCGGTGTTTTGTATAGTTTATTATGTCCTTTAGTCCCGCTGGATAAGACCTGTAAGTGGAGACTCCTTCCTGCAAACATATGAACATAGTATCAATATGTTCTTTTATCAGGGTATCCTCATATCACACAATAAATTGAATTGAATTGAATTTCTATGATCGTTGAAATAATTCAATAAAATTTTATGAAGATAGGCTCACCACTGATCCAATGTAGACTCCGTCAACTTCATCTGAAACTCAGACAACAGGCAATGATAAATGTCAAAATAGTAAACAAGAAAGAGTGTAAGACTGTAGAACAGATCAATGAAATAGGGATCAAACACGAGCTCCTCCAAATAAACTTGAGCTGTTTCATTATAAAAACTACACAAATAAAAACTATGGCCTGCAATATTACATGATATATTAGCCTGAGAATCCAATACGAAATCCGTATGGGGAGGATTAGGTGGATGCGGATTGTTGACTTTGAAGTATGTTGAGTAGTAGTTATGACCAAGAAAGTCGAAGGAGCCTTTCAGTTCTCTCGCCTCTTGACTGGTAAACCGAGGCAAACATGCGCCAACTAACTTTCTCATGGAGTCTGGGTACTTTCCAGAAGTCAATGGCTCCAATAACCTTTTTTGCAAGATACCCACAAAGTGGAAGAACAGCAATCAGCGAAAAGATGGTAGAAGTCGTTATGGATCGATCGCTTCTGTCAGACATTAGACAAATATCAATTACATTTGCAGATTCTTAGCTTGATGCACCTACACTACTGGGCTCTGTACCTGCATATAGTGTAGTGGCTTGGCTAATTACAATTTTGACACGAAAAAAGCAACTAAAACCAATATTTCAAAGTTAGCAGGAGTGAAAACATGAAGGAAAGAAGGTTGAACAAAATTATTACTGTCTAGAATACAAGTTCTAATTCAAATTGGATCAGTTTCAGTGAAATGGAGGGTTAAACTTTATAGGAATGGCAGACTTTCTTCTTTTTCCAAAAAGCTATAAGACTCACAGCAATGGTTGGGCCGGAACCCTACAGAAGACAGTGAGTTGGTAATTGATGGAAATTTGTTCTAATTCCAATGAGGAAATTGGAGTTTGAAAGAAGCCAGTAAATAGTGTCATTTAAGACTTATGAAGATACTGCTTGTTTAAGCTTTGCTGCCTGTTGTAACAACTGCTTGAAAACCACTTAAATTCTTCCTGCCTAAGTGGGGGGTGAAGGAGACATGCCATTAAATTGTTTAACCATTATTATAGGCAAGCAGAATTTTTACCAACCTGTTGAAAGATCAGACTCAACATTTTCATTAACATGGGCCTCAACGTGTGGTATAAAACATAAGCCCAAAGAGGTAAAATCAAGTGTGTGCCCAAACTGTTACCTGTGAAAGTGGTGCATATAAAGGTATATCGGTGCCTTAAACAGGTGTAAATGACTAAGCACACTTACTGTAATAGGCATAGATATAAAGTACATAAGCTTAGCTGATTACATACGTTAAGCTTAGTTAGCTTCATTACCTTGGATTCATAGAACCAGGCTACCAGTAACACGGACAAGATATAAGTGTTTTTCAGCTGTAAGAGAACTTTGATGTTGCATTAAAACACTTTCGAAAAGGTAATGTGGCTATGTAAGCTATGAAAAGGGCCATTGGTTCATATGCTCTTGCTTCTCCTGCTTTTTTGTCGAATCAATTAATTAACTACTAAGTCATTCAAGCAAATGGTTTGTTTACATATGCCTTATGGTTTCAGCCACAGGAATCAAAACGAACAGATGCAAGTGTAACAAGGGTACTTTTCAAAAAACATATAGAAATATTTCTTCTTCTTCAACAAATGTCAAGGCTCAAGTACCAGTTTCGGTAACGTATATAGGGGGGTTGCTATATCGGTGTTTTGTATAGTTTATTATGTCCTTTAGTCCCGC
Organism: Pinus tabuliformis; assembly: GCA_031772625.1. NCBI lineage: Eukaryota > Viridiplantae > Streptophyta > Pinopsida > Pinales > Pinaceae > Pinus > Pinus tabuliformis. The sequence goes on from CM062815.1 coordinate 186,419,424, forward strand.
TAGATAAGACCTGTAAGTAGAGACTCCTTCCTGCAAACATATGAACATAGTATCAATATGTTCTTTTATCAGGGTATCCTCATATCACACAATAAATTGAATTGAATTGAATTTCTATCATCGTTGAAATAATTCAATAAACTTTTATGAAGATAGGCTCACCACTGATCCAATGTAGACTCCGTCAACTTCTTCTGAAACTCAGACAACAGGCAATGATAAATGTCAAAATAGTAAACAAGAAAGAGTGTAAGAATGTAGAACAGATCAATGAAATAGGGATCAAACACGAGCTCCTCCAAATAAACTCGAGCTGTTTCATTATAAAAACTACACAAATAAAAACTATGGCCTGCAATATTACATGATATATTAGCCTGAGAATCCAATACGAAATCCGTATGGGGAGGATTTGGTGGATGCGGATTGTTGACTGTGAAGTATGTTGAGTAGTAGTTATAACCAAGAAAGTCGAAGGAGCCTTTCAGTTCTCTCGCCTCTTGACTGGTAAACCGAGGCAAACGTGCGCCAACTAACTTTCTCATGGAGTCTGGGTACTTTCCAGAAGTCAATGGCTCCAATAACCTTTTTTGCAATAAAAAACAATTTCATTATTTTAATTAAAATCACTGAACTATCTAGATTAACGAAAATATAAATTAGTTCTAAGCGACAGTTGACACTGTTCCAACTAATTTTCTCATGGATTCAGACTCGTTTTCTGAATCCAATGGATCGAAAGGAATTTTTGCAGTCAAAAGCAATGTCATTTTTTCCAGTAAAATTGATGAAACAGTTCACGTAACACCGTGAATTCAAAAGTGTTTTTACAACTAAAAACAATTGCATACCAATAATAGAAAGCTTAAGCGAGACAATAGACAAATATCAATTACATTTGCAGATATTCAAACAGCAGCTGTACAGTGTTTCACTCCCAATTACCAGCAGGTTATCCTGTTGACTCTTAGCTTGATGCAGCTACACTATTGGGCTCTGTACCTGCATATAGTGTAGTGGCTTGGCTAATTTCAATTTTGACACCAAAAAAGCAACTAAAACCAATATTTCAAAATTAGCAGGAGTACCTGAATGTTGTGGCCATTACAAATTGAGAACCGTGTGCAAAAATTTAAACAGCAGTTGTAGAGGCCTTCACTCCCCACTTACCCACAAAGTGCAAGAACAACAATCTGGCATAAGATACCCACAAAGTGCAAGAACAACAACCTGCCAGAAGATGGTAGAAGTCATTACGGTCGTTCATTTCGTTTCTGTGAGACATTAGAAAAATATGAATTACATTGCAGAAATTCAAACAGCAGTTGTAGAGGGCTTCAATCCCCACTTACCCACAAAGTGCAAAAACAACAATATAGCAAAAGATACCCACAAAGTTCAAGAACAACAATCAACAATATAGCAGAAGATACCCACAAAGTTCGACTCACAACAATGGTTGGGCCGGAACCCTACAGAAGACAGTGAGTTGGTAATTGATGGAAAGTTGTTCTAATTCCAATGAGGAAATTGGAGTTTGAAAGAAGCCAGTAAATAGTGTCATTTAAGACTTATGAAGATACTGCTTGTTTAAGCTTTGCTGCCTGTTGTAACAACTGCTTGAAAACCACTTAAATTCTTTCTATCTAAGCGGGGGGTGAAGGAGACATGCCATTAAATTGTTTAACCATTATTATAGGCAAGCAGAAGTTTTACCAACCTGTTGAAAGATCAGACTCAACATTTTCATTAACATAGGCCTCAACTTGTGGTATAAAACATAAGCCCAAAGAGGTAAAATCAAGTGTGTGCCCAAACTGTTCCCTGTGAAAGTGGTGCATATAAAGGTAGATCTGTGCCTTAAATAGGTGTAAATGACTAAACAGACTTACTGTAATAGGCATAGATATAAAGTACATAAGCTTAGCTGACTACATAGGTTAAGCTTAGTTAGCTTCATTACCTTGGATTCATAGAACCAGGCTACCAGTAACACGGACAAGATATAAGTGTTTTTCAGCTGTAAGAGAGCTTCGATGTTGCATTAAAACACTTTCGAAAAGGTAATGTGGCTATCTAAGCTATGAAAAGGGCCACTGGTTCATATGCTCTTGCTTCTCCTGCTTTTTTGTCGAATCAATTAATTAACTACTAAATCATTCAAGCAAATGGTTTGTTTACATATCCCTTATGGTTTCAGCCACAGGAATCAAAACGAACAGATGCAAGTGTAACAAGGGTACTTTACCATGACCTTCACAGCATGATATCTCAACAATGCAACAATAAAGGGACTGCTACCATTCACCTCCTTTGTCTTTTGACAGTGCAAACAAAGTTACTACCAATAAAACATCTTTACAAGATAGCCTAATTATTACAGGAACAAGAACATTAGTTGTAACCCTTAAATGTGCATCTGAAAGTGACTATAGTGACTATATACATCAACTGTGTCTATGAAGACATCTAGGAGATGAGGCACTCCTAGCGTGTGCTTCTGATTCGAGAGAAATACACCATGAAAACTGAAAAAGTCAAATCCTACAGAGGATAAAAGATGTCAATCTGTACGGACAATGACATCCGAACTATCCAACAGAAAGCTGCTGTGTACATGGAAATCTCGTAAACTGTATGTAACGTTAGCAACGTCTTCTAGATATTTTTCATACGTCAGTCCTGTTAAGGATGGACAAAGTTCGAGCAACAAACTGTCTTTTAGAATGCACTTGTACTGAACATTTGCCTCTGTTTGGATAATGCAATTCAATTGTAAACTGCGTCGATATGTGGTTAGCTGTCTGCATGTGGAACAATTAAGTTGATCCATGAAAACTGTTCCAAATGTATCGGCGGGCAGAGAGCAATTGTTGCAGATTGTAACAAAGGGTTCTGCATGTATGTTTGCTATAGTCAACATTCCTTTAACCTGGTCCATGTTTCAGTACAAGTCTAGCGTTAGATATTGTAATAAAAATGCTAAGAGGACGTTAAATGAACGAGCATAATTTAGGAGAACAGGAAATAAAGATTTATAATATATATTTTGTGCACTATGAAAGAACCTTTGTTGTTGAGGCAGGTAGTTTACTCAGGTCTGCAAGTACCCTGTTTGAAGTGACGGCTGTAATGAATGTGGATCTGCAAGTGCGTAATGACCCACGTTCTTTGCCTCGGGCAAGATTTCGAAACAGCATCATTGGTGCTTCTTGTTTCGAAATTTGTTGTTGGATGGATTTGAAAATTGGTTGAAATGTACTGAAAAGATGCACCTGCGTTGCAAAATGTACTAGTGTTAAATGTAATTGCTTTTAAGTAAATGGTTACTTAAAATGTATAGATGATTTAAATGTTAAAAAGAATAAATGGTTGAATTTGTATATACCGTGGCTTTGTCTTTTTGAGACGGGCCGTCCTTGATAGTTAGGACATATTGACCAGCTATTTCTTTGGCAGCTGTCACAAGGCCGGCTACTATGCCGGTTGCGAATGCAGCTGTGGTGCTGGTGAGCTGGTTAATAGTCGTCGTGGGTACAAATCTGTATTCCGTACAGATAGGTGGAATTGCTTCCAAGATGCTCTTCTCATGCAAAACAAGTATACACGGACAGTCTCCATGGTCGTAAACTGTCTTGGGAGAGACCTTGAAATCTGTGATACAGATTCCCTGGCCCACTACAAGTTTCGCTTCAGTAGCAGCAATCAGGTTGTGTGGCACATTTAGCGTGATTGTCATATTTCCTCTGCTGTCCACTAGGTCAGCACGTAACAATTGAATTCCGTGGACTTGGTCGACCAGTGTTTTGTATATTACTAGAATCTGGCCGTGAAAGATTGTTCCCATTTTCAGGCCTTTCAACTCCTGTATTGTGATTGTTGTGCATAGTTGATGCTTAGCTGCTATTTCAGATGTACTTTCCTGTTTCTGCCTGTAGAACAATATTAAAGAATCTGAATTAACATTATGTTTGTACTACAAAACTTGATGTACTTTCATGTTTCTGCCTGTAGAACAATATTAAAGAATCTGAATTAACATTATGTTTGTACTACAAAACTTGTAAGAATAGATTTGAAGGTTATTTAGTTACTTTTTAGCAGTTTCTGAGACGTTACAAGTCTCTGAGAGAGAGCATGCCTCTGGAGCAGGTACTTCTTCGTGCTGTCTTTTCATATTAATTATCTGTTTATCAGTCTCTGAGACGTTGCAAGTCTCTGAGAGAGAGCAAGCCTCTGGAGGAGTTACTTCTTCGTGCTGTCTTTTCTTATTAGTTATCTGTACAACACGAGTACAAGCTATTAGGTCTACAAGCAAAATGTGTTCCATGTAATAATAAATCTGTACTCTATTAGGTCTACAAGCAAAATGTGTTCCATGTAATAATAAATCTGTGCATAACGTTATTCTATGTGTCGTTACATACCTAGATGAGTTCGCGCAGAGTGTTGCAAGGGAGCTACAAGAAATAGACTTTTAGTATGGCCATTGGAGATTGATATTGCTCGGATAACACAGCATTTGTTTGAACAGAGTGTTGCAAGGGAGCTACAAGAAATAGACTTTTAGTATGGCCATTGGAGATTGATATTGCTCGGATAACACAACATTTGTTTGAATATGAAGTTTAGCAAATTGTAGAGAAACTTGTGTATCAATGCTACTTTGATTTTGCTACACGCTAAAATTGGTTTGTACTAAGGGTCGTTAGAGCTGTAGTAGCGCATAGAATATGCTGTGATCAGACCAATAAGCCCATGTTACATTTATTTCACACTGTTTCATAGGCAAAGTTGTCCAGATATGGTCTATTACTGTTTTTCGGTGCGGAGATAGTTTGCTTGTTATTTCATGTAAGTTTTCCATTTCCATAAATTGTACAAAGAGTTTGCTACGAGCTGTTTCTTGTTGTATGTCAATGTTGAAATCACCAACAACTAAAAAAACACAATCAGTATATGTAGTTTGCGATTTTGCTTCCTTAATTATTTGCATTATCGTGGATACTTGTTCAAATGGTGCTGCATAAATGTTCATTAAACAAATTGGTCGTTGGAAGTACATGTCAATTAGGGTAAGCTCTGTTTTGTTTTTGCAAAATGTCTTTGTTGCTCTAATAGGTATTTTTTTGTTTATGCAAGTAAGAATTCCATGTGTAGAATGTGCAGCGGCAAAATTGAATGATAAGAATTCTTTGACTACTGGTGGAGTGTACAAATGAGTTTCTTGAAAACATAGAATCATATTGTCCATTAAGTCATTGTGATGAATCACGTCACTAAGATGTGCACGTAGACTACGTGTGTTTAGGCTTGCAATCGATAAAACATCCTTGTTAACAGATTTCTTCTTTGCGAATTCTAGTTTCCATGCACCAATTGTTTCTAGCCGTGCCATCTCATTGATTATTTTGTTTTTGACATGGAAGTTTTGTTGTGTCAATTTCTTAATCAAGTATGGTGAGTCAATAGTTCTAACACGTGATAATGCAGTGTAGACTAGACCATGTTTTGTGACACCAGTTGGGTCAAATGCAAGTTGATCCAATGTCAACCCTTGTGTTCGGTGTATTGTTCGGGCACAGGCTAATTGGATTGGAAATTGTTTTCGAATTGTAATTTGTAATTTGTTACGAGACATTGCTAGCGATTTTGCAATTCGAAAGATTGGTGTCCAATTTGGCAATATATTTATGTCGTATAGTTGTTTGAATTTGCTTCTTTGTTGTTTCCCAATTTCTGGGTCTGAAAATTCTATCCAGACAATGTCAGGCCTGTTGTTATTAGATGAATAGGATTTGAAAATCCCTTCAGCACCATTAACCAATCCATCGTTTGTATTGTAATTTCCTGCATATAGTTCAACTAACATGTTCTGTTTAACTGTAATTGTTGATGGCAATGGGATTGTTTTATCAAAAGCAAAATAACTCGACCCAGGAAGCTCGTAGTTGTCAATTGCAACGAGCATTATTTGTTCCCCCTTTGTTAGGGAAAGCATTTTCGCATTGTGAATATGGACATCTTTGTTGCGATAGAAAATGTATGGGAAAACTGGGCTTGAAGGTGGGATCCTATAGCAGTTATTGTTTACATAAGCAATATCTTCATCTGTTTGCATGTTTAATCTCATCCTATTTAGTACATCAATGAACAATGGGTCTTTTTGGCGCATGGCTGTGTGCAGTTGATAACATTTTATTTTCTCTGGCCAGAAGTCGTATGGAATTGTGTTTTTGTTGATTTTTGGGTTTTCAAAGATCAGAGAGTCTCTGACTGGGTTTGCCTGGTAAAGATCGCCGGAGAATATCGTGTCAACATTACCAAAGTATGAAGTTGGTGTGTGTAAGATTTGTCGCAGGCGCTTATCAATTTGATATAGTGTTGTTGCACCAACGAGCGATGCCTCATCTATGAGGAGTACACACAATTGTTGGAAATGCTTTGATAATGTGTCCAATTTTTCATTGTTTAGTGAGGGGCAATCTGCTTTGTTAAAGGGCAAATAGAATGCAGAATGCAATGTCACACCACCAGCATTGAAGGCAGCTTTGCCCGTGTATGCAGCGATTATTCCTATTAGTTGTGATGGGTTATAAGGCAATGCCACATTGTGTATGCGTACTAAGGATTGGAAGATTGCCTTGGCTGTGTGTGTCTTGCCTGTTCCTGCACCTCCTGTTAATAACAGGTAGATTAGCTCATCTGGTCTGTACAATTTCCTTGTTATAACATCAGTAACTATGCTTGCTTGTTCTGTGTTTAATTGTCGCATTAATTCATAGTACTCTACGTCTTCAAGTATACGTGGTTGTTTGACGATTTCATATGGCCTTGTAGATGGTAGAGCAAACTTCTTGCTATCTTGCAAATGTTCCAAGTCATTTTGGAAGTCGTAGTTTTCATATTTTTCATCTATCGATTTGTTAAATGTTATAGTTTCTGTTTCATTTGATTTCAAACTATCTATGTCAAATATTTCTTCAGTTTCTGTTTCTACTGTGTGCATTGCGTCATCTATGTCACCCCATGTAGTTGTTGTAGCAAATTTGAACTTCTGTTCATTTTGCTTGACTATTTCTTCGACCGCAACATATGCAGCTTGCCAACTTGTGTGATATTGCTTAATTGCAGTTTCGCTTCCTTGATAGGGATAGTATAACATTAATTGCTCTCTACAGTGATTTTCAATGTCCTTGTATTTGTTATATCTAACAGATCGAATGACATATGGTCTACTTGATTTTCTGCGTTCTTGTCCTTTCTTTGTATAGCTAGATGCAAATTCTGCTAAGCATACATGTTCAATAGCGATAGGTCGGAGAGCATAGTAGTCAGTAATTGATGGGCACATTATGTCTTCTGAGTCATCTGCTTCCTTTTGCAGGTCTTTTTGTCTTTTAAGAACAAATGCACGATCATCGACAGGAGATGTGTTAATAAATACACACTTCCGTGAACTAGAGTTTAGTGGGAGTGATAACACAATATGCACTGCTTGTTGTGCAGACATTTGTTGCAAGTTGACCAAAGCTTTCCCTAAAGAACTAATGGTATCTAGGATATCAGATTTTGTTTTCACATGATTGTCGCGTATGTTTTTAAATGTTCTTGTGAGTGTTTTATCTTCTTTTGTCATATAAGAACTGCAATACATTGCAGCTGCATATGAATCAAGTACAAATTGGGAATCAGTGTTTGCAATCCAAATTCCTGGAATATGTTTTGCGAAGTTGTTTGTCCAGGTGTCAACTGGTTTCCTTTGCAATAAGAGTGTTGTTCGATTTAGTGTACACTGGATAGCATGTATGTATTCATTGTGTACTAGTCCAAGGTTGGCTAAAAAGCTATCAAATGTATCATTCTCACTGTATCTTGTGTTGTTTATTGCTTCGAAGATTAGCTTTGCATGTGCTTTTGTTTTATCACTATCGAATTCAAGAGGCTCAAGTATTTTTGTTACTTTCATCGGTGGTATTGGGAAATTAAATCTGTAATTAGAATTTGCACGCTTCCTACAACTTTTTGTGTGACAATGGTGTTGTAGAACTCTAAGTTCACTTGCAAGTAAGAGTGAATTAGTTGACAAGTAATTGTCAACGAATTGTTCCACTTCAATATTTGTATTTTGACCGTAGATTGGTGCAGATTTTATCCAAAGTAAGCCATGTTCATGTTCACTGCCCCGGTTTTGGAATTCAGTTACATAGAAGTGGTCAGTGAGCTCTCCATAATACTTGTGATCATGAGATATCAATTGATGTAATGCATCCCTCCTAGATCTATAGTAACGTACACAAGCAACAGGGTCGTTTCTTATTAATGAGCTAGGTTCATTTTCATCAAGTTCACTTGTATTTGGTCTTCTAGTGTTTTGTTTTATGTCTCTCAATGCATGCATTAAAGGATCCCAAAGATGCTTCGCACTGCTAAGGGAAACAAAGAAAGTGGGCGGCCCTAGTTGTCGTATCATTTCATAGAGTTTGTTCCGTATTTGCTGGGGGTAGTCAGGTGAGGTACGAATTGTTTTTAGGTCCATGTACCCAATGTCAGAATTTAAAATACGATCTAGGTTTGGTTTTGACTTAACATCTTTTGCAACTAGTTTTCTACCTTTCAACTGCCCTTTTCTAATTCTAATCCACATTGTATTCAACACTTGATTTATGATAATGCGAATTGCTTTATAGAACAGGTTTGCAGTATGATAAGCAAAATCGTGGTTTTTATGCAGCACTTCCTAGTGGCAAATATTTTGATATGTAAAGTTTTTGGAGATGTCAGCTGGGCGTTTGTTGCCATAGAAAAGCGATGGGAAACTCATTTCTTCTGAGTACTTATCTTTGAAGATTCCTAATAGCATGTATCCGGCAGCAGGTGCAATGTTAATTTGTTTATTTACAAGGTCATGGACAGTGTGTGCATCAATGAATCCATGGACAAATGTTTTTGTCGTTGGTTCATCGTTGTCTTGGTTATCGTGTTTGCTATCTTCAGTGCCACTTGAACTTTGATATGCCTCTTGGTTTTGTAGGAATTCCTCTTTCCAATTGTCATTTATGGTAGCGTTCTCAAGCTTGTAAAGCATCCTTTTGCATAATTGTTTTAATGCTTTCATCACTTTGTGAACTCGAACTTGACCAAATGCATAAGCACTTTTGAATCTTAAACTCTTTTTGAGAACAACGGCAACTGTGTCCGTGTCTTTTATAGTTCGAGGCAATGCAGATTGAATTCTGGAAATGTTAGTGGGGACATTGATGACTCCTCCAGTTAAGCCTAGTTGCGACTTCTTATGTCGATGGCCCATTTCTTTTATTTGCAAGAAGGGCAATCTTAATGCGACTAGTCTTTCTTCTAGTTCAGTGAGTTCTGTCAGTGTTCTAGTGCCATTGTTTCTTCTTATCTGTTCAGGAACTGCATATTTAGCAATTGTTTCATGTTCAATTGCTTTTTTGCAATGTTTACAAATGTAGCAATTTTCAACACGAGATTTAACATTCTCGAAACTAGTTGATAGTTTCCTAATCTTATTTTGTTTTGCTTGACATTCTTGTTTCACAAAGCAGATGTCTCTTTTGAAAAAAGTTGTTTCACATGATGAACAATTGAAAATAGGTGTGTCAGTTACTTGTCTTTGATATATTTGATCAAACTCTGATAATTCTGTTAATTTGTTCATTGATCTTGATTGAATCGATAGGTCGGATTTTCCTGATTTCTTTGATTGTGCTGAACGATCCTTTGATGTTGTTGCAAATCGATTGTAGTCCATGTTTTCTATGACTATTTCTTGTTTCATTGTTGTTGTGTTGAATGCAAGTCTTATTTTCTGCGTTTTCGATTTTGTCCGGATAATGCCTTTAAGCAAACGCAAAGATAAGCTTTTTGTCTCTTTGCCTAATGGACAAGGGATTACAATTTCTGTTTGTGCGTTGTTTCTAATATGTTTTTTCAAGTTTCTAAGTGATCGAAATCTCAGTGTCTCAAATTTTACTTGGTTCGTTGATTGCGCTGATAGATCCTTTGATCTTGTTGCAGATGGATTGTAGTCCATGTTTTCTATGACTATTTCTTGTTTCATTATTGTTGTGTTGAATGCAAGTCTTATTTTCTGTGTTTTCAATTTTTTCCGAATGATGCCTTTAAGCAAACGCAAAGATAGACTTTTTGATTGTTTGTCTAATGGACAAGAAGTTACAATTTTTGTTTGTCTGTTGCTTCTAATATGTTCTTTCAAGTTTCTAAGTGATCGAAATCTCCGTGTGTCACTAACATCTTTTGTGTGCGGTGTGTCACAAACATCTTCTGTGTTGTCTAGAACTACTTGTTGTTCCATTGTACTTCTGTTATATTGAATGCCTATGTTTTGCCTTTTCGGATTTTTCTGAGCAATGTCCTTAAGCACATGCAAAGATAAACTTCTCTTGTGCTTGTTTAAATGACAGCCACTAACAGCTTCTATGTTTTCTAGAACAACTTGTTGTTTCATTGTAACTTTGTTATACTCAATGCCTATTTTTTGTCTTTTCAGATTGTTTGGAGCAATGTCCTTAAGCACATGAGAAGATACACTTCTCTTGTGCTTGTTTAAGTGACAAGGTGGTTTTAATTTAGCTTCAATTGATTGACATTTTGTCTCAGGTTGTGGTTCAGTATTGTTCTTTGAGGTATCGGCTTGTTGTTGGAAGGTACAACCAATTGTAGGCTGCCTATGAACCAAAGGCTCGAAGTGCCCATTCAAAGGATCCTCGTCATGGAACAGTATGTCACGAGTATTTGTTGTAACACCTGAATTGAAGTGCAAATACACTCTCATCTTTGTTTTGGACCAAACCCTAATTGGAATTTTCAACCAGTTTGACAGCCAATGGATGCAAAAAATATCTCCCCATAGACCTCTAGATGCTAGGGGTATATTGTTTGAGGCAGATCTAGCCATTTTGTCTAAATAGATTTCACGGTTGCTAATGTTATGCATTTCTTTAAGTGAGGCTTCATGCAGTTCATGTTCATAAGACAAAATTGCCTCACTATCTTGTTTTTTGAGACAGTCTCTAAAATATTCTATTGTTCCTTTCCTTAGCTCCACTGATGTGTATCGGAAATCTAGCAAAAGTTCTAAACTATCGAATAAACAGTCTCCAATTAGATATGAGAAGTTGTCCACACGAAATAAGTGATGCTTTTGCAATACTAATTGCAACTTGTGTTTATCAGACATAGAAGACATGATTACGACTAAGTGTTCGATGCAATATTATGTTTACTGATGCAATGCAGTTATAACCAGAGAATCATAATAACAAGTTGAACAATGAAAATGATTATAGAACACGAAGTGATTGTGTGCACCTTTGGGACTGCAAATGTCTACTAAGCTGCGCAAACTGCTTATGTCAGGTAGCATCCAATGAACAATTTTGATACCGAAGTTCAAAATATGACTGCCAAGATAAAAAAGAACCCGCAGAACCTGTTGTACGTTAGGATCAGTCATTGTAAATCCATTGATGCAATGCAATTACAACCACAGAATCATAATAGCAAGTTGAACAATGAAAATGAATATAGAACACGAAGTGATTGTGTGCACCTTTGGGACTGCAAATGTCTACTAAGCTGCGCAGGCTGCTTATGTCGGGTAGCATCCAATGCACAGTTTTGATACTGAAGTTCAAAATATGACTGCCAAGATAAAAAAGAACCTGCAGTCCCTGTTGTACGTTAGGATCAGTCACTGTAAATCCATTGATCAATCTATATCAACCCAATGACCAGTCGAAGAGAGCTTCAAATTAATAAGTGGAATCAAGAAATTAGATACTTGCTAGCTTCTGCAATCCAAATGCCCATTATTGGATAATCAAACTAATGAAAGGAATGCACTAGAGCATGGAAAATTTAAAAAGTATCCCTGTAGTCCATGCTTCATGGAGGTACGCATAAATCGTACACCACATAACTGATCACTATATTGGGGCAGAGAATTTGATCTGTGTACCATACTAAAAGATGACGGGTATAACAAGGAATTTCAATAGCAATGCAATCAAGGCAGTTTACATAAAGCATAATCGATGCTGAATGCTAGCATGTCATCAATTCAAGACACCAGTAACATGAAAACTACCTTGAAGCTTACATTTGACCTTGAAAATAATCATTTCTTATGACAGACTGACAGACTGTAACATGTGAAGAATATAATACAAGCACGACACCTGACAGTTAAGTCTCATGACGGAGGCTGCAAAAGATACCCTCAACTATACACCTGTTGCAGTGGGGGGATTATTTATTTTAACTTACGGGAGTTGGCTTCTACGTGCAAGGTATTGGTTCAAGGGACCTGTGGCAAATATTAAGGTGTAAGGAATAAAATTGTTGTTTCTTCTTGTCTTGCATTTTTTTTTTGTAAAACGAAGGTGGCTAAAGCACTTGCTTCGTTGTAATGCACGAAGCTGGCTGAAGCACTTGCTTCATTGTAATGCTATGATGATAAAATGTTTTTATATCGCAGAACGTATTGTAATTTATATTTATGAATTGACAAACATGTTCCCGATTACATTGGCATTGTATCGGGCAGTCTTGCATTCATCTTCCCTGTATTTAAGTATTGCTATCCAAATTAAAGATTTCCTACAAAAGATATTCTTGGATAAGAAACTTGGAACTTGAATTTGATTGAAAATTGAATATGATTGTCGAAGCTCTGGAAAAGATGAAAATTTTGATGGATTTTAAATATGTACTTTAATTCAAATGAAATTCAACACAATTATTAAGTAGGTGAAGATGAAAATCAATTACAGTTATTTATTCTTTTATGCATGGACGACAATACAATATTCTACTACCTTTAGATTTGTAGTTTACATTAGTTCACTGGTCTTAGAAATAAATATTCAGTCAATGTCATTTTATGATGCTAGTATTGTTGGCTGTTAAAATTATGTCCTTGGGCTATGTTATAGCTTCAATTTCCAAAGAAGATCATGCCCCCCAACCCATAGCTTTGTATAGAAGTAAGTAGAGTTTAGCTGAATTTTGTTCAAATATTCCTAGTGTTAGCCTATAAAAAGGCACTTGTGAGCCTTTGGAAGGAAGGTCATAACATTGTCCAGGGTTATTACAAGATGTAGTTACATCATAGTATATTTATCTGAAGATTAGATCAGAGCCTGAACAAAGTCAGTAGAAGCAGCTTCTACAATTTATAAAATCTTACTCAGTTCTTCCTTAAAGGTAAATGGCTTGCTTGTAAAATTGGAACTGGCCGAAAACCCCAAATTGGGGAGGGTCCGTGGATCTTAGAAATGGATAATGTAGGTTGTTGAATGATCTAACTGGTTTCCTTAGATTCAGAGGCATTGTGCCTTTAGCAGATCGTTCAGCTGAAGGTCATGCAAACTTCTAGAACCAGGGTTGGATGTAGGCAAGAGAATTGGATCTTGAAGGACAATTGGCAAAGTAATGGGACTCATTGATGAGTTGGTTGTCTATTTGTTCTATAAAAATTAGGCTGTCTATTTTATCGTCTCAAAATCCTACAAGGTTTATACAATGTGCACCCAACATAAACGCCTACCAATAGTAGTTTCAGCAGCAGGGAAGGCACAACCAGGAGCACCAGTAGCGGAAAAGGCAGCAGAGACAAAGACTATTATATTCTATTTCAGCAGCAGTGGAGGCGAAGACAGACAGTTAAGTCTCATGACAGAGGCTGCAAAAGAACCAAGTTAGCAGCATTATAAAACTACATATGAAGGTCTAAAGTGTATGCCTGTCTTCTAGACCAATGCATTTATTCATTTTCAATAGGAGGGTTTTGTAAACTTCTCTTTTGGAGACCAGGATCAAAGTCATGAGTGCCTTGATTGCAAAACTTCAAGCAGATAATAGATTAAAAGATGAGTGCAGAGATGAGATTGCAAAAGAGCTGGATGGGAAAACACAGCAACTGGAGGACCTGAGAAGTACTCTAGCACATGTGCATGCTTATTCATTACATTTGACCTTGAAAATAAGCATTTGTTTTGGTCAACAAAATAGCATGAAAACTATATGCTGTTGCCTTCTCTTGTAAATTGAATATGTTATGTTAGCAAACTTATATTCATTCACAGATTCCAAAATAATAGAATGCCAATCCATTTTCTTATTGTCGTATTCATACCTATCATACTAGCAGTGGAAATTGAAGGTTTTGTAGTAAACAATAAGGTTTTGTGGTAAACAATAGATAACTGCAGCCAAAATTCTATGACTAATCAGATCCATATTTATAAATCGACATGTCAGCAATCACATGATCAGAGAGCGATACTGCTCTGTTTCAATATAATGAGTACCACGGTATTCCTTTAATTCATGATGCTAGTAAAGCAGAGTTATATAAGTAAGCTCCTTGTGAATATTATAGATACAATACAAGGTAGTTAGTTGTGGAAAGTAAATAGATCGTGAGTGAGTTAGCTCAGCTTCCCTTACTACCTCCCCTAGCCCGACATGGTGATTAAGAGTGATGAGGAAGGTAAAGGGATGGCTATAAAGGCTTCATACATCTACTTACAGAAGGCCTCATACATATAGAAGGCCATTGTCAGGGAAAAAAACTAATGATACATATGTAGGAACATGAGGTTTCATCCACAAAGAGGTGACACTGGCCTCATACATTTGCTTATGGATCTGGGATATTACATATGGACATTGTCATCTCTTCTGCGGAAGAAACACAACATTCCCTTTACCTTTTCATGAAAAGGGATTCATACAAGTTTCAAGGACAGGCCCATTGGGTCTATAGTTGAGATTTTCCTATCATATTAAAAAACCCAGTCTAGGATCTGACTAGATAAAGTAGAACGAACTTATCAATAGTCTGCTTAACTATTGGAAACATATGGGGAAGGCAGTTTTTTTATCATGGCCAATTCAGATGATTAGTAAAAGAGTTTTAGACTTAAGCTTATTCAATCACATTAATAGTTAACAGCAAGAATATCAAAGAAGATAAACTAAGAAATCAATTACTTGCCTACATAAACTCAATTTTATGTGAATCTAAATAACTGCAAATGTGCAGGGCCGTAAGCATGGGTGCCCCCTCATTATTAGAAAAAAAAAGCAAGAAAAACTAATGATATATGTAGGTACAGGAGGTTTCAAACAAGTTTTTTTATCATGGCCAATTCAAATCATTAGTAAAAGAGTTTCAGACTTAAGCTTAGAAGGTCATAACACTGTCCAGGGTTATTACAAGATGTAGTTACATCAGATCCTCCTCTGTCAGAATCAAAGAGTCATATAAGATCCTTTAGCCAGGATCTTTCTTCAAACTCAAAAGCTAGCACTTGGGAAGAGTTGCAGCCAAGAGGCAAACAAGATGAACCCTCAAAGTCCACGGTCACTGCAACAGAGGCTCAATATGAATCATCTTGCAGCACTTGTTGTGAGACTCTACAAGGCAACTTGCTTCCTATGTTAGATGAAGCTTTGGAGTTGTATGGAAATTCATATCAGAGCATTCCTGGTGATGATGCTGGCATTCACAATAGATTACTACCAAGGAAGGCATTTTATATCTTTGATAATAAGTGGTCCTCCTCTACAGGAGTAGTTTGTTGCCCTTGTAGTAGTATGTGCACTAGTCAATTTTGTCATACAAGTCTGACAAAGGCACATTCACAACAGATTACTACCAAGGCAGGCATTTTATATCTTTGATAATAAGTGGTCCTCCTCTACAGGAGTAGTTTGCTGCTCTTGTAGTAGTATGTGCACTAGTCAATTTTGTCATACAAGTCTGACAAAGGCACAATTGTACATAACTGCAAATGTGCAGGGCCGTAAGCATGGGTGCTCCCTCATTATTAGAAAAAAAAAAAGCAAGAAAAACTAATGATATATGTAGATACAGGAGGTTTCAAACAAGTTTTTTTATCATGGCCAATTCAAATCATTAGTAAAAGAGTTTCAGACTTAAGCTTAGAAGGTCATAACACTGTCCAGGGTTACTACAAGATGTAGTTACATCAGATCCTCCTCTGTCAGAATCAAAGAGTCATATAAGATCCTTTAGCCAGGATTTTTCTTCAAACTCAAAAGCTAGCACTTGCGAAGAGTTGCAGCCAAGAGGCAAACAAGATGAACCCTCAAAGTCCACGGTCACTGCAACAGAGGCTTAATATGAATCATCTTGCAGCACTTGTTGTGAGACTCTACAAGGCAACTTGCTTTCTATGTTAGATGAAGCTTTGGAAACTACTCCTGTAGTAGTATGTGCACTAGTCAATTTTGTCATACAAGTCTGACAAAGGCACAATTGTACATAACTGCAAATGTGCAGGGCCGTAAGCATGGGTGCCCCCTCATTATTAGAAAAAAAAAAGCAAGAAAAACTAATGATATATGTACATACAGGAGGTTTCAAACAAGTTTTTTTATCATGGCCAATTCAAATCATTAGTAAAAGAGTTTCAGACTTAAGCTTAGAAGGTCATAACATTGTCCAGGGTTATTACAAGATGTAGTTACATCAGATCCTCCTCTGTCAGAATCAAGGAGTCATATAAGATCCTTTAGCCAGGATTTTTCTTCAAACTCAAAAGCTAGCACTTGGGAAGAGTTGCAGCCAAGAGGCAAACAAGATGAACCCTCAAAGTCCACGGTCACTGCAACAGAGGCTCAATATGAATCATCTTGCAGCACTTGTTAGTAGACTCTACAAGGCAACTTGCTTTCTATGTTAGATGAAGCTTTGGAGTTGTATGGAAATTCATATCAGAGCATTCCTGGTGATGATGCTGGCATCCACAACAGATTACTACCAAGGCAGGCATTTTATATCTTTGATAATAAGTGGTCCTCCTCTACAGGAGTAGTTTGCTGCCCTTGTAGTAGTATGTGCACTAGTCAATTTTGTCATACAAGTCTGACAAAGGCACATTCACAACAGATTACTACCAAGGCAGGCATTTTATATCTTTGATAATAAGTGGTCCTCCTCTACAGGAGTAGTTTGCTGCCCTTGTAGTAGTATGTGCACTAGTCAATTTTGTCATACAAGTCTGACAAAGGCACAATTGTACACTAGTTACATTGCAAATAGTTTCTGCCGTAGATTTGACTCAAAATTAATTTCAATAGATTTATCTGGTCACGTAAATGATTTCTTGACTGGTGATTTAATTTGCATTACTCTGATTTACTTAAGAAAACAAATTGCCATACATATCATATATCAGAACTGGAATCACTACACATATATCTTGATACTTGATTTTGAGATAGAGCAAGTGCTCCAACTCTTTTTTTCACAGTCACACCCTTAGGTGGGCTCATTTGAAGGGGCCACAGACTCAGTGGTTTCTCACTTAGCTATTGAGGTTTTTAAGGGAGGTTTTTAAACGCAAAAACTCTGGTAAACCAGATGTTTTTTAATTCCATTAAATAATGTTTAATGATTTTAGTTTTTAACAAGTGTTTTGGTTTTATGGTTTACTTCTACAATTTATAAAATCTTACTCAGTTCTTCCTTAAAGGTAAATGGCTTGCTTGTAAAATTGGAACTGGCCAAAAACCCCAAATTGGGGAGGGTCCGTGGATCTTAGAAATGGATAATGTAGGTTGTTGAACGATCTAATTAGTTTCCTTAGATTCAGAGGCATTGTGCCTTTAGCAAATGGTTCAGCTGAAGGCCATGCAAACTACAAGGTTTATACAATGTGCACCCAACATAAACGCCTACCATTAGTAGTCTCAGCAGCAGGGAAGGCACAACCAGGAGCACCAATAGCCCAAAAGGCAGCAGAGACAAAGACTATTATATTCTATTTCAGCAGCAGTGGAGGCGAAGACAGACAGTTAAGTCTCATGACAGAGGCTGCAAAAGAACCAATGAGACTGCAAAAGAGCTGGATGGGAAAACACAGCAACTGGAGGACCTGAGAAGTACTAATCAGTTCCATATTTATATATCGATATGTCAGTAATCACATGATCAGAGAGCGATACTGCTCTGTTTCAATATAATGAGTACCACGGTATTCCTTTAATTCATGATGCTAGTAAAGCAGAGTTATAAACGGATGGCTATAAAGGCCTCATACATCTACTTACAGAAGGCCTCATACATATAGAAGGCCATTGTCAGGGAAAAAAACTAATGATACATATGTAGGAACATGAGGTTTCATCCACAAAGAGGTGACACTGGCCTCATACATTTGCTTATGGATCTGAGATATTACATAAGGACATTGTCATCTCTTCTGCGGAAGAAACACAGCATGCCCTTTACCTTTTCATGAAAAGGGATTCATACAAGTTTCAAGGACAGG
Organism: Pinus tabuliformis; assembly: GCA_031772625.1. NCBI lineage: Eukaryota > Viridiplantae > Streptophyta > Pinopsida > Pinales > Pinaceae > Pinus > Pinus tabuliformis. The sequence goes on from CM062815.1 coordinate 186,437,774, forward strand.
CCCATTGGGTCTATAGTTGAGATTTTCCTATCATATTAAAAAACCCAGTCTAGGATCTGACTAGATAAAGTAGAACGAACTTATCAATTCTATGTGAATCTAAATAACTGCAAATGTGTAGGGCTGTAAGCATGGGTGCCCCCTCATTATTAGAAAAAAAAGCAAGGAAAACTAATGATATATGTAGCTACAGGAGGTTTCAAACACAGAGAAATGACACTGCCTCGTACATCTAGTTATTGATCTTAGGTTTTATATAAGGCTATTCTCAGAAAAAAACTAATAATACATAAAGGCCTCATACATATAGAAGGCCATTGTCAACAAAAAAAAACTAATAATACATATGTAGGAACATGAGGTTTCATCCAAAAAGAGGTGACACTGGCCTCATACATTTGCTTATGAATCTGAGATATTACATAAGGACATTGTCATGTCCTCTGCGGAAGAAACACAACATTCCCTTTTCTAGGATCTGCTCCCTGACTAGATAAAGTAGAATTATCAATAGTCTGCTTAACTATTGGGAACATATGGGGAAGGCAGTTTTTTTATCATGGCCAATTCAAATCATTAGTAAAAGAGTTTCAGACTTAAGCTTATTCAATCACATTAATAGTTAACAGCAAGGATATCAAAGAAGATAAACTAAGAAATCAATCACTTGCCCACATAAACTCAATTTTATGTGAATCTAAATAACTGCAAATGTGCAGGGCACGTGTATGAATAAGTGAAAAAGGAAGTAAGAGAACACGGGTATGAAGCAAACGGTGACAACTATTCTTGATTTTAATGGACTTGGGAGATCCTCTAGATGTATACAACTCATATTAGAAATGGGCTATACCTGTATCACTAATAAGAGGTTACTGTAAGCTCCTAGTCTATCCGAGTGAAATCTCCTGTAATTCAGAGCTTATGGAGAAATGCTAAAAATAGATGGAAAGTTTCTAAACTTGATTAACAAAATTGAAAACAGCAGAAAGAAGATATCCGAAACGGAAAGGAGGAGGTATACAGAAATGCAGCAACATGAAATGAAGATATGTGAACTTGTTGGTAAGGTCCAAGACATAGAAGCTGAGCTGAAACTCATACCTGAAATAGATCAATGTAGTCGACCGCAAGCAAAATAAGAAGCGGAAGCAAGGTAACAATGAAATCATTTCTAACCTTATTATATAAGAACGAGAGTAACTTACACGTAACAGCCGCTGCATGCATAATGTGGAATGGAATGAAATGTGTACACAACACACATACAAATGGCCTGTATTACCTTAACCCCCATCAAATCAGCTTAGGTGATGGCCCAACAAATGGCCTGGATTACCTTAACCCCCATCAAATCATCTTAGGTGATGGCCCAACAGATGTTGAAGATAACTTTAGTACACATAGGAGGGGTTCGGACACGTAAATCTAGAGGAACTGAATGTCAGGTCTCCCACGTTTCTTTATGTATGTTATAACGCTTTAGCATTAACATAAAAATTAAAAATTAGAATACTAAGCTTCATTAACTTGCCATATAACCTATTGGACTTAGGATCTTACCAGCCATTCCGCGCATCTGTCTCTACCTGTTGGCTCGCTAGAGCTGCTCAGGAACCCCCTCGGCATCGTTGTTCTCTTTTCACTGATGTGATTGTGATTATCTCCAGGCTCTGTCAATATGTCTGAGATGCTCAGAAAACGCAGCCGAGATCTGGAGTGCCTGCCCGACTACACTGATGTCCGGGAGTGGAAACGCTTCCAGGTTGAAGAAATGCACCAGTTTCATCATCCTCTGCTATTAGATAAAACCCTAGCAGCGGAATTCCCTTGAGCCCCGTTCTGGACTTGAAGGATGAAGTCTGCCAATCCCCCAACGAAACATCCGAGTGTTTGCTCAACAACCCGGATCTTGAATCCTTTGGTGAAAATTGGCACTTTGAGGACAGTTGTAGAGGTCGAAGGATAGATGCTCAGAAAACGCAGCCGAGATCTGGAGTGCCGCCTACGACAAGTCTAGAGGCCATGAAGGCCGAGAAACCCTAGCTTCAGGCTCTACCTATTTCTTTTATTCAGTAGTTCGGGCTGCTTCTGGTGTGCCGCCCGCTCCTCTTTCCTTCCTTGCGTGCGCATCGGTATGCCCCGGCCTGCCGCCTAAGAGCCTCTTAGTTCCCTGCATCACTCCGGAGTAGCCCTATGTACCGTCTAAGCCTCTTATGCTGAACCCTTTGCCTTACTCTTACTAACCTTGACTTTACTTATTATGCTTTGGATTAGAAGCAAACCTTACAGGAAGCTGTGCTTAAACCTGCATGAAATGGGTCGGCGCGTAAGCGTGCAAATATCCCCATTTCAATATACTTTCGAACCTTAGGTGGGGGGCCGAATTCCCCCGAGGCCATGGACTTTGATCTACCAAATGAGCTGAATGCCTCTGAGACGAAATCATAAACCACTTTGCTCCAGGGCGGCCGATCCCTGAGCCCCGTTCTGGCCTTGAAGGATGAAGTCTGCCAATCCCCCAACGAAACATCCTAGTGTTTGTTCAACAATAGATGCGACAGAGAGCTGGTTAGGGCTCCGCACTTAACTGTTCAACAATAGATCTCAACCGATAACAACCTATCTTCTAGCGTTGTTCGGTCTATTGACTTATTCGTTAAAGGGACTGGATTCGAACTGTGAATCCAGCAAATATTTTTCGACAGCTGCAAATATTTTCTAAGAATTGACCTATTCGTTAGCGGGACTGGATTCGAACTGTGGATCCAGGACATGGCACATCTCTTTTCTTGGACTGAATAATTATAACATAATGACATATTCATTAACGGGACTGGATTCGAACTGTGGAGCTGTTTTTCAACAGCTGCAAATATTTTCAAAGAATTGACTTATTCGTTAATGGGACTGGATTCGAACTGTGGGATCCAGTTCGATCCAGCTACCAAGTTCAGTGAATGAAGCAGTTCGCTCTGTCGATCCAGCACCAAAGATGAGAAAACCATCGATCTAGCACCAAGTTCAGTGAATGAAGCAGTTCGCTCTGTCGACCCAGCACCAAAGATGAGAAAACCATAGCCCGTTGATCCCACAGGGACAAAGGTGGGTATAGAGGCAGAGTAGGCAAGAACGTAGGCGGTGGTTCATGACACCTCCCACCATGCACGGACACCTGCAGCACCTGCTGCACAACACCCGTTAACATCAAACCTTAGCATACCCTGCAAACAATTGTGCAGATAATACAAATTAATGTTAACATTAACATGAGACCATTGACGGTCAGCGATAATGAACAGGGCGTAAAAAGCAATTTAGGCTATGCTCCAACCTCTTCTGCCTCGGGAAGAGGCCAAATAAGATGGAAAAGCCTCAGCTCCAAATAAGACTTTGGTTATCTCGGCACATCCCCGCACAGCACGTTTGGAAACTTTATAATAATCACTGAATAACACCGGACTAAAACTGCAAACTAATGCTAACTCAAAGTTGTTCGATTACTATAGTCCCTGCCGATTGCCAGATGGCAGGGACTAATAAGGACATCTATATATTTTTATGAATAGGAATATTTTCTCTTTCGGAGAAGGACAAAATTGGATTGTTATGCTCGTCCATCACTTCAGCTTTATTTTCGTCTTGTTATTCAATATGTCTTTGACTGCTTTATATAAATTTTTGTCTAGGTCGATTTGTACCTCACCTACTTTATCTTTGTCAATCCTTAGAAAATAAAAAGCAAAATCTTTATTTTTTTAATTTCTTGCATGGTTGCAATTAATCAACAACGTTAATTGTTGTTGATGGTTTCCTTTCCTATTTCATATTTTGATGTAGGGGAGAGGATTTTATTGTTTTGCAAGGACCAGTAACTGTAATCATCTCTGGTGCTTCTCCTGATCTCCTCCTGCATCAGATCCGACCACAGTCGTTCCTAATCTGGCAGTTTCTCTTTTTCATTTACCGAGTCTTGGTAGCTATGCCAGCTCTTAGGAAGACCGAGGAGAGCAAGACTCACCATGTCATCATCGGCTGGCGTGATTCCTACACTTCCAAGCTCATCCCTGCAGGTGGTGAGCTTGTTCAGATATGTAGAGATCGTGCCGCCCGTTTCAGATATGTAGAGATCCTTCAATGTTTTCCACATTGAAAACGGTGTCTCATTCCCATGGAGATTCGAGACAATGTGGTCTCAAACTCCCTCCAAAAGAATCCTCCTCGCTCTAGCCACACATTTCTTTCATTCCGCCAATTCTTGGGCATTAGCTGCTGCTGACTTGGGGACTTCTTAATCAATGAAGTCCTTCAAACTGGTGTCCTCTAATATCGCTTCCATGTGATCCTTCCAGGCTATATAATTCGAGCTGCCATCCAGGGCATACTCGAGTCTCAAACTGTTGAACGCCATTGGTGAAATTTTAGATGCGATAAGAATTCGATTTCTATAATCAGGTACTTCAAACTTCGAACTTCTCCCTTCTTTATATACTGTTCTCCGCTTGACCACCTTTGCTCTGATACCATGTAAAATTTCCCACTGTAGATCAACAGATAATGCGATATACTAAAGCAAAATACTTGAACTACTTCTACAAACAAACTTGCAGAAGCTTAATCAATTTTGAGCAAGATCAAATAGAATGCAGATAACAGAGTATAAGAAATCATTTACACATGAACACAGAAGAATACTCTGGGGAAAGCCTCAACTAAAAACTCTGATCTCTATATTATCATTCAAGTGGAAATATCTCCGGATTACACAAAGCTTTAGTTCACAAGCTATCAAGCTCTCAGTACAATCCCTCACTGCTGCTCATAAACAGAATAGACAACACATGTGCCTTCCTTCAGTCCTCCAAGCCTCATATTTCCTTGTGCAATTTCTCCTGGGTCCTCAAGTTGCCACCTGTGTGATTACCTCACACACTGCTCACTAACCTCTAAAATAACTGCGCAATCCTGAAGGAGATAATTTCTTCTACATGGATGAGTTTCCTATATAGGAAAATTCCTCCAACTAATAGTACATTGTCCCTTCCTCTGACCTCAACTGGGTCTCTGACTGAACTAACATGCATGAGTTATTTATGAGAGAATATTCAGTTATCTGAAGTACACTATTTACATGCATGCATGCATTAACTAACTGAATTCACAATCAGTTCCACAAACTGTTGGAACTAATCTAACTAGACTTAACTCAGTTAACTGAGCTAACTAATTACAACTCAAAGTACAACTCATCTTAATCTCCTTAATTAAGGGATAACTTCCTCAATCAAAGGGATAATTGTTGCATGTCTTCACATAGATTTCATGTTTGATTTTCTCCAACTAATTAACTCAAGATGAATTAATTAATTATTTTTCAAACAACTGTTAAGATCAAATTCGAATTTTAATTCTCAATTTTAGTTCAGGAACTAACTAAAATTGGAATGTATCCCATAATGTTATTTATAGCAATACTATTTTTAGCATTTCTATTTTGTTATTCCTTGTTGCTATTTCCAACACTGGTACCTGAGATGCTATTTATATCATTTCTATTTTTAGCATTTCTTGTTGCTATTTTCAACAAATAACTCATTGCATATGATAATTGACATTTTTTAATTAATGAATGTAATTAAAATGAGAAAACTACATAACTATTTGTAGATAAATCTTAGCCTTTGATTTGTGTATACTATTAAGAATATTCTAAAATATATTATGGAGGTTAAATCCCTACCATCCAAATAATAATTATTCATAATTAAATTAAAGTTTTGGAAGCCCTATTCAAAAATAGATATGCATGTGCATATAAATATTTTGTGGATATATACTTACTATCCTTCTATAAATAAATTTAAATTTTAGAAACCTATTCTGAAATAGATGTCTATTGAGGTAATAATTGATTTAATTTTATAATTTATGGAATACATATGTACTATTAATTTGATTTTAATTAATTACTAAAAAATTAAGATATGATAGTTATGAATATTTTATTAGTTAAAATCTAATGTAAATGAAACCAATATTGATATTGAGTATTATAAATATGGTAGAAGTGTATAATATAACAAAATGTAAAAGAAAAAATAAAAGAAATTCAAAGTTTAACTTGTTAAAGAAATTTCTCTGCAATAGATTTCGCATGAAAAAAAAGTTTGCAATACGTTTTATATCTTATAAATATATTACCTTCGTAGTGGACTACACATAGTTTATTTTTCCAAAAACACATTATTATTGTTGTGCAATACAAGCAGGTAAACAAGTTTGAAATACATTTTATATGTCATTTTATCCTTCCAAACACACTTAATTATTGTTTTTCATAACTATCTAAACTATTTATTAATGATTTAAGAGAAATTTAAAGTTTGATTTAAAGTTTACACAACTCGTTATATCTACCGTGGATTTTTCTCAAATCCCAATTCCGTATTTGATGACATGATAGCATTTTGTCACGTGATAGAGATTGGCTTTATTAGTCTCTGCAAAGAAGGGACTTTAGCAATTAATTTGTCCATTGACAACTATTAGTTTAACATGGACCGTTGCAATTTATAATATTTAACTTTGAAAAATAAATATTTTTCATTATGTGAGAGAGAGATTAGACAATAACTTGAAAGTTTTATTGTAGCATTTGCATAATATAATATCATGTGCATAATTGCCAAACATATTTTATCTCACAATTTCTACATGTTTTCCATTATAATTTTAGCAAATATTTGCATAATTTTTTTTATAGGAATAAGATGTAAATAAATATACATACCAAGAGTTACTTCCCACAATTATTTATGTAAATGTGTAGACATACTAATTTATTAGTTCCTACCAAAGAGTGGTTATAGAATTTGATTTGTCTATTGAATATTGTTAATTTAGCATTGAACAATACAAGTTATAATATTTTATGCAATTTTTTCTAGAGCGTAATTTCTAGATTAAATGGTAAACACTAACTTGCACTATTGTTTTAAATGAATGGTTAATTTTCCATTCAATATATTTACATATAATTAAATTTTTAGCTATAATCAAAATGTAACCTCTACCTCTTGAATGTTCCTTTCCCCTATTTCGAAATATGGCTAATTAATATTTAAATATTTATTATCTATTTTCAATTAAAACATACATAATAAGATACTAAATATCTATATATAAAATAGAAAATTTTATCAATATCAACTAATGCCAGGGTTAACAATTTGTTACAAGGTGAAATTAGTCTAAAATACAATATGTAATATTGTTTCTATCTCAGCTTATTGATAATAATAATAAAATTATATTATTTCTGAAAAAATAATATTTATAAAATTATTTATTTCTAAGTTATAAATTATTATTATTATTAATATTTGTTTAATTATTTAATTAGTTGAAAATGATATATTATATAAATGCAATCATAATTTCTAAAAATTGAATCTATAGTTATATGGTTAGATATCTTCTAGTTATGTTCATAGGGATGTCTATTTTAGAATGGAGTTTTTAAAATTTTAATTTAATTATCAATAATTATTAAGTGGATGGTAAGGATTTAACTTCCATGAAATATTGTAAAATATTTTTAATAGAATACAAAAATCAAAGGTTGAGATTAATCTTCAAAATACTTATGTCATTCTTGTTTTTTTTAATTGAATTGATTAATTTAAAAAAGAAAAGCCATGTGATATTGATAAACAATAAGATTGACTCATGATATTGTAACGAAATTTATTTACATATTAAAAATTTCCATGGTGATGTGAAGGTAAAGCTCCATGAATAAGAATATTGTTCTATGTATTTTCAAATATATATATATGTTTAATTTATATATTAATTTTTTTAATAATTACGCCGTAAGGCGTTTCCCTTTGAAAGGAATAGCCCCAGCCGACTCCGTGTCTTATTGTTGACCGTCGATTTATGGTGTTAGACGATTAAACAAAATTTGATCGTTGATCGTAGGAAGCCGAACGATTAAAAGCAGTTTAGTTGATCGTTGGAAGCCGAACGATTAAAATCAGTTCTCCTGTCATTCCCAAGGAACTGTCCCATCAATCTAGTCACAGGTTGTTTGGCTATGAAGATTGGTATCTTATGTTTGCCCATGTTTACTTGTTCGAAGCTCTACCCTCTCAAATTTGCTTTCCACTGCATAGTTTCTGCCAGGCCTGTTGCTGTATTTGTTTTTCACACCGTCAAAGTTTGCTGTGCACAGCATAATTTCTGCCTGCATTGTTGCTGCTTCAGAAGCAATATGTGCAAAATCGCTGATCCAACTGAGAAGGGTGTTTGGTGGAAAGATGAGACCAAGTGGGTTCTATATTCTCCAGAGGATGCAAGGAAAATTCTGAGAGCAAAGAAGAATGGGGACTCAAATATTACGTTGGGTTCTGTTAAATCTGTCAAGTACCCTTCAGGAAAGCTTTATGCCATAGACCTGGTGGCCATGAAGCAAACCAATGTCAACATTGGCTTCTCCAGAGATATCAAAATCATCAATTCTTGCCCTACTAATGATCAGGTGAGTATATATACCCTTCAGCTCTTTTGGGTAATGGTTTCTGTGGGATTTTTAGTTCTCCTGTCATTCCCAAGGAACTGTCCCATCAATCTAGTCACAGGTTGTTTGGCTATGAAGATTGGTATCTTATGTTTGCCCATGTTTACTTGTTCGAAGCTCTACCCTCTCAAATTTTCTTTCCACTGCATAGTTTCTGCCAGGCCTGTTGCTGTATTTGTTTTTCACACCGTCAAAGTTTGTTGTGCACAGCATAATTTCTGCCTGCATTGTTGCTGCTTCAGAAGCAATATGTGCAAAATCGCTGATCCAACTGAGAAGGGTGTTTGGTGGAAAGATGAGACCAAGTGGGTTCTATATTCTCCAGAGGATGCAAGGAAAATTCTGAGAGCAAAGAAGAATGGGGACTCAAATATTACGTTGGGTTCTGTTAAATCTGTCAAGTACCCTTCAGGAAAGCTTTATGCCATAGACCTGGTGGCCATGAAGCAAACCAATGTAAACACTGGCTTCTCCAGAGATATCAAAATCATCAATTCTTGCCCTACTGATGATCAGGTGAGTATATATACCCTTCAGCTCTTTTGGGTAATGGTTTCTGTGGGATTTTTAAGAGTGTGTTCTTAGAACAATATCTTTGTTTCTTGAAACAGGAAGATGTAGAGTCTGATGAAGAAGATGAATTAGTCACATTCTCTCGTCCTGTTAAAGTTGAAGTGATTAACCAGAGAAGGGAGTCTGATAAGATTGTCAAGATGGTTCCTTCTGTCACTGTAGACCTTGAGAAATTGACTTCTCAATGCCTCTTGGAGGATGAGTGCAATTTGGTTCTAAAGCTTCCCAGGGCTGCAGCTGCCCAATCGGATCGCATCAATTCCCTCAGCAAAAAGGTGTGCATTCATAGATTATGAAGCAATATGTGCAAAATCGCTGATCCAACTGAGAAGGGTGTTTGGTGGTGTTTGGTGGAAAGATGAGACCAAGTGGGTTCTATATTCTCCAGAGGATGCAAGGAAAATTCTGAGAGCAAAGAAGAATGGGGACTCAAATATTACGTTGGGTTCTGTTAAATCTGTCAAGTACCCTTCAGGAAAGCTTTATGCCATAGACCTGGTGGCCATGAAGCAAACCAATGTAAACATTGGCTTCTCCAGAGATATCAAAATCATCAATTCTTGCCCTACTGATGATCAGGTGAGTATATATACCCTTCAGCTCTTTTGGGTAATGGTTTCTGTGGGATTTCTAAGAGTGTGTTCTTAGAACAATATCTTTGTTTCTTGAAACAGGAAGATGTAGAGTCTGATGAAGAAGATGAATTAGTCACATTCTCTCGTCCTGTTAAAGTTGAAGTGATTAACCAGAGAAGGGAGTCTGATAAGATTGTCAAGATGGTTCCTTCTGTCACTGTAGACCTTGAGAAATTGACTTCTCAATGCCTCCTGGAGGATGAGTGCAATTTGGTTCTAAAGCTTCCCAGGGCTGCAACTGCCCAATCGGATCGCATCAATTCCCTCAGCAAAAAGGTGTGCATTCATAGATTATGAAACTTTATGATTCAGAAAGCTTGAATTCATTTTTTGTTTTAATTATTTGGGCTAAGTAACATAAAAAACTTTGGAGTTACAGACTCTGGAGTTGCTGCTAGAGAAACTTACTAGCAAGGACTTTATAAAGAATGTGGTAAGGCATAAGATGCAGAGCAGAGGCTCTGAGTTGGTGTGGAAGGTCTGTCCCTGTCAATCATATGTCATAGGCCGAGTGGACAACCCCTCCATATATGGTCCTTTTCTTACCCAACTTTGCAAGATGGCAGAGGATGATCCCCTCTTTGTAGGTAAGGAGGATTGAATACTATCCATGATTCCTGCAATATGTTGGCATATGACCAGATATCCAATTGTTACTAAATTTCGCTGGTGTTAATTGCAGATCATCTTTACAGCATAGCAGAGAAAGGTTTTAGTACAGAAGGTGATTCTGTTGAGTACTTGTTTAACAACGGAAGGCGACTTACTAGAGTCTTGCCATTGCCAAGTGAAGGAGGTAGGGTATTTGTATATCTAGTCATATCAAAATCTGTACAGGAGAGAAGGGATATCCCACTGTCCAAAGGCGGTGCATTGCATCTGGCCGAACTAGTGTCAGTGGGTCATTCTGGCTATTCCTACTGAGCAATTCCTTTACGAGTATATGGCTAAGGTACTAATTGTTTTGCTTTTGGAACATATTAGACACTCTGTGTAAATTTCAAGTGAACGTAAACTCTTTTTATAAGACTTCTGGAAAGCATGGAAACCAAAGAGAAAGTAGTAAAGGTTAAGTTATGATATGGTTTTGAGTGGATAACTTCCATTAAATAATACAGATGACTAGTGATTTTCTCTCGACGAGTTATGTCCTGTCCATACAAAGTATGTGGGATTTGATTAGTATAGATTCAGATTACTGGTTTTCTCCTGTTCCCTGTTTGAATGGTTTGCTCCGAATTAGTTTAATTATGCTGTAGGGGTTGCTGTAATGGTGGTTTATATTTTTGTTTGAATGTTTTGTTCTGAATTAGTTTTTTATTTTTGTTTGGATGTTTTGTTCTAAATTAGTTTAATTATGTTCAGGAATTTTGATTCTTAAATAAATGAGTGGACACAGTTTGATTTTAAAAGAATATTTTTCTTTTAATAGATTTTTAGAAGAAAAATGCTGACTTTTATATATATAATTAAAAGTTTATTAGTGAGAACATATCAGAAAAGACTGATTGGCCAAACAGAGAATAAGATGTGCACCAATACATACAACTGAGAGAAGATAGACATATCAATATACAAACATGCATACTTGTATGTCTGAATATAACATCTGGTTTAGTCAATCCTTAAAACACAAATCCAAAAATGCAAAAACAGAGCAAAAAACTGTGGCATCTGTCAGCCCATCAGAATGCTGGCTAAGTAAAACAGGATCCATTTTTATGGCAAGTTGATCTCGCTTTCCTCTCTAATGAGATGATCTATTATTAGTTTGTAATACATGATACCATATTGTCCTTGTAGACCCCCATTAGACAGTCTGTCTGCATCCTTGTTGTCCTCTCTGTATACATGTGCCATGGAGTAGGAAGAGAGAGAGGCCAGCACATGTTTAATCCTGTTAATCCATCCAGTTAATAGAGGTGGGTGGAATGCAGAGTGTCCCTGTATTTCTGCTATGGAGGTTTTGGAATCTCCATAAACTTAATAGAGGTAGGTCAAATGCAGAGTGTCCCTGGAAGTTTTGAATCTAAATGTTGACGATATGCAGATGTTTCTATTTGGCAAACAAAACAACCCAAAATGCCATGATTTCACCTCTTATATTAGTGCCAAAACCTCCATTTAAATATTTAAATGATGTCAAATACATCATCTAAATATTTAAATAATTTTTCAATTTCATTTCCATATCTAAATATTTAAATAGAGGATTTCAAAGATTTATATATATACAAGAAACTCCCGGAATTTAGAATGTAGCTTTACCCCGTTATGGATAAAAGTTATCTAATATCTTTAATAGGAAAGGAAATGAAGGGAAACATTGATTTCGAAATTACATTAATCATATCTAAATAGTGTTTGCATTGGGTTAGGGCTGTGATGGTTGGTTTAGCTGTCTTACCCAATGTAATTTTATCAATTATAATAAAATGTTTATTTATATATATTAAATAAATTTTATAATTTATTAAAAATTTAAGATAATATTAAAGTTTTAGATATAACAAGTTTAAAATAATATTTAAATAAATAAAAATTTTATTTTTTATATATGTAATTATTTATTTATAAAATATGTATCATTTATTTATAAAGTATTTATTATTATGTATTTAAATAAGTTTTTTTTGGTTATTTGTTTTATTTTAATTCTTCAGTAAGATATTTAAATAAGTTTACACTTATGATGTATATTAATCATATTTATTAATGTTATTGTGTTAATATATGTTTATTGGATTCTTCGGATCATTTATTTAATATATTTTTACACCGTAAGGCGTTTCCCTTTGAAAGGAATAGCCCCAGCCGACTCCGTGTCTTATTGTTGACCGACCGTCGATTTATGGTGTTAGACGATTAAACAAAATTTGATCGTTGATCGTAGGAAGCCGAATGATTAAAAGCAGTTTAGTTGATCGTTGGAAGCCGAACGATTAAAATCAGTTCTCCTGTCATTCTCCTGTTGTATTCCTTCTGCCCTTGCGAGCTGCTTAGTTTATTCCTTGTTAAGTTCATTATTTTGACCTTTTACGCGCCGTCTCATTCGCCCAATCTCAGGTTCTCGCTCACTAATTTTTGGTTCAAAGGTTTTATCAGAGCTTTCCACGGCTGTTTGTAGGGAATTTCAAGTTCTCAGGGCGGAATTCGACCTCTCTGTTATCCACCAGGTTGGCATTAACTAACCCTTTACCCACATTTTTTGGATCTACAAAAAGCCTGTTTAAATTTCTGTATCTCAATTGATCACGGTAGAACAGATTCCTTCATTTTATATATTTAATCAGGCTTTACGGGGATTACTTCTGGGTTTATCGTTATTTTGTTTTAAATGCTAGTCCCCGTTATCTGGGTAAAAATACTGTATCGTTTAATTGCAATTTATGGATGGATTTGATTTGAAAAGCTCGACAGTGTCCTCCACCCTGCACGCTCTGTAAAGCGCTTTGATGAAAGAACTGAAAATACATATGTGCTTTCACTCCTTCAAATGCTTTGAATGCATAACCCCTTTTACCTATTTCACACTGACAGTAAATGACAATGTTTGCTTCAATCATAGATCAACGCTGATTCATGTTGATTCTGTCTTAAAAAAGAAAAAGAAAAAAACGCACCATCATATATTAATGAAACAGACATGGTTACAGAGCATGGTTTTAAAAACCCCGATGCAGAGAAAGAAAGACGTTAGATCCAGTGATAAATCTGCGCAATATACATCAAGAACATCAACATTATCAGAAAATACCCAGAGGCAAGAGGTTTATCCAGAGCAGGAGAAAAACAATAACCAGCACCACAAAACAGAAATGAAAAAGACTACCAAAATCAAATATCAGAAAACATTAGCTTGAGAGAGCCCCGTCATACAAAAATTAGGGCCACAAAGCAGGATGCCCATCACAGAAACGGATCTGGAGAGGAGCTAGAAAGCAATTTGGCCCGATCGAATAAGAGAGTCTACGGAGAATTCCTGAAAGTAGATTGAGCCAGGAAGGGAAGAAACTCCTCTTTATGACAATTTATCAGCTTCCTTGTTATGCTCACAATTTATGTGCGAGACGGAGATCAGACGGAAAGATTGAGACAGATTCTGGATCATCTGCTGCCAAGAGATGAGATTCAGAGTCTGGAGATTGCAACAGCTCTTGGCCCAGGCGATTATAACTCTAGAGTCCCCATCTATGTTAGTCAAACCAATCCAGGGTCCTTAAAAAAGGACTGAGGACATGAGAGTGGGGATGGATTGAGCTCGACTACCTCTAAACTCTAATTTAATGGAAGCTTATTGATCTCTCAAGCGTATATTGTTTTGTCATGGTGAAATTTGTGGAAACCAAACTTCCCACTTATCTCTTAAACCTCACAATCATTAAACTACACATACTTATTAAACTACCCCCAAAAAAAAAAACCTTTAAACCTAAAAAACAAAAACCTCAAGCTTACGGGTCCTTAGGAAGCTAATGTGATGAGCCTGGTTTACCTCAAGCTTACGGGTCCTAAGGAAGCTGTTGCAACGAGCCTGGTTTAATTACCCGCCATTCTTTTCTTATCGAGATTGCAGATTCAGATTATTTTGGAAATATGAAATACCATCCCTTATTGTCAAAATTTCAGAATATTTCTGAATCTGCAATTCCATTACACTCAAATTTAAGTCCCAGATAATTGAAATTTGTTGGAACTAGTCATACTCGAAGAAGACCTTACGCATGACAGGTTGAAACCCACGACCACACTGACAGGACCGTCTAGAACTGCAACGAGTATAATACAACATTGAAGACTTCAGATCCAATTATATGGATTTCGAATTCATTCGGGTCAACAGAAAAATTAAAACAAATATTAAATTTATTTTTAAAATAATTACGGGGATTACTTCTGGGTTTATCGTTATTTTGTTTTAAATGCTAGTCCCCGTTATCTGGGTAAAAATACTGTATCGTTTAATTGCAATTTATGGATGGATTTGAATCATTGGCCCTTATTTCCTTTCTTTGGGTTCAGATCATTCAAGCCTTTAGTTCGCTTGACCAGGATGCCTCAAATTCAGTACTCAGATAAATACACTGATGATACTTATGAATACAGGGTTGTAACTCAGAGCTTGCGCTATTTTTTTTGTTAAATAAAATATTTGTTTTTCTTTTTGGCTAGATGGTGGACTTTCATATCCACTCAATGAACCGCATACTACATCTATCATTGACAACCTCCTATTGATTTAACCCTATACATACATACAATTGCAGTTGCCCTTCATTGCCACTGTAATTTGGAGCCTGGTTATTTATTATTCAAAGAAAACGCTCTACCTGTAAACTCCTTCAATGCACTGTCATTCACATGGCAGAACATATTCTCCCATTCATGGGGTTTGATGGCCCTGTTGCCAAGGCCTGGAGCTCGATCTTGGGACACAACATTCCTAGACTCTTTCCAATCCACGACATATGCAGACACCCTCCTCCGAAACTTAGCCTTGAATTCACTCCAAGCCTGGTACTTGT
Source organism: Pinus tabuliformis (assembly GCA_031772625.1). Lineage (NCBI taxonomy): Eukaryota > Viridiplantae > Streptophyta > Pinopsida > Pinales > Pinaceae > Pinus > Pinus tabuliformis. The sequence goes on from CM062815.1 coordinate 186,453,088, forward strand.
AGTGATTGATCACTGTCCTCTGGGCCTTCACATACACTGTTCTGTATGCCTTCTTCAACTGAAAGCGGTGTATTACATTGAGCAACTTAGGAGAGGCAGCTTCCAAAAGAAGTATGGATTTGTAGCGCTTCAGCTTCCTTTCCCTGCAAGTGTACCCTTGAGTAACCCCTCTCTGCGGGTGCTCCCGGAGGCCCGAGGGTCCAAAATTTCTGCATCTCAAAGAAATTTGCCCTGTCAATGCAGCCCCTGGTTTACTAAGATTTATTACTAATCGCCTCAGAGCTGCTTTTGATGCAATATTCTTTAATGGGTACCCAATATTGGCATTGGCCTTGAGTTGCTTTAGCCATGAAGGAGAAAATACAAACTCGTCAACGTCAGTGTACATCATCCATTGACACTTCTGTTTGGCCATGAGAGCACAGTGTGAGAATCCAGATTCCTGTGTCTTGGCCCATGGCCATGGATGCCTGCTTACCTTGTAATTTTCTGACAGTAACCCTTCAACAGTTTCTGCCAAATCGTCCTCACTGTTGTTATCGTGCAGATAGAAGTGTTCCACACCCATATGAGAATGGTAGATAACCCATTCTCTTATGTATTTTGCAACGTTGAACACCATGGTGCAGGCACAGAGTAGTCTCATTTTCTGTGCATTATCTTGAGTACTACTTTTGCTTGAATGATGAGATGGCGGGATTTCATAATAAGCGACGGAAGGAATGGATTTCCCATGGATTCGGAGAATGATTTCGGAGGCAATGAGCTGATAACGAACTGATTCATTGGGATGCTCGCATCTAAAGACTTCTTGTCCAGAGTGTGACCATAGTTTCAATGGTATTGTTGAATATGCAGCGTAGATATTTGGTTTCAATGTTTAGTCCTTGTCTATTGTTAATCCCTTTGGCAAATACAACAATATCCCTCTCTGTGGCCAAGCTCTCATATACCATATGATCCCATTTGATGGGTCTGGAATGATCAAAGTAACCCAATTTTGCTGTGGTGATCTCTGGTAAATCTGAGCTATAATTAGCTGTGTCCACTAGGGCAACTGATGTTGCAGACCAGTGGGTTGCAGGGGGAGGAGCCTGGCATTTGAATGTAGCTTGTGGTTGGGTAGAATATCCAAATTGTAAATACTCGATGGCATTCACTGGTGTATGGATTTGTTGCGAGAATGAACAACTGGGGGATGATATGTGGGATATCAGATTGGAGTTTGCAGAAGATAGGCGTACTAAGAAGAGGACTTCCTCAGGAAGAAATACAATGTCTTGGATGAAGGAACTCCTGTTGGTTTGATTGGTTTGCAACAAGGGAAAGCTCTTTGTGAATTTTGCAGCCTATGGTTTATACAGATTGGGTTCTTTCTCCATTAAGCTTTCTTGCAGGCTTCCATATTGAAAAAAAGAAACATTTCTTGACCATGTCTTGGTATTAACCCAGTATGATTTAACTGCAGAGCCAAGAACAAAGTATCTATTAGCTACAAAATCCATTCTGCTATTCAACATTTTACAGACGTCTATGCATCAAGAATTAATGCCCCGAAAAATGGGGCTCTGCAACAACCTTGTAAAAATGAGGGTAATAAGTTGTTTCTGGCTGTCTACATCAACATATGCAGCTAAACAAAGCCACCGAAATTCATATTTTACTTGTTCAGGATTGTACTGTATAGATCAACATTCAAGAAGATAGTAATTATATATACCTTGGAAGATGAGATCTTGGTCATGTACTCACTTTCTGTCTTTTTCTATGGAATAAATGTATGCTTAATAATCAACACTATCAAACCGTCTTAGTGATGTCTATCATGAATTTACATGTATTCTTAGTCGTAGAATAGGCCTTAAGCCAAGGGCAGACCCTGCATCCAATTTTGTGCTTTTCATTCTTTGTTGGACAAGCCTTTGTTTTTAGACCTGCTTGATTTCTATTAAGTGAAAATAAGAACCTCACAGTCAATATATAAAAGGATGTAATGTCAAATATCTTAATAAAATTGAAGAAATCGTTGCCCATGATATCTGGAATTTATTAAGAAATTTTCTTTTGCTGAGCTAAAGGATCGACGACTGTTCCAATCCTGCAATCATATCTGTTAACCTCAAAATCTCCTTATAAGATGTATTCGAAATTCTCTGTCATCATGGCCCTCCACCCAAGACAACCTATTGATGTTTATATTGAAGGTTTTCCATGAATTTATGTAGGTCCCTTTAAAGTTAGAATGCCAGGTAATTAAATAAATGTAGAGAAGGAGACGATGTGTCCACGTTGTTCTTACATTGCAAATAATTTCTTGGAAGTTTGGACATATATTAAATAAATGCCCGATAACTGCTTTTGGTCAGTTACAATCAGATGCATATCAAAGTTTCTTTGAGATAATGCATATTAAAGTTTCTTTGAGATATTTATAGTTTTATCTTAGAGTGTGGGTATGCTTGATTGCTAGCTATCTAGGTGGTGAGTTGAATATCTGTAATTAGAGTTTTATTTAACCCAAATGGATTATTTTGATGATTGGGCATTATGTGTCATCTCCAGACATGTGGTTCTCCTTTCGGAAACTGCCAGATTGCTTCCCAAGAACTGACTTCTCAATGAAGTAAGCACTGCATTTTTGTTCTCAAATGATATTTTCAATGCAAATGCATATGTTCTGCCAACTTCCCTATGTGGTAATGAGCACCTAGTTTGTTTTCAAATGCCATTTTTAATGCAAATGCATCTGTTTTGCCAACTTCCCAATGTGTAATCAGCACCTAATTTCTTTTCAAATTCCATTTTTAATGCGACAGAGAACAAACTTACTCCAAACACTTAAGCGATAAAAGCAACACAAGATTTCAAGTATTCAAACCGTGTTAATGATGCCTGTCATGAATTAACATGTATTCTTAGTCGTGGAATAGACCTTAAGCCAGGGGCAGACCCTGCATCCAATTTTGATCTTTTCATTCTTTGTTGGACAAGCCTTTGGTTTTAGACCTGCTTGATTTTTGTCAAGTGAAAATAAGAACCTCACAGTCAGTATATATAAGGATGTAATGTCAAATATCTTAATAAAATTGAAGGAATCATTGCCCATGATATCTGGAATTTATTAAGAAATTTGCTTTTGCCGAGCTGAAGGATCGACGACCGTTCCAATCCCACAATCATATTTAACTTCAAAATCTCCTTATAAGATGTATTTGAAATTCTTTGTCATGATGGCCCTCCACCCAAGACAACCTATTGATGTCTAGATTGAAGGTTTTCCATGAATTTATGTAGGTCCCTTTAAAGTTAGAATGCCAGGTAATTAAATAAACTCAGAGAAGGAGACGATGTGTCCACGTTGTTCTTACATTGCAAATCATTTCCTGGAAGTTTGGACATATATTAAATAAATGCCTGATCACTGCTTTTGGTCAGTTACAATCAGATGCATATTAAAGTTTCTTTGAGATATTTATAGTTTTATCTTTGAGTGTGGGTATGCTTGATTGTTGGTTGTCTAGATGGTGAGTTGAATATCTGTAATTAGGGTTTTATTTCACCCAAATGGATTATTTTGATGATTGGGCGTTATGTGTCATCTCCTAACATGTGGTTCTCCCTCCGGACACTGCCAAATTGCTTCCCAAGAACTGACTTCTCAATGAGGTAAGCACCGCATTTTTTTTCTCAAATGCTATTTTTAATGCAAATGCATCTGTTTTGCCAACTTCCCAATGTGGTAATCAACACCTAATTTGTTTTCAAATGCCATTTTTAATGCGCTAATCTGTTTGTTTGTTTTATTTTTTATTTTTATTATTATAAACATATTAATAATTTTAACCAAATTGATATTCTTTTTGGTCCATAACAAATGGCGAGCCATTGGAGTTCAACAGTCTCATGGATGGGTGCACTATGCCATTCATCGTCCTGAGCCACACATCATGTTATTCAGAAGACCTTTGAATTACCAGCAAAACCAGCAGCAACAGGCTGGGGCTCAATCTCAACCTATGGGTCTTAAAGCCCATTGAGTTCTATTGTGGGCAAAGCGGAGGCTCACTCTCAACCTATGGATCTGAAATCCCAATGAGTTTTATTGTGGGCAAAGCGGATTGGCCTGCCTGATGTGCTCAATTTTGAATGATTGATTGGATTTTATTAAATAAATAATTGAGAGAAACGAAGAATAATAATTTGTATAATTTTGATTAAGGATTTATTTTATTTTAGGCAATTTATTGACTAGGTTTAGTTTGAATGATTGAATTATTATAATATTTACTATTTTGAATCAAAATAAAATTCTTTCAATTTAACATTTCTATCGGCCTCTCTTTGCACCTTTTGGGGCAATTTCTAGTTATATTAAGTTACTTGAAAAATCATTCTCCTACAATTTATTTTAGGTATCAGAGGAGGGAAACAGTTATTTCCATTGATTGAGGAATCATTTAGGCAATTTTAGTCTTGTAGAAAAGATTCGTGTTGGTTCAGCCTAGGCTCGAAACTTTTTCGTTGTCATCTAATTAATGGATGCATTAGATTGACCATAACAAAATATCCATTTTCAAAGTACACATAACTAACTATTGCAATTGTAACTCATTATCATCCACCCTTGCTTTCAACAATGTCCATTCACATGTCACTATTCTTCTCCACTCTATGCCTTACGGCGTTTCCTTTGCAACATAAGGTGCAAATGCTAGTAAATAACAATACTAATAAATTAAAATTCCCCATGTGGATGGTCGATGAGAGGTCTTGTCTGCATTTAACACAATGTTGCCAATTCTTCACAAGTGGCATTCATGTGCCACCAACTCTCGCAACCCGAGTGCAAGTATGCCACTTCATATCTGTCTAGATCGCTTGCTCCGCATCTACTTTATGATTTCCCTGTACCTTGTCCTCATGCCTCATTTAACTCAAAGGCTCCTTCCTCGGTGCTAGAGAATTCTCTGGATTTTTAACATTTCCTTGCAGCATTCCTCGCTCGACATTTTACATTTTCTAGAAGGGACATTCGTATTCTCCCTTTCATTCTCATGACCCTTCCCTGAAGAAGCACTGCCATTCTCCCAGTTTCCTTGGATTTCCTCGCTTCACTCTCCCGTCTGCAATAATGGTTCTCGAGTGTGGTAGAAATAGGTAAGGCAGCAGTGGTCATGGTCATGGGCATCCCCCTCACACAACTGGATTTGATGAGAAATTTGATCTTTTCGACCCCGATATCCCTGCAAGCATTTGAAACATTGTTGCCTCTTTGGAAGCTGACGAATGAAGGTGTCTTGGCTATGGGAATTGGGCCTTAAGAAATTTGTTGGCCACGCAGAAGGTTGTAGGTGCCAATGCCCAGGTAGGCAGCCTTCGCCAATCTCTGCATCATTTGTCCCTATTCTTTACCATTTCCCTCCCTCCTATTCACTCTCCCCATCCTCCTCCAGTTCTCAGGATGACACTGGCTCCCACTCCTTCACTCCTTCATCTCACTTCCCTTCCCTCAGGATCAACGACATGCAGTTACAAGACAAGGCGAGTCGAGAAGCCGAGAAGGATCAGGCATAGAAATAATCAAGCTCGTATGGTTGTCTCATAGTGGAAGAGCAAGCAGATAAGTTGAAGAACAACAAGACACCAGAGGTCACCTCGTACTCCAAAGGCAGGCAAGTGGCCTAACTTTCCATCCATGTCTTTCTTATTAGCTTTATGAACAACTCTCAGGCTAAACATCCTAGGCATTTTTTAATTTTGGTCACTAGTTTCTTATGTTACTCTCTCTGGCACTGTCCATGGAAAAAGTTTTTTTTTTCCTCATGCTTTCATGTAGGGACCTTCTGGTTTCCCCTGGGTGGACAGTTGGTCCCATTTGGTCCCATTTCAGTTATTATAGGCATTTTTATGACTGTAATTTATGTATGTCATTTTTGTTAATATAAAGTTTCTTACTTATTTACAAAATAATAATAATAATAATTTAAAATAATTTTTTTCTTGGGGGCTGGGTAAAATAATTTTTTATTAATAATTTTTTTTTTATATATTTCTTTAATTTCCAAAAAATGACTAAAATCTGAAGATTCTTGTACCTACTAATAATAGATAATTAAGAACTAACTACAATATTAATTACGACTACATAGAAACTCCTTGAAGATTTAAGATTTCAAGGGTAAGGGTAAAAATGCCTTTGACATTCGCATGACTTTCATTGAGTTAACTAATTGTTCACCTTCTTCTTCAATCAATGCCTTATTTATCTTGCAACCTTGTTTTTTCCCATTCCATTCTTAGGCAAAGACAATTAGTCATGGGTCATCTATATCCATATCTTCTAGTAGATATTTCCCTTCATCTTCTTTCGAATGGGAGCTAATCATTTCCTATGGTGTTGGATTTTACTAGTGCTCTTCAAAACACTTTTGCATGGGAGGGTTATGGGATTTTTCTTTTGTTTATTGCATGCTTGATTGAAAGTTGACTTGCTTTGGAGACTTCTTTTGATAGGATAGAATCTTGAACCTATTTCCAGATCTAGGGATTTGATCAAGATTTGAGGTACCCTCAGAACTCAAATTTCTTATTCTTTGGAGTGCATTTCCTGAATCATCTTTCTCTTTCTAAGAAGGGTGTGATTCAGACAATTACTTGGGTTTCATAGGAAAATCCTTAGTAATATGCCCATATTTATGACAATCTATACATCTAAAAGGGACATGTTCATAATCTAGAGATTGTTTCCAAATACTATCTTGATAATAAATATGTATAGAATCTGGAAGAGGTCAAGAGACATTCATGTAAACACGGATACGAGCATATGATGTATACCTCCCTCTCTTAATATCCTCCAATACTTTGAAAAGTTTTTGATGCCACTGTCGATACTTTCAAGGGTTTCCTCCTCCCAATATTCCTTGGGAAGAGAAAATAGACAAACCCACATCGAGGTAGCAAGGAAATCTTCCTTTTCTGAGTTATATTGCTCCTTCCAAAATCGCATGAAGTGCTCGACATTGTTGAAAAATGCAACCCTCCTTCAAAAATCCTTGATTTGTCTTCCAAACTAGAGAAAATGACTATGAAGAAACCTTTGCCCCTAGCTCAAATTCTACTTGACACTGGAGTTCCATTTGTTTCAGATCCACCCAATTAGAAACCTTCGAAGGGCCATAATCCAATAAATTTGCATATTAAAGTGTGATCTTGCGTATATTGGATATCTTCTCCGACTTTGCTAGATTTAACTTCATATTTTGGATCTTTCAATTTCTAACTTGCCACGATGCACGTATAGAGAGTTTATTGTAAAACCAAAAACCCCACTTCACCAACTGCGCTATGAAAAAGATGTTGAATACTAATAGATCCAAAACATTATAAACTCCCCAAACAATCGAACTAAAGATTCATTTTTAAATTGCCCTGTTCCAACTTGTCATCTACCTACCAGATTTGTAGTAAGGTCACACCTTTAAACTTTGAATTTTCTCAAGAAGTCTATAACTTCGACAACGAAAGACTCTTATTTCGTGAGTCTATTCATTTGTGTGTCATAATAAACATATCTATTAAATGAAAAAGTAAATTAACCCATCAGAAAATAATACGGGAGCAAGGACAAAATTCTTGCTTTACCTTCTTCAAGTGCTCTTCATAATCATGAATGTTAAAATTTATATCGTCATTCTACAAGTTTCAATTTGATAGCTTCCCTGCCATGTGCCCTGCAACAAATGGAGAAAAAGGATTCATATACATAAATCCTGTATCATATAATCTGCAGTGGAAATTGTAAAAGTAAGCTTTTACTGTGCAACTTAAAAAAGCTCAAAACCCAATTATATAAAATTTCTACCTTGCAGTTGCATGATAAATGAACGAAATGCAATTTTAGAACGTTGACATTTGATAAATTGTTTCCCAGCAAGAGAAACATTGCAAAAGTTAGGGAAGGGAATAGTGATTAAAGCAATAAAAAAAGTGGTGGTCAGAAGCTAACTAAACTTGGCTAAGTATTAAGTAAAATGATAAAATAAAAAGCTATTGACTTACCAAGATAGACATATTCCCACAATTCATATCAGAAAAAAATGCCTATTATTAACGTATGTCATTATATTAGTGTATATATTAATGTATGTCATTATAGTAATGTATAATGTATAATGACATGTTCCTACCTACTTACAGCTTTACTTTGATTAAGTCATCCTTAAATATATGCACATGTTCCTACCGGCTTCATCTTTCTCTTAAATTTTACATGTATTCATGGATATACACTTGGCCTTCATTAATGTCAATTAAGAGAGAATTTGAAACAAGCTTTCTAGCAATTAAGGGCTTGGGTGCTATAAAGAACAATCTTGAAAAATAGATTTACAATGGAAAAACCAATTATTTCGATCAAAGCGACAACAATGGCTTAACATATGTACTTACACTGAAAACAGTTGCAAAATCAAAATTTTGACATTGCATATGGTTATCTTCCGAATAATTCGACATCCATACATTTAAAATAAGGACATCTATATATTTTTAAGAATAGGAATATTTTCTCGTTCGGAGAAAGACAAAATTGGATTGTTACGCTCCTCTATCACTTCAGCTTTATTTTGGTCTTGTTATTCAATATGTCTTTGTCGGCTTTATATAACTCTTTTTCTACCTCGATTTGTACCTCACCTATTTTTTTTTTTTTTTAAATCTCTAGAAAATAAAAAGCAACATCTTTATTTTCTTAATTTCTTGCATGGTTGCAATTAATCAACAACTTTAATGGTTATTGATGGTTTTTGTTTTTTTATTTCATATTTTGATGTAGGGGAGGGGCTTCTATTGTTGTGCACGGATCAATAGTTGTTATAGCACTGGTCCCACACACCCATCAAAACATCACAAAAAAACATTCATAATTAAAACATAAATTGATAATAAGTTAAATAAATTATTCAAATATGTCTAAAATGGGCCCATATATTTATTGGGCTTACAACTCTCCGACACTAGCTTTTAGTGTCACAATTTGACAAGACATCTTGTCCCAAGTACCTCCAGATCTGATTTAGAAAACAAGACAAAATTAACAAGCAAAACTTTCATCCCATGCTATCCAACAGGATGCATATCACATGAGACCAACCCCAATAAATATAAACTGGAGCAGCTATGACCAAAGTTCATTGCTACCTGCACAAGAATAGAGAATGTATATGTCAATCATAACTGCATATATGTTCATCAATGCAACCTGCTCAAAACAGTAAATGACACCAACACACAAGATTAAGGAATTAAATATAAAACAACACAAAGGAAAGCATAAAGATCAACCATAAGAGTTTATCATCCATTGGATGACATCCAAATCAATCCACAACACATTTGAATTTGGAAAAAAAAACAATCCATGTCAATCCTCCCTTCCAATCAAATTCAACAACAAAAATCTATAAAACCACCTCACAATTGCTTCATAAACTTTCATTCTACTCATTTGCAGTTGGATTCACTCCATTAGAGACTGTGCACATTGTAATCAGGTTTGAATAATTCAAGTATTTTATTTCTGTTTTTTAATCTTCCATTAATTTACAGTATAAACTTAATTTTTTTTTTTTCCTTATTTCTTTCTGTTATTTTTAATCTTCCAAATCTTCCATTAATTTACCATATGAAAAAATTGTGTGTGCAATTTAGCTTTTGTGTGTGAAATTGCAGACAAAAAACCATAGCATCTGAGTCAACAAAGAACAAATTAATCATGCCCAACATGCAATTTAGCTTCTGTGTGTGAAATTGCAGACAAAAAACCATAGCATCTGAGTCAACAAAGACAAAAAATTAATCATGACCAACAAAGATGACAGAGACAAAAATATGAGAGCATCTAAGTCAAAACACATAGGCCTGATATTTCTATCAAACACATAGGCCTGATATTTTTGTCAAAATAATGTTGAAGTCCAGTCTTGCCATAATGCGAAAGTCTAATGTATAAGGCAGTCTTTCCATAATGTGAAAGTCTAATGTATAAGGCAATGAAACAAGTCTTGTGTTCCATACTTGTTGAATTGTGAGTATGGATTAGATCATCTCTGAAAGGTGTTTTTCATCAACAAAGTCAAACTCGCAAGTTTGTCTCTGTGACCCACCATAGGTGCCAAATTCACTCATTCTCTCCACTCCATGCATTTTTCTCTCCCACGATGACTGCAAGCCACAATCTGAGATAAGGATATCTATGGCATCATAACATTGACATATTGCCAAGGTTTATTGTTTCACAGTGCAACAAGCAACTATGGTTTCATATCAGTGATTGTTACAACATCTTCTCCAACCCAAGAAGCACCTCTACATGCTCATCTTTTCATTTTTTTCTCTTTTATTATGGTTTTAAGGTTTATAGGTACTTTTTTTAGGTTTGTTTCACTCTCTTTATGTTTTTTTTAAAACTATGTTTAGAGTTCTTATTTTGTTTCTCGTGTTTTTTCTAGGAATTTTAAGGTCGTGATATAATAACCATAAACTAGAGAATACCATAAATTAGAAATTGTAAACAAAATTTAGCTTTTGTGTGTGAAATTGCAGACAAAAAACCATAGCATCTGAGTCAATAGAGACAAAAAATTAATCATGCCCAACAAAGACAACAGAGACAAAAATACCAGAGCATCTGAGTCAAAACACATAGGCCTGATCATTCCTTAATCACAGCAATTTGGCAGCTTGTATGCAATAACGTGGATGTTTGGTCATGTCATGCCTCTAAGAAAAAATGAATAAATTTGTTTCAAAATCGCTTGGAAGTTTTTGGTCTATTTTAAAAGGACACTGTAGTATGTTAGTTTTCAATTAGTTGAGACACAAATGGAAAATGAACACAAGGTAGTTATAATGGAGGAGACATCTTCACAGCTGCTAAGGAATTCAGTTCTGTATGAGCAACAAAAGCCTCTTCCATTGCAATATGTCAAGGCTTTAGTTATCATTTTAAAGGAGGCATGGTGGAAATTGTTATGGGTAATCCCCTCTAAAACTTCTACATCTCAGAAGACTAATCATTTTGAATCAAATCAAAGGATATTTCCATTACAATCTATCAGAAGACTAATCATTCTAAATCAAATCAAAGGAGATTTCCATTACAATCTATCCAAAGAGAGAGTCATCATGTTAGCAACTAAACTCGTGGCACAATTGCAGAATTGGAAGCAGTTGTAGTTGACAATGTAGAGAACTGGAGTGTTTTAAGATACGGTCAAACACTACAACTTTTAGTCACCTTTTTTCAATGACCTTAATAGCAAATGAATTTAAAACTTATTTCAATTAACCAGCACCTATTCCTAGCATTTGTAAGGAGACAATTTTCAGTACCCTTCCCTTTTTTTCTGAGGTTGGTTGAGATATTATGGATTTGATGCCTTGCGCAGGATACATTATTATGTTCAAGCTCAATTTAGGCAAGATATTTCTATTAAACACATAGACCTCATATTTCTATCAAACACATATGCTTGATATTTCTATATCTGTGGATGGACATTCAAGTTGATGCAAACACATAAATTTCTTATTCAAATATATTCAAGTTGTAAGTATTGATTAACCTGTTCATATTTAAATTTCAGGAAATAAATAAAATTGAGTTTATATTATGTAGGTTGCAATTATTGATTACCCTTTTCATATTTAGATTTATTATTCAAATAAGACTGAGTTTCTATCGCTGAAACAACTTTCATTGACATAAATAAATTTTAACAATATGCATGTGGTTTCACCCATGCGATGAGTTTCAATTGCAAATCGTTTAAGGAACAAGAGGGGGAGAGGGACCAAGGGTGCCAAAATTCGATGCACTTCATCGGAAGAGGAAACAATCGATGATGTCAATGTTGCCAATGCTCCATGCAATGATGTTGAAAATACCCGTGTGGAGGAAAATCCTACTGTCCAACCATCTACCATAGAGCCACCCTCAACCATAATACAAGGCGCAATCTCAACGAAGAAGATCAGTGTCATAAGAGGGTGGACAAAGGAATACATGCTAGGCACAATTGATGACATAGAGTTCAGGGGATATTCAGTATGTGCATCTGCAAAAAAACATGGAATTGCAGCCTCAAGCATACATTATTGGATTAATGGGCTCACTCATACAAAGCATAGAGGGTTTGTTACTGTTATGACTAAAGAGGAGGAGGCCGAGGTGGTTTTGTGGTGTAAGGAGATGGCCCAAATGGGACATGGGTTAGATTTTATACAACTCAAATCCATAGTAGCTCAAATCTGTCAGGGGGGGCCAAACCCCTTGAAATATGGGTTTCCTAGAAAATCTTGGTGGAGTGGATTTAAGAAAAGGAATCCATACCTTGTCTTATGAACAATGGAGGGCCTTGACAGAGACAGGGCTTTAAATTTACTCCCTACAATTGTTTCTAAGTTCTATGACACCCTTTCCCGTGCATATGAGAAACACCATATGCCCCAAACCATATATGGAACTGTGACGAAACAGGCTTACAGGCTAGAAGGAATTGTGGCATGCGGATAATTTCCAAGAGAGGGAGCATAAATGTGCCCAATTTTTTTCCTAGGAGCAGGGAGTGGATCACTATACTTTGTTGTGTCAATGCAACTGGTTCTTCAATCCCAAGTTTTTATTTATTCAAAGGAAAAACACAACTTAAAAACTATATACATAATTGTGAACCAGGTGCATGCATGGCTGCACATCCCCATGCATGGATGACAAAGGAACTCTTCTTGAATTGGCTTTTTCACTTTGTTGCATCTGTGCCAAGTGGTATCTCGCCTGAAAATAGACACCTACTAATTTTAGATGGCCATGGAAGCCACATGGCTATGCAAACAATCGAGGAGGCCAACCATTTGGGCATTGACCTATTAACACTGTCATCTCATACCACTCACAAATTGCAACCCCTTGATTTCAGCGTGTTTGGGCCTTTCAAGAACTATTTCAGGGTAGAGCGAGCTTCATGGATGGCAAAGAATCCACGGGCGGAGGTAAAATATTTGAGCTAATTGAGCTTGCAAGTAAAGCATTCAAAAAGGCTCTAACACCTCCTAATATCAAGGTTGGATTTAGGAGGACTGGAATTTGGCCACTGAATTTTTATGCTCTTATTAATGATACTAGTTGTAGCCAGGCATTTGTTGTGGAAGGTCAAGAAGCAGAGGACTTACATGAATAGGTTGATGCCCAAGAAGATGTGGATTGGCAGGAAGATGCTATTATTGCTGAAGGTATGATATCCCTTTCTCAAGTGAACTTCTATGATGATGAACATGTATGTGAGACACAATTCAGTATTGAAAGTCCAATTAATTGACTATTTTTCCATTATAGAAAGCTATAGAACAAGACCTCACTTTTGTAGGTTATTTCCCAACCATGAAGAACCCTCTCACATCACAACCTTGTATGTATCCTAGTTAAGCATGTGCGACACATAGAAGGGTGGGTTTAGAGCAAAGTGGTAAGAACACAAGTAAACTAGAATGTGTTACAACCCCATCTAGAGAAGCTACAATTGCTACAACTCCACCATGAGACAACACAATTATAACTCTAGAAGCTACAATAACCCCAAAAACAACTATAATTATGAGAGTTGTAGTTGTAGAATACAATGTTGCAACTCAAGTATCCACATAATACCCTGGTGTTCCGACTGAATAAGAAATACTCAAGGTTTTTGTTGCAACTCTAAAGAGAGATGAAGGTAGCCATGATAGCAATGTGAATTCATAGAAATTAAACCCCTAAGAAAGAGACGGTCCATATGATGCATACAAAAAATCCATGTTGAGAGTTTCAAGACTCATGATTCTGTACACAATAGCAGTAATTAGAAAGAAATTGTCTCCAATAAGAAATACTCAAGGTTTTCGTTGCAACTCTAAAGAGAGATGAAGGTAGCCATTATAGCAATGTGAATTCATAGCAATTAAACCCCTAAGAAAGAGACGATCCATATGATGCATACAAAAAATTCATGTTGAGAGTGCCAAGGCTCAGGATTTTGTACACAACAACAGTAATCAGAAGGAAATTGTCTCCGATAAGAAATACTCAAGGTTTTCGTTGCAACTCTAAAGAGAGATGAAGGTATCCATTATAGAAATGTGAATTCATAGCAATTAAACCCCTAAGAAAGAGATGGTCCATATGATGCATACAAAAAATCCATGTTGAGAGTGCTAGGGCTCGGGATTTTGTACACAGCAGTAGTAATCAGAAAGAAATTGTCTCCAACTCAGTGGAATATGTAGAGATGTTGATATAAACAAATTGTTATGACTTTAGTTATTTAACTAACTACAACATGAAAGTTCAATTAACTGACTATTTTTCCACTGCAGAAAGCTATAGAACAAGACCTCACTTTTTGCATATTATTTCCCAACCATGAGGAACCCTCACACATCACAAACTTGTATGTTTCCTAGTTAAGCATGTGCGACTCATAGAAGGTAGGGTTTGGAGAAAAGTGGTAAGAACTCAAATAAACTAGAATGTGTTATAAGATCTGGAGAAGCCACAGTTATACAAACAAATTATTATACAAATAGAAATTGTTATACAAACAAGTTATTATGCAGAGATTGGCTTGAGCAGCTCAATTTGGAGAAGCCACAGTTATACAAACAAATTATTATATAAACAAAGATTGTTATACAAACAAATTATTATGCAGAGACTGGCTCGAGCAACTCAATCTGGAGAAGCCACGGTTATAAAAAAAAAATATTATACAAACAGATATTGTTATACAAACAAATTATTATGCACGGACTCGCTCGAGAAACTCACTGGAATATATAGAGACTTTTATACAGACTAATTATTATGGTACTAAAACCTCGATTTTTTTTCAACCAAAGCCACAGAAGCCACTAGAAGCCATGAATTGAAGCCACAAATACTCCATACATTCATAGAAGGAAAACAAGCCACCGAGAAACCCAACCAGTGCATAAACCCCAAATTTTTTTCAACCTAAGCCACAAAAGCCAGGAATTGAAGCCATAGATACTCCATACATTCATAGAAGGCAAATAAGCCACTAAAAAATCCAACCAATGAAAAAAGCCCAATGTTTTTTCAACCTAAGCCATAGAAGCCACAAATTAAGTCATAGAAGCCACGAATTGAAACCACATATACTCCATACATTCACAGAAGGAAACCAAGCCACTGAAAAACCCAACCAGTGCATAAACCCAAAAAAAAAATCAACCTAAGCCACAGAAGCCACCAATTAAGCCACAAATTGAAGCCATAGATACTCCATACATTTGCAGAAGGAAAACAAGGCCATCGAAAAATCGAACCAGTGTATAAACCTCAATCTGTTTTTTCAACCTATGCCACAGACACCATGAATTGAAGTCACAGATACTCTATACATTCACTAAAGGAAAAAAAGCCACTGAAACACTCAACCAGTGCAAAAAACCCAATTTGTTTTTCAACCTAAGCCACTAATAGCCACAGAAACCATGAATTGAACCCACATATAATCCAAACATTCACATAAGACAAACAAGCCACCGAAAAACCCAACCAGTGGATAAACCCCAATTTTTATTTTCAAACTAAGCCACAGAAGGCACAAAAAGCCAAAGATTAACACAAAGAAGATGAATGGTGTGAATACTGATCAAATATATGTGTCGACAAACACAGTTGTAGGTATGGATGGAAGGATGAAGAATCCTACCAGAAAACAACGATGCCAAGCTCCAAATGTTTGTTGCAGCGAGCCGACCATGGTGTCCAGTGCTAGGTCAAATAGGGTTGAGCAAGTGATAGACTATGAAAAAGCATTGGTCAAAAACCCAAACGCATTCGCTGACATACAACCTTGCGGCAGCGCAATGCCACCTAAGGGTCGAAACTCTTTACTGCACGCACACCCCACCTCTGAGGTCGAACAACACATCGTGGTAGCCGAACAACACAATGCAACAGTCGAACGAGATGCCATAGCAATCGATGAACCCTCCCTCACCTCACCATTAACAAATAACTTACACACAACTATAGGTATCACTCACACACAACTATCGGCGGAGAAGAACGAGCCACTTTTAGGCCTGGACAAAAATGAACAGGGATGAAACAACGTAACCCTAATCGTCGCAAAGGAAACCCTAATTAATGCCAAAACCAAAGTTCGGGTCCACTCCGGGAAGGTAACACATGGAGGCACATGATGGATGTGTGTCGTACAACTGATTGTGTATGCTAGGTGTCTAAATTGGGCCACGTAGTGAGGCCACACAACTACTGGCCTCCCTCCCCAATTTATGGTAGGTTTTCCATACTCACTTCCATCTCCATTATATTTCAGCTTTACAAACCACTCTTCCAGAAAAATTAATGTAGCCTCATAATCAAATTCAACTTTCGCTACTATGTTCTTTTCCCCTATTGTTTCCATTGCAAAGGTTGTTTCAGTTTTATCATCTTCAACTTTGATCCAGGTGGATATTGGTGGCCACCCACTTATTCCACTTGGACCCCCACTGTTTTTTTATTTTCAATTTCCTTAATTGTAGTACAACTTACTATTTTTGTATTTTTTCAAGTCCTAAAGTTCCAGAGCCGTTTTGAGGGGCTAAAATACATTTTTAGGGAAAATGGAGAGATGGTAAATGTCTCAATCTCTTTTATCAAGTTTTTTTTGGCCTCATCTTCAAGATCTTTGAAACAATGTATTATGATAACCAAACTGAGATCATATGCCAAAGTTACGACCTCGAGAAGTTGATGTACCAATTTACCCAAATGGGGCCCACGGTTTTGGTGCTTCATTTCCTAGGGTTAGATTTTTGGATGTTTAGGGTTTTCCATTGTTTCTCAATAATAAATAGGACTTTGAGCCTCATTGTAACACAACTCAGAGGCATGTAGCCACCACATCTCTTCTTAGAGATAATTTACCATTGCCTAAGCTAGTTTATTTCTATTTTTGTACGTAAGCATATTTCAGTTCTTTGATGTTAATGAAATGAAATTTTATTTCTGCTGCATCTCTATGTTTATGTATATATTTGTATTTTGTTGCACTCTTGCATAAGTCTAAATTAGTGGTATCAGAGCGGTCTTCTCTTTCTATGTTTTTCTTTGCATGTCCCCAATCAGGTTGGGGTATAAGGAGTTAGGGCTCCAATTGGTTGAAACTTTGCAAGACCAGCCTCGCAAACTCCCAATGGCTTCCCAGGGTGGAATAAAAGAAAGATGAGGGGGTAGGAGATCCTTTCAAAATATTGCTCGAGGAAGCCCTTGAGCAACAAAGGAACACGATGATGGATAATTTTGTCCAGATCCTTCGGCGGCTACCCACAGGAGACGCATCTTCATCCAACAACCACTATGGAGGTGCCACTCTTTTTAAGGTAGAAGTTAACTTTGACATTCCCATATTTGAAGGTCAGATAGATGTAGATGTCGTAGATAGATGGATAAATCTGTTAGAAGGATATTTCAGTTAACGACTTTTCCAATCAGTAAAAGATTACTTTTGCACTGCTCAAATTCGCCCCACATGTCAAAGACTAGTGGGAAACCCACTGTGAACAAAAGGACGAGAGGGAATCCTCAATTTTTTCATCTGCGCCTACTTGAAATTATTTCTGAGACGTCATCAAGGAACAATATTAGCCTGTCGGGAGATATGAAGATAAATACATAAAGTGGACTACGTTGTGGCAGGGAAGGGACCAAGATGTGCAGGAGTCCACAAATGTTTTCCATACCCTTCACATGAAGTTGGGTATCAAGGATTATGAGCAGCATTTGGTACTCAAGTATCGCGGCTGCCTACACAAGTACATCCAAGACGAGATGGAATTCCTGGAAATATCCTCGCTTAGCGCTGCCTATCGATACATTATCAAGATCAAGCAAAAATTTAAACAGAAGAAGAGATACTTTGGATCTACGAATTTGAATCAAGGGAAAGGCGCCCCCAAAATGTAGAACAAAGGACAAAGCCAAGGCAGGGAACCGAGGACAACTCGTCGAAGCCACAAGAAAATAACAACACCACAAAGACAAAGAAGGATACAGGGAAATGGTGTGAGTTCCATAAGAGTCTCACTCACAACACGAGTGTGGAGCCAAATAGTCATTGGTGTTTGAGCTGAAAGATTCCGAGTTAGATGCATGTTTTGACTCTGATTCAGAAACCCACATGGGGAATGACAAAGGGAAGCAAATTATCAATGCAGAGCCTAGTGCCACCATTTCCACCACCAAGATCCAGAAGGATGAGCTCGAAGATCTAGAGGATGGGGAGCGACTCTTCTACTCACAAATCTGGGTGAAGGGTTCTCCCCTGGAATTCATTGTCGATAGCGGGAGCCAAAAGAACCTCATTTCAACAAAGGTCGTGAAGCGATTGGGCCTACTGACCACACCACACCCACAGTCGTACACCATCAGGTGGCTTCACTAAGGGCGAGATCTTCGTGTCATCTAATTGTGTTGCCTTGCTCACAGCATCAAACCCTTCACAAATGAGGTATTGTGTGATGTTGTTCCTTTTGAAGTTTGTGATGTATTATTAGGCCAACCATACTTGTGGAAGTGGCATGTTGTGTATGAGTCTAGGCCTCACACTGTTATCATTACTTTGGGTAATAAGTTTTATAGGATATCGAAGGTAGCACCGCCTAGCGCCATTTCTTTGATCATTGCAAAGCAATGTAGTAAGATCATTTCCCAGACAAGGAAATTAGTTTTCCTTAGGATTCGACCTTAGGAAAAAAAGAAGATTGTGGCCACGACCTCGAGACGAGGCTCCTCCACACGACAACAACATATGGACAAGGTTGTGAAGGAGTACGTGTACATCTTCACCTCACCCACAGACGTTACTCTACACTATCAGGTCAAGCACTCCATCGATCTAGCCTCGGCTTGACTTATCGACGCTCTGTTATGGAGAATGATGAAATCAAGAGGTAGATTCGGGAGTTGTTGCAGAAAGGGCACATTAGGTGAAGTTCATCGTCTTGTGGGATCCCAGTCGTGTTGGTACAGAAGAAGGACGGGACTTAGAGTCTCTATATTGACTATCAGGCACTTAACAAGATCAATGTCCGAAATAGGTATCAAATCCCATGGATTGATGACCTTTTGGACCACCGCAAGGAGGCGAAATATTTCAGCGAGATTGACTTGAAGTCTGGTTATCGTTGAGTACCAATCAAACCCTCCTATGTGTGGAAGATTTCCTTCAAATCCAAGGAGGTTGGTGTATCTGAATGAGATTTTGATCTTCGGCCAGAGTTGGGAAGATCTCCACCATATTCGACAGGTCCTCCAAACCCTACGGCATCACAAGTTGTATGCCAATTTGGAGAAATGCACTTTTGGTATGACCCATGTTTAATATCTAGGGTACATCATTGATGAGAGGGGTGTGCATGTGGACCTAGCTAAGATACAAGTCATTCGGGATTGGCCAGCCCCAACCACTCTAACAGAGCTCTACAACTTTCTGGGTCTTTCCAAATTCTACCGTAGGTTTGTATTGGGGTTCTCTCATATCACTTGGCCTTTTAGTCAAGTCACCAAGAGAGGAGCGAAAGCAAAGTTATTTTGGTCTAAATTCCAATAGAAGGCGTTTGTCGAGTTGAAGCATCACCTTTGCTCTGCATCAACACTCACATTACCAGACCTGCAACAACCATTTGAGGTCAAGACATATGATTCTGACTATTCTATTGGTGCATTTCTTACTCAGCAAGGGCATCCCGTGGCATATCACAGTGAGACACTTTCAGATACAGTACAAAAGTATTCCACCTATGACAAAGAGATGTATTCCATTATGCAGGCCTGCCGACAATGGAATTATTACATTCTAGGAAAGGAAACAGTCATCCACACAAACCATCGACCTCTGTAGTTCATATAGACCCAAGGGAAGTTGCAGAACGATCGCAATAAAAAATGGTCCACATACCTACAAAAACTCCATTTGAACATTAAGTACAAGAAGGACAAGACCAACAATGTTGCAAAATGCCTCAGCCGACCACCAGTCATGGCGCTGACCACTGTGCTAGACTCCTTTGGGCACGAGACTACGGGTTGGCCACATGTTTACAAGAGTGATCCAAAATTCGACAACACATACTAGACGCTCTTGGAAGACAAGCAAGTTCCAAATTTTCATCTCAAGGATGCACCGTTATGCCACCTGGGAAACCTCTGCATTCCTTCAAGTGAGCATGCCAAGATGATTTATAAGGCGTACTACAATCCGATAGCTGGACATTTCGGGGTAGAGAAAATAGTGGCAGTGTTGCTAACGTGTTTTTATTGGCCAAACCTTCGATAGGATGTTGGGAAGTACATCAGACCCTGCACTGCCTGTGCCATTGCCAAACCAACCATCAAGAAGCAAGGTCTATACACTCCTCTGCCTCCTTCTAGTAGACCTTGGGAATCCATCTCCATGGATTACATGTCGAGCCTTCCTTCTAATAAGCATGACAACAACTGTGTTTTTGTGGTTGTTGACAGATTATCTAAGATAGTCATTATGGTGGCCTGCAAGAAGAGTATCACAACAGAAGCCATTGTTAATCTCTTCTTTGAATGGGTGTGGGTACACTTTTGGATCCCACAGTCCATTATCTCAGATCAAAACAACAAGTTCCTAACTAAATTTTGGTCAAGTCTTTGGTTGATGTTGAATACCAAGCTCACTAAGTCCATGACTTTCCACCCCCAAACTGATGGCCAAATAGAGGTCATCAACATGATGATTGTACACATTTTGCGTATGTACAACTCAAAGCATCCACACACATGGGAAGATAGCCTCCCCGATGTCCAACACAGTTACAACAGAGCTCTCCATAACTCAACTGCCACAACCCTTTTCACATGGGGTTGGGATTCCAACCACTATGTCTCATTGATGTGGCCATACCATTTGAAGCTACTCAAGAATATTCAACTCATGTCTAGTTCAAAGTTTACAGGGCTAACAACTTCATTGAGCACATTCAACACATCTGCTAGTGGGTCCATGACATATTGGAAAGAGCCAATGCTAAGTACAAGCAGCGTCATGATCAGCATAGGCTTCCACATAAGTTCCAGGTGGGTGAAAAAGTTTGGTTACATTTGCAGAAGGAGCACTTCGTTGGGCCCCACCGCAAGCTTCACTGACTCCGATATGGGCCTTACACCATCACTAAGGTTACAGGGGCCAATGCTTTCTAGATCAGAATTCCACCATTCCTTGGCATGCACCCAGTGTTCAATGTGGACTGCCTTCGACCATACGTTTTACCATTACTAGACATATCAAACATTGAAGAGCAACTCACACCAAAAGAGTTAAACCCAAACTGCATGGAATAGACCACAAATGATTGGATCATGTACACGCAGATCAAGAACACTTGCCAACAGAAGATCTAACTTTATCGGGTTGTCAAATCTAGCCAACTCCTACACCAAGGTAAGTGGCTCACTAGGGACCAAGTTCAATAGAATTTTCCCTATCGCATGGAGGCATTCAACGTAATGGGGACCGTTGCTTCCTAAGGGGGGGCGACTGATCCAGGTGGATATTGGTGGCCACCTGCCTATTCCACTTACACCCCCATCTTTTTGTCTTTCTAGTTTCCTTAATTGTAGCACAACTTACTATTCTTGGCATTTTTTCAAGTCCTAAACTTAAGGAGTCATTTTGAGGGACTAAAAGACGTTTTTAGGGAAACTGAGAGATAGTAAAAGTCCCAAACATTTTTACCCCTTTGTTTTCATCCTCTTCTTCGAAATATTTGAAACGAGGTATTATGATTGCCAAATTGATATCATATGACAAAGTTACGACCCTGGGAAGTTGATGTATCAATTTACCCAAACAAGGCCCACAGTTTTGGCGCTTCATCTCTTGGGGTTAGGTTTATTGGATGTTTAGGGTTTTCCATTGTTTCTTAATAATAAATAAGCCTTTGAGCCTCATTGTAACACAGTTCAGAGTTATGTACCCGCCACATCTCTTCTCATAGATAAGATACCATCGCCTAAGCTAGTTTATTTCGATTTATGTATGTAAGCATATTTCAATTCTTTGATATTAATGAAACGAATTTCTATTTCCGTTGCATCTTTGTGTTTATATATATATATATATATATATATATTTTGTTGCGCTCCTGCATATATTAATGAAATGAATTTTTATTTATGTTGTATCTTTGTGTTTATGTATATATCTGTATTTTTGTTGCGTTCTTGCATAAGTCCATATCAAACTTCAATTTCATCTTTCCACACATATATTTTCATGGTGGGCTTCACTTTTTGCAGCGTGTTGAATGTTTCCAATTACTTCTACGATATCAAAATTTTAGGATTCTCTCGTTATAATGGGTGCTTCATTAACAACTATTGTTGAATCATGTTACTCCCCCCTTCACTATGTTATTTCCAAAATATTCCAAGCTTCTCTAGGCATGGTTATTGTTGCAATCTTGGGCAGAATGTTGTCATCCAAACCTTCCTGAATGAGAAACAATCGTGTTGCATCACACTTCATATTCACAAAAAGTGATCATTTTGATCTTGTGTCATAGCCTCATAGGCTACTTAAGGGTTCAAGAAAACCTATTTGAAATAATGTTGCATAAATCATCTTTTTGTAAGTGGGTATTACTAATTTTTACAAACAAAAATAAATGGTCTCACATAAAAACCATTGAAAAAATCTGTGCTTATAAGTGATGGCTCATAAAAATCACTTAAAAAAACCCATGCTCACATTTCTCAGAAAAGCTCACCTTCCAAAATCAACTATAAAAAACCTTTTCCTTCCTAAACTCTTTTTAATTATTTCTTAAAACCTTCCTTAAATCCATTAAAAATATTCCTTTCATTCTAAGCCTCTATTAAATCTTTCTAATCTTTTTTAATTAAAAATATTACCAACTTATCAAAAAAAATCTTTTTCACTCTCAAATAAAACCAACTTTCAAATGAGGGGAGTTTTCTGGCCTAGAGGATGTGTTGTTGGGAGACAGGTGTGATAATAGCATGATATTCAAGGACCAAGCATCACAAAAGGTAGTTCATCTCCGTTGCATGGAATTAGGGAGGTGGGTCAACGCTCTGATGCTTGGCGCATGCATGGTCATCTGCCAGAATTACCTACGATTTCTTTGGTAAGGCACCTTTTGTCTCCTATTGGGTCTATGTTCTTATTTCACCTAGGCATTGAGGACCTTTTCTGGAGGTGGGTCAACGCTCTGATGCTTGGCGCATGCATGGTCATCTGCCAGAATTACCTATGATTTCTTTGGTAAGGCACCTTTTGTCTCCTATTGGGTCTATGTTCTTATTTCACCTAGGCATTAAGGACCTTTTCTGTTTGGTGGGATATAGTTTATTTCATGTCAAACGAGGTTTTATTTTCTTCTTTTGGATGGGGCTACCCAAAGGTGTGCTGGCAAAATTCACTCCCCAAGCCATCCATACTTGGGTTGTGCATTCTCGATGTACCTTTGCAATTAGTCTCTAAGGATTGAGTTCATTTCAAATAAAACGGTTTTCCAAACCGAAATGTGTCTAGTGTCGGTGTAAGTTATTTATTCTTGCCTCCAAGGAAGGATTGTTTGTATCCAAACTTCAAAATTGGGTGCTCGCCATTCACTGTATACAATTTCTTTGTGGGGATTTGAGGTTACGAGGTGAGGGTCTTGCTCAAAGACTATGTGGATATTTGGGCATGAAGGTTGATGGTTCTAGCACTTATTTGACTAGCCACATTATTGTCTTGTTCGGGGTTTGTTGGACAGTGGGAGAAACAACCATGCCACATCACCGTACGCAGGCCTGCAGGGGTAGGGGGGAATGGAGGCCACCTGGTCAACCATGGGTTGGGTGAAAACAACTATGGAGAGGTAGTTGACCCCCATCCTCTTCAGCCATCAAATAGAGTTGTTTAAGCCCCTTTCTTGGAAACTTTAGACATTCAAATCAACCAAGTTACTCCTCTTTTGGAGCAACTCAATGAGGATTGGCATAAGGATTGCAATGTAGTCATTAGTTTCATGAATGACCTACAAAGCAACTATTGGCACATGCATGGTCGACTGGCTAGCATCCTAAGAGATCAATGGAAATTACAAAAGAAGTTGGAAAGCCTCGAAGGCAGACTCGCCCACATAGAAAAGAATGTACACTGTGATTTCATACCCCCTCCATCTAATGGGGGCTTCATTGGGAGAGCAATACCATACCATGTTTGTTCATATTGGGGTATATTGAGGAAAAAGTGACACAATATATTGAGCATATAATAGGGATAAACCATTTGTGTTCATATTGAAGGGTATATATTGAGGAAAAAGTGACATAATATATTGAGCATATAGTAGGGGGTAAAAGGATTTTATATTGGAAAGTATAAAAAATGAAGCTCATATTTAATAAAACAATATAAATGAGTATAAAAAATGTTAATGAAAAATGGATATCTAGAATATCTAGTGAAAGTCGAGGTTTTTTAAATTGGGAAGGTGTATTGAGTTCATATTGGTAGGGGGTTAAATAATGTGATTTTTAGAGGTTCCATCTTAATGTTTGTTGTTGGATTTTGAACACCTTTTGGTATTTTTGACTTGTTAAACTTTGGTTACTCAAAGTGTTGAAGCAATTAGGCATTCGCTGGACAATAAATTTAGTAAAAATAAGACCAACAAATTTTTGAGAAAATATAATGACTATGAATATCTTTCTATTAATAAAACTCTGATTAATAAAACCCATATAATAATACCGTAAAAAAAAATAAGACCCATATAATAATACGATTGTTTAATTGAACTCACGGTGGTAGCTTTTCTTACAAGAGCAACGATAGCTCTCCTTCTTCCTCGGTAACTATGGCGACTCTGCTCGAAACTATTCATCTCCTTAAGAAGACAGTAGACAAACACTGTCGTTTAAAAAGTTTGGACTTTATTAGAGGAAGTAGGGGTGAGTAATTTTGATGTTAAATTGTAGATTTTGAAGAAAAACCTACACATATGACAACCACCATAGGGGAAGGTGAACCACTCACCCTATGTGTCATATATCATCATGAGGTATCACAAGGGAAGGTGAACCACCCACCTTGTACCTAGCGTACCTATAGGGGAAGGTGAACCACTCACCTTATGGTTGCTCATAGCATCAAGAAGTACCGAAACACCCCAAGAGCTGTTAGATTTCTTTAATTTCAACAACGATTCTTCTATATGCGGAATAACTGAAAAGAATCATTAAATCTTAATGCCCAGGGATACGAGTTACCTCCAGCCATTGGTGATGTATTGATGCAGGCCACAGTCTTCTTGCCTGCTACTTCTTCTGCACTCCAGCGCTTCTTCTCAGAATTCGGTTTCTCCTTCTAGCCCTGTTTCTTTATGTGCTTCTTGATGGAGAAGAATGCAACTCTTGTTAGGGAGAGAGAGGACCCAATCCTTTATATATATTATTTAACTCTAATCTGGTACGTCCATCATATACCAATTCAACGCTTAAGATCTAATGCTTTAGATTAGAAACAGCGTTAATGCTTTAATGCTTTTAACACTTCTAACGCTTTAATGCTTTAATCGGGTCATATTAAGATATAGAAACTGCAGATTTCTAACATTCTCCCACTTGACCCGAGTATTCATAATATTAAGTGTTGAACATCATACTATGATAAATTGCTAAGAGTTATGGCGGTTGTGCACTATTAATTCAATGCATTCCCTTCCATATACTACAATACCAACAATCCATCAATTCATACTCATAATTTATATAAAACAACATAATGGTCCACATAATGTCTTATATCATAATGATTAAACATAATATCTTTATAAGACTCTTTCTTGTTTTAAAATTACATAAAATACGTACTACTTCATTAAAACAAGAAACACATGATTGTATATCAGAAACACATAAAAGAGCTCAGAATGTCACACATCAATTATCATTAATACAACCAAGACCCATTCTTTGAACATGTTCCTTAAATTGTCTTGGTTGTAACCCTTTCGTCAAAGGGTCTGTAATCATAAGTTCTGTCCTGATGTGCATGATTGACATTCTTTGTTTCTGAACCTCATCTTTCACAACAAGATACTTCAGTTCTATATGTTTGGCACCTTTAGAGTACTTGTCGTTCTTTGAGAAAAATACTGCTGCAGAGTTATCACAATAAATTTTCAGCGGCTTGCTAATGGTGTCGACAACCGCAAGTCCTGAAATAAAGTTCCGCAGCCATAATGCATGAATTGTGGCTTCATAACATGCCACAAATTCTGCCTCCATAGTGGATGAAGCAACGATAGTCTGTTTCGCACTTTTCCATGATATGGCACCTTGAGCAAACATAAACAGGTAACCAAAAGTCGATTTTCTAGTATCGATGCATCCAGCAAAATCTGAATCGCTATATCCAATCACCTCCGATTCATTGGATCTTCTATACATGAGCATGTAATCTTTCGTGCCAGAAAAATAAACTTGCTCCCACTGATCTTTAGGTATATACAGTGATCAACCGTATTTTCCTTAAAACCAAAAGATGTAGTAATGGTATTGAACTTAATATACCATTGTCGGGATGCTTGTTTAAGCCCATATATTGACTTCTTAAGTTTACACACCAATTGTTCTTTACCTTCTACAGAAAAACCCTCAGGTTGATCCATATAAACATCCTCATCAAGGTCTCCATTCAGAAAGGTTGTTTTCACATCCATTTGATGTAACTCCAAATCATAATGAGCTACTAATGCCATTATTATTCTTAGTGAGTCCTTTTTCAAAACAGGAGAAAATGTCTCCTTGTAATCAACACCATCTTCCTGAGTGTAACCCTTATCAACAAGTCTAGCTTTATACCGTTCGATATTACCACTAGAGTCGTGTTTGGTTTTAAAAACCCATTTGCATCCGACTCTTTTACAGCCATGTGGTAATTCAACGAGATCCCAAACTTCATTATGTTGCATGGATTTCATTTCTTCTTTCATGGCATTAATCCATTCCTTTGACTTTTTACTTTCTACAGCATGTGAAAACGAAATTGGATCCTTATTGATTCCAATATCATAATCTGATTCTTGCATATAAACCACATAATCATTAGAAATAGCTGACCTACGATTTCTTTGAGGTCTTCTTAATGCTACTTGTTGTGGTTCATGCATATCAGCATTATGTAAGTCATTTCCTTCAGGAAGTACTTTTTCATTTATATGTTGTTCATTATCATCATGCTGTTATACAACAGCTGGAACAACATTTGGAGTAATAGTAGATGGAGGAACTATTCTAGGTAATGTAACATTTACCCTTGTTTCCTTTATTTCTACTATTTCTCTTCTAGTACTCCCACTGACTTCACCATTCTCAATGAATCTTGCATTACCAGTTTCTAATTGCCTCTCAACTTCATTTACAAACGTCTCAAGGACATTCACAAATATCAGTGTGTATTAGTTCAAGAAGCTGGCTGCTTCTAGTGGCTCCTTTCTTATTATGTTATTATGTTTGGTTTGTTTACCTTTAATACAATCCACACATAATTCTAGATCACTAAAGTCCAAATTTGACAAAATTTCATTACTTACTAATCTCATCATTCTTTCTTTGGATATATAACCTAGTCGTTTATGCCACAAGAAAGCAGAATTTTCATTCAACATGCTACGCTTTCATCCAACATTATTTACTACATTCAACAAGGAATTCACATAAGTGTCATTCAGTTTCAATTTATATAAACCATCAATTAGAATACCAGAACCAACATTATCAGCATTCTTATATAAATCAAAACAACCAGATCCAATCATACATCTAAAACCAGAAATATCCAATTTACTTGCGGAAATAAGGTTTCTAGATAATGAAGGTACATAAAGGGTACTGTATAAGTTTAATACATATCCACTTTCTAGAATTAGACGATAAGTCTCTTTTTACAGATACGACATTGAACCCTCTTTAGTTCCTTCTTTTCGTCATCCTGCCCATTCTTAGCAGGTGCCTTTTCCTTCTTGAAATGACTTGATTTTCCTTTCTTTTCTTTACCAGCTTTATTACTCACAAAACTTACTGAGTGATTCACTTGATTTTTCAAATGTCCTTCTTCCTGAACAAGTCCACTGGCCAATTCATTAACATTCCACTTATCCTTTATAGTGTTATAGTTAATTTGAAAAGGTCCATATTCAGAAGGTAGCGAGTTCAGGATGAACTGGACAAGAAAGGAATCCTCTACTGTAAGTCCCAGGGAGTTTAACCTTGCTGCAATATTAGTCATCTCTATAATGTGCTTTTGCATAGTTCGTGACCCATCAAACTTCATGGTCGTGAGTTCTGCCATAAGAGTACCAGCGAGTGACTTATCAGCTGAACGAAAACGCTCTTCCACAGACTGCATATATTCTTTAGCACTTTCTGTTTGTGGAATTGTTGACTTGATGTTGTTAGCAACAGTCATCTTAATAAACATAAGGCTCAATCTGTTACTGCGTTCCCATGCTTTATGGTGTGATTTTTTTGCCTTAGTACTATCTCTTGTAAGAGCAGCAGGCTTATCCACAAGGAGTGCCAAGTCAAGATCCTGTATACCTAAATGGAAATTGACTTGTTTTTTCCATTCAGAAAAATTAACACCAGTGAACAATGTAACAGATGAAGCATGTGTATTCATGGTAACTCTTGCAAATTAAAAATGAAATAACTATAAGCTCATAACTAACGCGATTCAGATGTAGACATAATAGTATAATATAGCACTCCTTTGGGTAGATACTATCTTATACTTAACATAATTAAATACCAAAACATAAGCAGGTAATAAATATATTCAATCAAATAAAACTGACATCTTTGGATGATCAATATTTATTTAATCAAAATATCTATTAAACCTCATCATGTCAACTAGTTATAGAACAAGACTTTCCTTTGGGTAAGTTTTCAGGTTCTATCATTAGTGACGCCAGTTCTTAATTGGTATTATTATAACTGGCAATTTCTATCAATAATCATTATGCCATTTATGCACTAAATGATTATTCTGATTTTGACCACTTTGGTGATTAACAAAATCATAAATCTCATGTGCATAAATAATTTATAACACATACCTTATGCAAAACAACATTCTAATTTTGACCACTTTGGTGATTAACAAAATCATAAATCTCATGCAAAACAACATTCTGATTTTGACCACTTTGGTGATTAACAAAATCATAAATCTCATGTGCATAAATAATTTATAACACATACCTTATGCAAAACAATCAGTCACAGAACAATTAATGGGAAATCTGAAGATTTCACAATCTTTCAACACTCAGAGATAATTCGAGGTTCTGTTATTGGCATTAATAGATATTAATGAGAGGTTCTGTAACTAGGCTTCAAAACACAGCATGGCAGCCTTTAATGCCTAACCGCTGTATATGCTAATCGTTAGTCTTCTTACAGTGCACAAATTCGACTATATGAGACAAACTTAATCCATCCAAACACATGTATGTTGTATCCATATTAACCATTTCTCTGCTTATACTTTCAAACAGGTCCTGCCCTCAAAGGATGTCAATCGAAACAAATATGTTTCGACCAAACCAAATCTCTTCAATTTTTAAGAAAAAAGGAACACGGATTTGTCTACTAAGTGATTAATGGTGGAGTCAATAAGAGATAAGAGAAGATACATAACCAAAGGCTTTGACTATACATGACGTGACTTTTGTGCCAACTGAAGTGGCCCTTTGGAAATTTAACCAATCTTATCAACCTATTATTTGACTACGTGAGTTCGATAATGTATTTCTTATATTCACCGCATTTAATACATTCATTACAGCGAACACACAATAATATATAAATCGTGAGAATCATACATGCGGCAATACATTCATTACAGCGAACACACAATGATAAATGTGGCAATTTCCATATCACAGGGAGATTCATATATGCGGCAATTTCTAGGTGACCTGGACGGGCCTTGTCATCATTCAATGGTTGCATGCGCAGGACTTGAACAACATCATGAGTAAAGCACAGTGCATGCAACCATTGCCACCGCAATAAACCCACATAATTGCCACCGCAATAAACCCACATATATATATATATGTACATCATCTTGTAAATTTATATATGGATAGACTCGATCGGAAATTGGGAAGCTGGGGTGAGGTAGACCTGTCAATTAAGGGTACCTCTGCGAATTCTAGATGGGAAAATGTCCCATTCGAGCTTTTATTGAGCACGGTTGAGACAGGGCGGCAAATAATAACGATGGTCACGGTGACGTCGGTACATTACTGTATGGAAGACTTTATATATACTAGGTGTCGCCTTTATACTTCAGGATTCAGATCGCACATGTCTTGAAACCTTCCTGTACATTCCAGGAACCCATTTCCTGTATGTTCTTGGTTAACAGGTTGGCCGGCGGATCTCTTGGTTAAATAAATCGACAAGCTAAGCATTTAATTCTTTCTAGTTTAAGATGAAGCCGACGCACAGAAAGACAAAAGGGCGGATACCAAGGCAGAGATAAACCGCTCTGATACCAACTGTTAGATTTCTTTAATTTCAACAACGATTCTTCTATATGCGGAATAACTGAAAAGAATCATTAAATCTTAATGCCCAGGGATACGAGTTACCTCCAGCCATTGGTGATGTATTGATGCAGGCCACAGTCTTCTTGCCTGCTACTTCTTCTGCACTCCAGCTCTGCTTCTCAGAATTCGGTTTCTCTTTCTAGCCCTGTTTCTTTATGTGCTTCTTGATGGAGAAGAATGCAACTCTTGTTAGGGAGAGAGAGGAACCAATCCTTTATATATATTATTTAACTCTAATCTGGTACGTCCATCATATACCAATTCAACGCTTAAGATCTAATGCTTTAGATTAGAAACAGCTTTAATGCTTTAATGCTTTTAACACTTCTAACGCTTTAATGCTTTAATCGGGTCATATTAAGATTTAGAAACTGCAGATTTCTAACAGGAACAACCAGAGCTCAATGTTCAATCGAGACCCTCTTAATAGGGTCTATCCATGACTTCCAACCTCTTTTTGAAGGAAGATAGTCTTGACCTTATCAAGTGGCTATGAATACAAAAATTTATTCATCCACCCAAGCGATGGAGCTTGGTAGTTTTCCAATATACCATATCAAAATAAAGTGGTACCTGTTGCCAATATACTTGAGGTGGTCATGTATTCTCTGAAAAAGGAATCCTAATTGCAATATACAATGAATGGTTCCAACACGTGCTCAAATGATTGAATAAGCCATATTGGATGCTTTGTTGTGCTTCAATGGTTCCCTACGTTAGTCTTTCATAATATTGTAAAAAAGGATAAACATCTCTATGTAAAATTGTAAATGCTAGAATATTACAGAAATGTGATGAACAGAGTTAACTGGTTGATTTCATCCATATCCATCGTTGGATATGAATTGAATGGTCTGCATTTCCGACAACTTCATAATAAAAGCACTTGACTTAATTAATGAATTTATGCACGATTGAACATAATTGTATATTATTTCAAATCACATTATATAACACTTTATACTGTTTAACATACATTTAGAAAATCTGTTAACCTAATACCAGAAAAACCACAGTTCACAAATGGATTGGCGATAAACGACAGAATACATATTTCCGACGCAGGGTTTCTTAACTATTGGGGATTACACCTGCAGAATTTTCTGCATTTGTTCTCCACTCAGACACTACTGCTGCCATGGCCGTGTATGAACTTCCTCCTCCTTGCAACGCAGTGTTGGCCGCCTCCTTCAATTCTTTTGCTCTCGCCCTTATGCTCTTGCCGCCTTCTCCTTCCATCAATTCTCTAACCGCTCTCTCCACTTCCTCTCTCCGTACGAACCCATCGCTTTCCATCTTTGCTTCAATCGCAACCTGAAATTCATTAACCAGTAGAAACTTATTCATCCTCTGCTCCGCGAAAAGAGGCCAAGCGATCATGGGCACTCCATGTGAGATGCTCTCCAGCGTAGAATTCCAACCGCAGTGACAAAGGAAACCGCCGGTGGATGGATGAGAAAGAACAGGAATCTGAGGCGCCCATGAAGGAACAACAAGTCCTTGGTCCCTGGTTCGAATCTCGAATCCCTCAGGCAAGAGTTCGAGAGGCTCTGCTTTCTCGCCGGATTTAAAGGACCTTAAAGGAGTACTACGCAGCACCCACAGGAATCGATGTCGGCTCGCTTCTAGCCCCAGGGCGAGTTCCGTAACCTGTGTCTTGGGCAGGACGCCTCCGCTCCCAAAGGAAACGAAGAGAACTGAAGAAGGCGGTTGATTGTCTAACCACTTGAGGCAATCCATCTGCCCATCTTGGAGAACTTTGTCACGGGATTCAAATGGCGACGAGGATATGACGGGCCCAACTGGATAAACGCGGGGTATTAGATCCCTAAAAGTGGGATTAATAGATATATTTCCCTCCACAAGGGCTTTGATTGGTCCAGGTTCTAGCTCCTCGAAGGTGTTTATCAAAACCCCCTTTATTTCCCGAAGGCGCGAGAAATGGTGGACGAACCAGAAAAACGCTTCATCCGACCTGTCCTGCAGAGGAGTAGGCATATCCGTGCTCGAGATCGGCGGTAGGCCAGGTACCTCTACTGGAAAATCGGCGTCCTTGAACGAAATTGGAATCTCCGAGACGATCTTCGGAATAGAGAACATGAGAGAAAGCAGAGAAGCAGTCGAAGTTAAGAAAACGTACGTGGGTATGCTGAGTTTCTCTGTCACATCGAACATGGCGGTGCAGAAAAAATCAGTGATGAAAGCAGAGACGGGCGATACAGAGTCGAGGAGGGATCTGAGACCAATTTCTACCGAACTTTTTGATTTGTCCATAATCTTAGCTAATCGAGTTTCGATTTTCATGTGTTCTGCGCCTTCGATCTCCACCTCGGCCGGCGGCAGCTGGACAAAGGTGATGTCCAGTGACGCGGCTGCCATGCCGTCGGAGAAAGCAGCGATGAGATGAGAGGGGAACATCCATTGGCATGTCATGAAGGTCACGGACAGTCCATGCCCTTCCGAGAGACGTTTCGCGAGCTCTACAAGGGGGATGAGATGGCCTATGCCCGCGCTGGGGAAGATGACCAGATGAGGCTTTGGGCTTCCCATGGCAATTCTGGTAGATCACAAGCAGATCTGAGCAATTCTGCTGGATCACAAGCAATTCTGAGCAATAATTGAAGAAAGATGCCGGTCTCAGTTTCAAGTGTACCGCCTCCACACGTCAATAAAATTTAACTTTCCCCTTCCTGTGGACTGCAATGGAATTCATGAAATCTACAATCGTGTCCATCAGTAGGCCAGTCAGTAGGCCGACAAATATTCGACGGAAGGAAAAGCGGGTAGGTCACACATCCCATTTTCAATCGCTAAAGGTCCTTACATCTTAACAAATTTGCTCATTGGTTGTTATACCAAATTGTTATTATATCAATATTTACTATTGTATACCAAATATTTAATGATGGTGTAAATCTATTTTGATTTTCGATTTATTCTATGTGAGGAATAAATTGTATAATTTTTTTTACAAATAATAAGATCTTAATTTAAAATTCAAACGGAGTTAGGGTTGGTTGGTTTGTTTTTTTTTTTTTTTTTTTGCTATAAAGTAAATTAATGAATTAAAAAAATTATATGAATGAGTGTTATATGAAATAAGTTGTGATTTTTTTAAATATATGGTGTTGATAAGTCTTGTAATTATAAGAAAATTTATTTATAGATTAAAAATTTCCATAATAAAGTGAGTATAAATTTACATGGTTAAAAATCTTATTTACATATTATCTTAAAATGTATAAATGTTTAATCTATATATTAATTAATTTTATCATTAATAATAATTATTATTATTTTAAATATTGTTATAATTTAATTAATTTTTATGATTTTTTATTTTAGCAACTTGAGATGTATGATGAAATGGTTTGATGCTTATTGTGAATGGACATTTACCATCCATTTAATTTAAATTAAATAGCTACACTAGTTTAAGAAAAAACAATGTTAAAAAAATTGGGTATAATTTTTTCACTTTAAATTAAGTTTAGAAAGAAAAAACACTTTTCCCATAAACATATAATAACTCCTAAATTAAAATAGGAATTTACATATACACACATACATTTAAGTGGTCAAATGACTAAAAACATGTGTTTCCTCTTAGATGTCATAATTTAAAATCTATAGTGGGTAAGTATATACACCTCCATAAAATTTAGTAGTTAAATAATTGTTCACGGTGGATCTCTTATCTCACAAACAATAAGGTCGCATACACTAACGCATACACTAACTTGGTCGCTAGCATAGCAGTGACCTTAAAATGATATTATTATTATTAAACTCTATGTTTCAATCCTTTTATATATATAAAGAGAGAAACAATAGTAAAATAGTTTACACATTTACACTTTTTTGTTATTAATATTTTGTAAATATCATGTGTCAACTTCTTGATAAATATGGAAATAATTATACATCTCCTTATATTGAGAATAAGAATTTTTTTAGTTTAGCAGTAGCCTAATTCTCTTATGTTGCCCTAAATTTAGCAATGATTTGTTGGAATTACATGATTTGGTTGTGAAATCTACATAATCCAAGTATGCATTCAAAAACTCATAATGACGATAATTAATATGAAATAAAGTTAATATTTTCATATTCCAATGTATTTTATCATTTTTTTTTAATTAACAAATTAAGTATGTTGCATGACCACAAAAATTTAGTTTCAATTACTTTATATACACATTAAAATATTTTAGTTATAGTAGATATTGAAATATTTATTTTTAATTTATTTTTTTAATATCACATGTCCACTCTATATTAAATATAAGTGAATTTAAAATTGATTGGTTTATATAACAAAGGAATATATATATCTATATATATATATATATATGATCTTGGAAAGGGGAGAAATGTAGAAATAGGGAAACAAGGAGAGAGAGAGAGAAATGGGGGTTAGGGAGAGAGAGACATAGACACAAATATAAGGGAGATTAGGGAAGGAGAGAGAGATGAATATAGGAAGGAGACATAAGAATAGAGAGAGAAAGAGATAGTGGGGAAAAGGATCGAGGAGGGAGGAGAGGGAGGAAGAGAGAGGGGGTGGGAGAGAGAGGGTTTAAGAGAGAAAAAGGGAGATAGAGGGAAAAAGAGAGGAGATTAGAGATGGAATGTTTATCAAAGAGAGAGAGAAAGGGGGAGAGAGAGATTGATGGAGAAGGTATGGAAAGGGAGAGAGATAGAAAGAGGGATAGGGAGAGGAGGAGAGATAGAAATTGTTAGAGAGAGAGAGGGGGGGGAAGAGAAGGGGGTAGGGAATGGGGGAGGGAGATAGAAATAGTGATAATGGAAAGGGGAGAGATAGAAGGGATATGAAAATGAAAAGACAGAATAGGTATTTAGGAAAAGATAGGAGGGGTTATCAATGAGAAATAAGGGGGAAGAAAGAGAAAAGGATCAGGAAAGGGGGATATATAGAGAGAAAGGGAGAGATAGATAAAGGGGGAGAAAGAGAGAGAGAAAGGGGTGAGAGAGAGTGATGGGGAAAGGAAATATAAAAGGGGGGAGGAATAAGAAAAGGAAGAAATATAGAGAAAAGCGTAGAGAGAGGATTTTAGGGGAGAGAGAGAGAGATCAGAGGGAGACATAGGAAAATAGAGAGAGGGGAAGGGGAGGGAGAGAGAGAAGAGTGAAGGAAGGTTAGGGAAAAGAGGGAGAGAGAAGGGGGTGGAGAAGAGGGTTGAAAAGGATAGTGAGAGATTGAGAATCAACATGTGTGCATTATTAAAACATGTACATGTTATTAAAACATCACACTATTTAAGTGCGTCGGTGTTTTATAAATACTCATGCATTATTTAAAATGGTTCCAATTAATTGGAGGACAAGATGGATGCTTTGATTTTAGGTTCCCATTAACAAGCATCTTGGTTTAGTCCACATAAACCAAAACAAATCCATCTTTACAACTTCTTGATTTTCAATCATGTTTCTATATGCTCCACCAATTCATTGCTAATGAAACTGCACATACTTAGAGATATTTGTGCAGATTTGAAATATGTATCTTTTTTAGAATATATTTGTCCATATTTGAAATATATATCTTTTTGAGAATATATATGTGTGTGTGGGGGTGGTTTTTTAATTTCCATTATAAAATTTGATTGGTTGACCTATTTCCAAATTAAGAAAATATTAGATGAAAGCATTCACAAGTTAAAAAAATTAGAAGATTATAATTATGTTAAAACCTTCATAGTGGATCCTAAAGGCTAACCTTATCATTTCAAGGCTTCACTACATTTTTCAATTATATATATATATATATATATATATATATATATATATATAATAACACTATATAATAACAAATTTATTAAAAAATTCATCATTTACATACCAAACTCAAAACCTAACACCAACATATACATTATGGTTTAGAGAAAATATGACATACAAATATTAGGAAAAAACCATTTTTCTTAATTTGATTAAATTTTTTTATTATATTTTTAAAAAAATTATATAAATATCTCTAATAATTTTTTAGTAATCATATTTCTGTTTTTCTATACTTCCATTGTAATTAAAATATTATAATTAAATAATATTATTTTGCGATAACTAAACCATTAATAAAAAAATATAATATCACGATCAATTGTTTAATTTACAATGCAACTCCTTTAGTTTTCCAAAATTTCATATTAACCTCTATTTCCACTCAAAACTACAAAAGCTTTGCTAATCTATAGTTTTCTATATTTTCCATTTTTCATGGTTTTGTTATTCCATTGTCCTTATTATTTTTTTGTTTGTTTGTAGGTTTCACATTTTTAACATTTATTATTCCAAGGCCACGTACAATAATGGATTCATTGTTTTAAAGCTAGGATTGAATGTGTACGTATGCTTATCTAAACGTAATTTAGATCGTGTTGAACTAAGTTATACATTTAATTTGAAATATAAGTAAATTTTAAAAAGGAAAATGCAATCCAGTCATAATAAGCCAAAGCTGGTCAAGCCATTAATGGAAAAATTAAACAACACCTCCTTTTAAATGACACTTTTATACTTTACGTAGTTCTATACTTTGGAAACCTGCGTGTGAATCAAGGCCAAAATAACGGACCACCTTTGAAGACCATGCTCCAAAACAAATTAGTTCTTCCTTTTTTTTTTATTGTTTTTGTGTGATTTTTTAAAATTTTTGGTGGTGGAATTTGAATATGGTGAAAAAATTTATGGTGAGATTTTGATTTATGTTATTTAAATTAGTTTTTTTTTATGGTATATATAGATTCTGTATGTTAAAAAATTTGGATTTAGCACTTTAAAAAACGTATAAGACACTTATATTGTGGAAGGGTTATCCATCAAAATTGTAATTTCAATGAATTCTTGCTGATTTTTATAAAAATTAGACCTGAAAAATCCACCAATTTTTTTTAAAAACAACTTGTATCTTTTTATTAAATTTATAACCACTTATAATAATAAAAATCAAGCCTAATGAAATGGCTCCCCCTTAAAGCACGACGTAAACATTCTACCATATGAAAAGAATGGAATGGTGTACCACATAAGAATCAAGCCTAATGAGATGGTTCCCCCTTAACGCACGACGTGAACATTCTACCATATAATGCTCCTTAAAGTGTTTCATGCCATTTTATTCACCACCCCTCAATTTTTTTTTTTTCCAAGGAAAAAACGAACTTTCTTATCAAATATAAAAAAGTTACAATACTTTTGAGTTAACATTCTGCATAAACTGTCTGTTTAGGAGCCGAGACTCCTCTAGTAGGATCATTAGCGCCCCTACAGGGCTCTAATAAAACATCTGCTGAAGCCGGCTTTTACAACCATTTCTTCTTTGCATGAGCTCTCAGGGAGCAAACCGCAGTGCTTCCTGGGCCTCCATATATATGGAAAACAACCCAGGATCAAAGCATCAAAAGGGGATCAGAATATAGTTCGCTCTATTAAACCAGAGCATATAAAAACAAAAACCACATATAAGAGTATATAAATAGTATGGAACGAAGTCATCATGTTCTATCCGCTAAAACAGGAAAGTAAAAACCAGAGCCTAGGATTTATAAATTTGGGGCTTGATCCGACACACGGATCTGATCATGTTCCTGTTCTGTTATCCTCCAAGCGCCCACAGCCTGCCGCAAGCCTTCTTTAGAAAATCTATCCGCTTCTTCATTGAATTCCCTGTAAATGTGAGCAATTGAGAAGACATTAAACTGTTGTTTTAAGGATTGGATCTCTTCGAGTAGAGGCAACAACAAGTAGTTCTGACATCTATGCTTCCCCAATACCCAATTTATAACATTCAGCGAATCACCGAAAATCTGAACTGTGAGGATATGTTTGTGAACAAGCCAACAAAGGAGCAGTTTTAGGGCAGTAAGTTCAGCAAAATTATTTGTCCCCCTTCCAATTCCCACCGAAGCTTCGAGAGAATGTGAACCACTAAGGTGGATGCACAAGCCGGCCCCCGTGTAGTCATCTTGAGCAGCCCCGTCAAAGAAAGCCCACGGGATCCCTTCTCTGATGTCTGGTTCCTTCCGCAGGGGAGCATTTGAAGAAGCCTCCTTCATAGGAATGCTTTCTAGAATAGCACTGCTTTGTATGGCAATAGCTGTCCCCGGAGTCCGCTGCTCACCGAAGATGCTTCGGTTCCTAGCTATCCAGATACCCCAGCATATGATGGGAGGTAAATTCCTTAAATTTCTCTCTTGAAAATGATTCCACCAGTCTTCCCATGCTGTAGACAGACAGTCGCCTTCCCATCTGATTTTTACATTTATCAATCTTTCCACTTCAACCCACACCTGTTTTGTGAAGGGGCAAAAAATGAACAGATGCGAGATGGATTCAGACTCATTGAAGCACAAAGGGCATCTACCAGGTCCTTGACCACCCCTCAATTGACCATTTAAAGCATTGTAAATTAATTACATTACATTATTAAAAAATTGTTCATAACTCAAAAATGTTATGTACTAAAATTCCTCAATATAAATCTTTTCCACTCAACAAAGATGATGGTGGATCATAGATTTATAGGTGCAGAAGTGAGCCTTAAAATTAACAATAATATATAAGAATCTTTGTTTGGGAAATGTCCCAATGGAAATGAGATCACGGTGAAGAGAAGAGAGTCAAGGACTTGGGTTATATTTAAATAAAAGTTTTAATTAATTTGAGAGAATGCCTAAAGTAATGGAATAATGAATAAGAAGATATTTAAATTATAAAATGTGTTTTCTTATATTTAAATCAAAGTTTTAATTAATTTGAAAGAGGGCCTAAAGTAATGGAATAATGCATAATAAGACATTTAAATTATAAAATGTGTTTTCAAATTATTATTTTGAGTGACTAGTATTTTCAATAAAATTGTATTGAAATATTAAACGTTATATTGCGAATCTCTATTTAAGAGAGTGAGTGAATTAAAAAAATGGTAAAGAAAGTTAGAAATATTAGATTTTTTTATTTTATATATTATACTTTATTATACTTTATCTGATAGAATTCTATAATATATAAATTTAACATATTAAAGGTTTTTCAGTTTTCTCAGTATTTACATTTTGTTTTAGTTGTCGTGAAAAAATTATGTATTTTTATTTTTATTATATTAAAAAATTTATATTTTCGGTGTAGATGTTGATTTTTGATTTTATGTGATTAGATGTATAATATACATTAATTTCAAAGTAATTAAATTAATAATGTGCATTGATTGCATTGAAATGTTTGCTTCTTGAAACTTTAAACTATTTGTAGTTGACTACATTCTTATTATTCTCATTTTTCATCATTCAATATTGTTAGTCACTTTGCATCCATAGGAGGTAATAGAAAACAACTACCATTGAAATTTACCTAGTTTAACACTCCATAAGTCACAATGATTGACTTTGGAGAAAGCTACTATTAATATTGGAGAGAAAGAGATAAAATTTATGATGTTTATTGCAATAGCTTGAGTTAAATATTTGAATGATCTATGATTTCAACCACCTTTCTCATTTGATCCATATGAAACAATGTCCCAATAATAACAGTAGAAGAAAATAGTTTGAGATTTATCATAATGAAGGCTAATTGTAATTGACTACATTTTTATTATTCACTTTTTCCATTGTTCAACTATTACGACATCACTTTGCATCCAAAATATTTATTTTATCGTTTTTCATAATTCAAGTTATTAACAATGTCTATCATCTCAACAAACTGAGGTAACTACACAAATTTAAAATTAAAATGACTAAATTAATCTTAGACATATTTAGTGTATTTGAAATGATCAGAATAATTATATGTTCAAAAAATTCTCCATGGTCGCACATGACTAAAAAAAATCTAGATCCATGTTAACTCCAGATCTATCAAGCATCGAGAGGGATCAAATTTCTCGACCTGCAAAACTTTCCTCAAGTTTTGCACTTAAAAAAGAGGCTTGCACCTCAAGAGATTTGATCCTTCTTGATGCTTGATACATATGGGGCTAACATGTATCTAGGTTTCTTATCTTATAAATGTTTTTATTATTATGAAATTGATAAAGAATTGATTGCGCCAAGACTTTGTAACAACTTTGTTCAAAATCCATGTAATAAAGTTAATAAAGGTAAAATAAAACCTTGGTCATGGGACACGTATTCCAAGTTGAATGTTGGGAAGAAACATAGTGATGGGGATCACTTGTGATTAATTAATGGCTAAGCAAATTGGCAAAGGCAATGACAAAGTCTTTGGAAAGGCACGAGGCATTAATTGACATTTTATTTATGAAAATAATGGAAATTATGAGAAAAGGAAGGTGAAAGGTCACTGGTTGCATGTGAGGAAAATGAAGGAAAAATAATGGAAAATGAAGAAATTAGAGGCCTCATTAACAAAAAGTATTATGAGGATGAGTTCATGCCTTGTGATAATGTTAGGCTTTTGATCAGTTCAATTTTGGAGCTCTCATTTTTTTCTCTTTCTCATACTCTTAGACACTTAGAGTTTTCTTGGAGCATTCTTGGAGGAGTGTGACATACTTGGGATTTAGAGCAAGAAAGCAAAGGAAGAAAAGGAAAGTGCAAGAGAACATCGAGATTAACAACTATAACAGATTTTGCTTGCAGGTACCAAGTTTCTTGTATGATTTCCTTGCTAGTTTTGGCATGCATGTGATATGCATGCCATTATTTGGTTATGATTTGTCATTAGCATGGAGGATTTCCTGGAATGACAGTGGTTTTGCCTAGCCTTTCCATTTCCTAGATAGCCATGGTGTTGTGGGTTTTACTTTTGTTTTCTGGTTGGTTTTCTTGTTCCTTTGGCTATGGGTTGAGTTATTAATTCCTGGAAGCCTTGGTTGGACAAACGCTCTGGAATCACTGTAACAACTTGGGTTGAGTTACTAGTCCTAGAAGCCTTGGTTGGATAAATGCTCTAGAAGCCCTTTGTGGGTTGAGTTACTAGTGCTGGAAGCCCTAGTTGGATAAAATCTCTGGAAGCTTAGCAACAGTTGTGGGTTGAGTTACTAGTCCTGGAATCTCTAGTTGGAGCAAATGCTCTAGAGCCTTGGACAACTTGGGTAGAAACCAATCTAGTAATGGTTAGTGATGTCCCACCATGAGGTGGAATCATTGGTTGAGGGTTGAGGTGGTATGGCCTCTGAAATCCATGGTTTGGTTTTGATTGATGTGTTTTATGAGATCCCACATTCATGTTTGAAATATGGCACGGGGGTGACTTGTTAAAAAAAAGATTTGGTTCAGCCTAGTCTATGATCAGGTGGTTCATGGAAGTCCCATACCTGGTCGGATTATGCAATCATCAATAAGAGCTCTATTTCTCCTTCGTATTTATGGGTAAATATACTTGTTTATATGTGACTTATATGGTTGTTATATCCTTGATATTTTTGTTGGTTATATGTTGGTTATGAGTGAGTTTTATGACAGTGAAAA
Source organism: Pinus tabuliformis (assembly GCA_031772625.1). Classification (NCBI taxonomy): domain Eukaryota; kingdom Viridiplantae; phylum Streptophyta; class Pinopsida; order Pinales; family Pinaceae; genus Pinus; species Pinus tabuliformis. Next base: position 186,495,285 of record CM062815.1, read on the forward strand.
TGTATGGCTCTCATCATGTTTGGGTTAATCACTGAATGTACAATGAATATATCACTTAATAAATGGTAATGCAGTTACTGTGATGAGGCAATAAAGTTTCTTAGTGATTCTCAGATAAGTATGAGACCCCTATGCTCAGATCTGTTGTTTAAACCTGTAGAATGCATATTTGTGACATGTTTGAAAAAATTCATGTCATGGCTAGTAGGGGTCTAGTCAAGTCCTCGTTCAAGTATTTTCATTTGTATCATTTTTTTATGTTACTTTTCATTTTTGGAAGTTTCATAGAGTTATGGGCAATAACCTGAGTCCTGGCCCTGAAAAAGTGGCACAAAATCTAGAGTCATTGGCATAGAACTACCTAGAAAAGTCCCTAGTCGAATGCATGCCTTGCTGTGAGAGCAACTGGAGGGTCCCAGCTGCATGCATGCACATGTCAATGGAGAAACTGAGGCTTTAATGCAGTAAAATGTCAATTTGTCTTAGGGGATAGTCACCTAGATGGGATGGATGGCTCTTAGGGGTTCTGTTGCAGGTGTAGAAGGTCAAGTCGTTTGTTTTTTGTCGATTCCACTTCCTTAACTGATACATAGGGATTTGAATCATATCATAGTAATGGTTCGCCACATGTTTACCCTGGTTGGCTAGTTACTTGGGCAGATGTGGGAGGAGGGTGTTACAAAGTGGTATTAGAGAATGGTTCACCCTTTGTACTAGATGGGCGGTGTGTTTGTCATGCATTCATTTCAGTTGCATGTATGTGTTCATTATGCTTGTGGTCTATGTGCTTTTGGCATATGCATGTTGTTGGTTATGGTTGTAATGATGTCGCCATGTGGAAGTTGATGGTGTTGTGATTGTATGTGGTTGTCATGAGTGTATGTCGGTTATGCATTGGTTGTGCATGTCAGTGCTTATATATCGTTATGCATACATTGATGTGGTTGTAGTTTTCATGCATGAGGTCATAGCATGTGGTTGGTATGGTCATGCATTGATGACTGGATAATGATTGAAATGATGAATAAATGTTGATATATATATATATATATATATATATATATATATATATATATATATATATATATATATATATATATATATATATATATATATATATGACACTAATCTGGTTGGTCTTGCGGATGAGATATCCTTCCATGAACTACATTGAGGCACATTGGTTTATTTATATTTTTGTTTAGCTGACATGATATAGCTTGCAGGAAGAGAAATGGCAAAGATGACTAGTAATGGGGTAGACTACAGTTCCTGAGACTATCCCTATGGATCAGATGAGCAGCATGGTGTTGGTCATTCTTTTGACTTAGCAGACACATTGAGAAGTTTGAAGGAAGAGATAAAAAGTTATAAAGAAGATAATGACAAAATCATGCAGGGATGGGAGAAACGAGCTGAGGTTAATGCAGTAATCCTTCGGAGTTTGTCAGGATTGCAAAGATAGGGACCACTTCAAATCAACCATGGATAGGAGGACATAACTAATGGGGCATATGGCAGTAGGTATCCTGGTGGGTATAGGTTAGATAGAGATGACATGATTAGAGATGGCAGGTTCATGGATACTCCATATAGGAGAGGTGATGGACATAGGTACTATTCTAGTTCTGGTTCTGACATGTATCATGGTCATCATTGTTATCATCCTTACAGGAGGAGTGATAGGGGATATTTTCCAGATGAGTTCAAGAAAGAAAAGCCACCTACATTCGATGGGGAAATGAAGAAAACATAGGATGCATAAGCATGGTTTCTTGGAATGAATAAGTTCTTCAGATTGCATGATTACTCAGAGAACATGAAGGCCATAATAGCTACATTCAGTCTTAAAGGTAAAGTAGATATCTGGTGGGAAGATGTAAAGAACATCAAAGATATTTATGAGGAGGAGTTTACTTGGATTGAATTCGAGAGACTATTCAAGAAGAAGTATCTATCGGAGAGGTACTATGATGACAGGGAAAAAGATTTTTATGAGCTAAAGATGGGCTCTATGACCAATGAGGAGTACACTAGCATATTTCTGGAGTTATTGAGATATGCGCCTTACCTCAAGGAGGAGAAGGCTAAGATTCATAGATTCATCAATGGGTTACCGATAGCATTCAAAGAGAAGAATGAGTTTGATGAGCCTATATCATTGGAGGAGGCCATCTGGAAGCTAAAGCATTATTATGAGCAATCAAAGTGAAGATTTGAGACTAACCAGGAATGGAAAGGTAATCATAAAAATAAATGGAAGTTTGATAAGAAGCGAGCAAGGCCTCAGGACACAGGTAACAAATAGAATGCAACAACACACAAGAAGTTCAATGCATCTGAAAAAGGGCAGGGATTTCAGCTTGAGGAGAAAAACAAGGGTGCAGGTTGGAAGCCTATACAATGTTGGACTTGTGGCAAAGATCATCGCAGGAGAGATTGTCCACAACATCAGGGTGGTAGATCACAAATCTATAGTGCTCAGGAAGCACAAACAGTGGGGGATGTTGGACAAAGTATTCCTCGGATCTATGCAGCATTGGATAACAGGCAGGCAAATCACTAGGCGTCTATTATCGAAATGGACGATAAGCTTTGTGACCAAGTTATTTCTATTTTGATTGACCTTGGATCTAATTATAACTATGTTAATCCTCACTTTGTGGATACCTGTGGTTTGAATAAAGAAGGACATGCAAAATCTTGGTTAGTACAATTGGCTATAGGTACAAAGAAGTGAGTTCATCATTAGGTAAGAGCTTGTGCATTTTAGTTGAATGGTATGTCTACATTAACACATTTGAATGTATTGTCGTTGGGTTCGTATAACATGCTTTTGGGTATGGACTGGTTGTATCTCCATAGGACCAAGGTGGACTATTATGACAAAGTTATTGAGTGCTTGGATGACAATGGAGAAAAAGAGTCTTGCAAGGTAAGAAGAAGACAACATCAATTAGAATGGTTATAGTTATGCAACCGAAGCGTAGTCACGGGAAAGGGTGTGTGTTATTTGCGGTACATATTTCTAGTGACAAAGGTAAGGAAGTTGAGATGCAGATGTTTTGAGAAGGTACTCAGTTTTACAATAGTTTCAGGATGTATTTCCCGCGGATATTTTAGAGTTACCACCTCATAGGGAAGTGGATTTTTCTATTGAGTTGGTGCTAGGGGAAGCACCAACATCAAAAACACCATACATGATGAGCACCCTAGAGTTGGTAGAGTTGAAGCTGCAAATGAAGGAAATGCTTGAAAAGGGATACATTAGGCCAAGTGTAGCACTATGGGGTGCACTGATATTATTTGTGAAGAAGAAGGATGGTACTTTCAGATTTTGTATTGATTACAGGCAGTTGAACAAGGTTACCATTAAGAACATGTATTCATTGTCGAGGATTGATGATTTTTTCGATCAGTTCAAGGGAGAAACAATGTTCTCGGAGATTGATCTAAGATCAGGATATCATCAAGTACGCATTAAAAAAGATGACATTCACAAGACAACTTTCCAGACCAGATACAGACATTATGCATTTGTTGTAGTTCCATTTGGTTTGACTAATGCTCCAGCTACTTTTATGTGCTTGATAACAAGGTTTTTATTGTTTTCATTGATGAAATCTTGATATATTCTAAAAATGAGGAGGAACATGTCGAACATTTAGCATTGGTGTTGAGATTGCTAAGAGAGCATCAGTTTTATGTTAAGCTTAGAAAAGAAGTTTCTTTCAGACAGAGGTACATTACTTGGGACATGTTGTTTCCAAGGAAGGCATAGCGGTAGATCCAGAGAAGATAAGGGTTATCATGGAATGTTTAGCTCCTAGGAATGTGGATGAGGTAAGATAATTTATGGGGTTAATAGGTTACTACAAGAGGTTCATCAAGAACTTATCTCACATTGCATATCCTATCACGTCATTGCAATGAAAAGGTAAGAAGTTTGAATGGGCAGAAGAATGTGCAACAAGTTTTGATCAGTTGAAACAGTTGTTGACAAATGCTCCAGTGCTAAAGATTGCAGATCCAGAAAAAGAGTTTGTGATATGCATAGATGCTTGCAAGAGATGACTTGGTGGAGTTCTTATGGAGGAAGGACAGGAAGTATGTTATGAATCATGGAAACTAAATAAGCACGAGCAGAATTATCTGACACATGATCTTGAGTTGGTAGCGATCATCCATGCATTAAAGATGTGAAGGCACTATATTCTTGGCAGGATATTTGTACTAATGAGTGATCACAGTGGATTGAGGTATCTATTCGATCAACTGAATTTGAATGTCATGAAAACTAGATGGTTGGACACGATCAACGAGTTCAACTTTGAGATCAAGTCATTAAGGTAAAGAGAAATGGGTTGCATATGCTCTTAGAAGGCGGATACAGGTAAACCACATAGCATCTATGAGTTCTTATAGGACATATTTACAGGCTCAAATCTTACAGGTAGGTCAGCCGGATAATAGGTACATGGAGCCTAGGCATAGGTTACAACATGGTACTGGTACAGGTACAGGTGCAGGTTCAAGTGCACATGATGTGGACTATTGTCTTAAGGTAGGTGGCTTGGTCAAATTTAGGGATAAGATATATGTTCCAGATGACAACGAGCTCAAGAAGCTTATCTTGAGAGAGTTTCATGTGAAATTGTATTCAGGTCACCTGGGATATCAGAAGACATTGACAGTAGTGAAGAAGTTCTATTATTGGCCGAACTTGAAGAAAGAGGTGGCAGAGTTTGTGGCTAGATGCTTGGATTGTCAATAGGTAAAAGAAGAGTGTAAGCATCCAGGTGGATTACTTCAGCCTATTCCAATTCCAGAGTGGAAGTGGGAGGTCATTTCCATGGACTTCATTACAGGTTTACCAAGGACAGTTAGACAACATGATTCTATCATGGTTGTTGTGGACAGGTTGACTAAGGTAGTGCACTTCCTTCCAGTGAAGTCTACTTATTTAGCTAATGATGTAGAACATGTATTCAATAGGGATATAATGAGGTTGAATGGTGTATTCAATAGGGATACTTCTAGGTTCTTGAAAGAGTTATTTACAGGTTCGGATATAGAGTTCGCCTTCAACACATCTTGTCATCCACAAAAAGATGGACAAACAAAGAGGGTCAAAAATATATTGGAGGATATGTTGAGGATGTATGTGATGCATCAACATCGAAAGTGGGAAGAGTATCTTCCACTGGTAGAGTTCGCTTACAACAATGGGTATTAAGAATCTTTGAGGATGAGTCTGTTTGAGGCATTGTATGGGAAGAGTTGTTATACTCCTAGAAGTTGGAGTGATCCAGTGAACTAGGTGTTGATTGGATCGGATGTGTTGGCAGAAATGGAACAGGAAATGCAGGTAATCAAGAAGAATATAAAGGCAACACAAGATAGACAGAATAGTTATGCAGATCAGAACAGATTGTTTAAGGAGTTTCAAGTTGGGGAACATATGTACTTATGCATCAAGCCCAGGAAGAGCTCCTAGAGGATTGGATTATGTGCCAAGTTGGCACCTCGGTTTTGTGGAACTTTCACGATCCTTGAAAGGATTGGACCAGTAGCCTATCGACTTGCACTGCCTTCGATAATGAAAGTCCATGATGTTTTCCATGTGTCATTGCTTAAGTAATATGTTAAAGATGTTGATCATATAATTAACTGGTCTGTATTGTAGGTGGATCCAAATGGAGAATTCCAGTCAGAACCTCAGTGCATTTTGCAGAGAAAGATGCTCATGCTTCGGAACCGAGTAACCGAGCAAGTTAGTGGAAGCACTCTGGGCTTGATGAAGCTACATGGGAGATGGTGGATCAGATGTAGGCTATGTATCCTTCTCTATTCACTGGTTGAGTGAATTTTTGTTATATTTTTTGGTGTATGTATATATGTATATGGATGTGAATACCGCCATGAGTTGTGTTATCAAGATCCAATAAGTGGTATGGGTGGCATGTCATTATGGTTGTCATATTGTTATATTTTCATGATGGTTTGTTTTCAACAGATTGATCATTGTAAATACTGCAATGAGATGAGTTATAAATCTCCATGGGAAATATTTTTTGTTTACAATAGTTTTGTGGATTGTAGGTTTTGTTGAACACCAAGGACAATATTCCCCCAAGGGGGAGGGTTTTGTAACAACCCTAGTGAAAATCCATGTAATAAAGTTAATAAAGGAAAAATAAGACCTTGGTCGTGGGACACGTATTCCAAGTTGAATGTTGGGCAGAAACACAGTGACGGGGATCACTTGTGATTAATGAATGGCTAAGGAAATTGGAAAAGGCAATCACAGAGGCTTTGGAAAGGCATGAGGCATTAATTGCCATTTTATTTATGAAAATAATGGAAATTAGGAGAAACGGAAGGTGAAAGGTCACAGATTGCATGTGAAGGCGAAAATGAAGGAAAAATAATGGAAAATGAACAAATTAGAGGCCTCATTAATAAAAAGGCTTATGAGGATCAGTACATGGCTTTTGTCAGTGTTAAGATTTTAATTAGTTTAGTTTTGGAGCTCTCATTTTTTTCTCTCTCTCTCATACTGTTGGACACTTGAGAGTTTTTTGGAGCACTCTTGGAGGAGTGTGGCATACTTGGGATTTGGAGCAAGAAGGAAAAGGAAAAGAAGGAAAGTGCAAGAGGACATCGGGATCAGAAGCTACAACAGATTTTTCTTGTAGGTACCGAGTTACATCTATGATTTCCTTGCTAGTTTTGGCATGCATGGCAACGATGTGTGGTTATTTGGTTATGATTTTTCATTGGCATGGAGGATTCCCTGGATTGACAATTGTTTTGCCTAGTCTTGTCATTTCCTAGACACCCATGGTGTTGTGGGTTTTACTTTTGTTTTCTAGTTGGTTTTCTTATTCCTTTAGTTGTGGGTTGAGTTATTAGTTCCTGGAAACCTTGGTTGGAAAAACACTCTGGAAGCCTTATAACAACTTAGGTTGAGTTACTAGTCCTAGAAGCCTTGGTTGGACAAACGCTCTAGAAGCCCTTGGTGAGTTGAGTTATTAGTCCTAGAAGCCTTGGTTGTACAAATGCTCTAGAAGCTCGACGACAACTATGGGTTGAGTTACTACTCTTGGAAGCCCTAGTTGGAACAAATGCTTTAGAGCCCTGGACAACTTAGGTAGATACCAATCTAGTGATGGTTAGTGATGTCCGACCATGAGTTGGAGTCACTGGTTGAGGGTTGAGGTGGTATGGCCTCTGGAAACCCTAGTTTGGTTTTGATTGATGTGTTTCATGAGATCCCACATTTATGCTTGGAATATGGCACAGGGTTGACTAGCTGAAAGAAAGATTTGTTTCAGCCTAGTCTATGGTCAGGTGGTTCATGGAAGTCCCATACCTGGTCGGCTTATGAAATCATTAATAAGATCTCTCTTTCTCCTTGGTATTTTAAGGGTAAATATACGTGTTGATATGTGGCTTATATGGCTATTATATCCTTGATATTTATGTTGGTTATATGATGGTTATGAGTGAGTTTATGATAGTGAAAATGTATGGCTCCTCATCATGTTTTGGTTAATCACTGAATGCACAATGAATATATGGCTTAATAGATGGTAATGCAATTATTATGATGAGGCAACAATGCTTCTTAGTGATTCTCAGATAAGTATGACACCACTATGCTCAGATATGTTGTTTAAACCTGTAGAATACATATTTGTGACATGTTTGATGAAATTTCTATCATGGATAGTAGGGATCAAGTCAAGTCCTTCTTCAAGTATTTGCATTTGTATCATTATTTTGATGCTACTTTTGATTTTTGGAAGTTTCATGGAGTTTTAGGCAATGGCTTGAGTCCTGGCCCTAAAAACGTGGCACAAATTCCAGGGTCGTTGGCATAGAACTACTCGAAAAATTCCCCAGTCGCACGCATGCCTTGTTGTGGGGGCAACTGGAGGGTCCCGGTCATGTGCATGCCATGCCAAGGGAGAGACTGAGGCTTTAATGCAACAAAATGTCAGTTTATCTCATGAGCTAGTCACCTGGATGTGATGGATGGCTCCTGGGGGTTCTGTTGTAGGTGTAGAAGGTCAGGTTGTTTGTGTTTCATTAGTTCCACTTCCTTAACTGATACATAGGGAGTTGAATCATATCCTAGTAACTCTTCGTCACATGTTTACCTTGATTGGTCGGTTACTTGGTTAGATGTGGGAGGAGAGTGTTACAAACTTGCTCTACAACCCAGTATATGAGGGAGATGTTGTCACATAATGTTACATCAAAAAATGAAAAAAATATATGCTGGTTAATATTGAATATGTCACCTCAATTAATTTGTTAACAAAAAACATATATATACAATAATCACCACCTGTTTGGTTCAATTTTCATTGTATCAATTTAATAACAAAGTATACTAGGTATTCTATTTGGTTATCAAGTGTATGGATAAAAAAATATACGAGGTATTATGATTTTGTTACCAAGTGCATGAATTTTGTTATACAAGGTACTTGATTTTGTTAATGCCAAGGTAAGCTTGGTTTAGATTTTAGGTTTTAATTACCAGATTTCAAGTTTAATTTAACGAAAATCAATTTCTAGTTTTAATTACCAGGTTTTGGATTTCAGTCATAGGGCTACATCCCAATAATAATAATAATAGTATAGAATGGTGCTAGCTATCCATCCAAATTATATGTAGCTTTATCATGAGGTATAAATGTAGAGACTCAACATTTTTCTCTGAAGCCAAAACGAGTTGCCTTTGTACAAGAACATGTTATTTATTTTTTGAATACTGCATAACCCAAGGCATTCTGATTGAAACTTCTACTATGCTTTACACTTATAAGCCCACTTCTACTTATACTCCTTCCTTGAATTTCATTCTATTGAAAAAATTTTGTTCAATTGTTGAAAACCTTAAACAATCTACTTTTTAGCAACCAAAAACCCTCTCATCAAAAAAACTAAAAAGAATCATTTTTAACATAGTTGAACCTACTTTCTTCATCTACGTTGAGACCTTAGAATATAAGAATCGAAAAATTATGAGAGTTATGATGGGAACTAATTATACATGATAATGATTGCCAAGACATATTCAAGTCATATGTAGAGGATGAAAAATCCTTGTTAGAGTTAAAAATTTAATTTTTAAACTCATTTTAGGGTGTGATCGACCAAATGTATACTCCATTTTTGTCAGAGGAAATTATGTTTTGAAATATGCCATTAACTGCATCCCCATAATGAAAATAGTATACAATGGTGCTATCTATAAATCCAAATTATTATGTAGCTTTTTATTAAGCAAATATACTTTTTAAAATTGATCCAAATTATTAGTTATTTTACTATTTACTTTTTAAATTTAAATGGATGGTATCACATTATAGAGTTAAATAAATAGAATTAGGAAGTCTTATAATTTTTTATAAAATGTAATGTAAAATGTAAGACAGAGAGGTACGAATTTTATCAAAAGAAATTGGTCTCTCTATAATGTAAAGTTAACATATTATTGTTTTTTTAACTGCTTATTTCTTTATAAATTATTATTGGTATAATAATAAATAATAATGATTATTATTATTCCAATATATTATAATAATAATCATCTCCATTATAAGTATTAAATTATATTAGATAATACATATATTATTGATTACATAGAGTGTCAATTCTTGATCATATGGATCGAGGGGGGGAGAGAGTGAAAAAGAGATAGACATAGAGAGAGAGAGAGAGAGGAGGAGGCGAAGGAGAGAGAGAGAGAAAAAGAGAGGTAGGGAGATAAAGAGATGGGGTTGGAGGGGGAGAGAGAGAGGGAAGAAAAAAAAATATAGAGATATAGAGGTGGAGAGAGAGAGAGGGAGAGACAAGGGAGAGATGGAGGGAGAGTTAGGGAGAGAGAAGATAAGGAAGGAACATGGAGAAGGAGAAGAGAGAGGGAGAGGGACAGAAGGGGAAGAGAGAGAGAGAGAGGGAGGCACAGAGAAGGAGGGGGGAGAGAGTGATGCATGAAAATTTGAGTTTTACCTATAAAGTTCAACTTCTCACTCTGGATTACATGCACAGATTCCGTTATTTTCTCAATTAACTATTATTCACCACATCTTAAAGAATTTAAAATAACACACACAATAATACAAAGAGTCACACACAAAGCCTCTGTGAATTTGCATTTCCTTTAAACAAAGCTTCCAATAATTGTCCATCTCGAACATTTGTGAACACATTCTTAAGATAAAACTCTTCGATCTCATCCATATTTTCCAACATCTTAATTTCTTCATTAATTTGCATAAGCACATCATCTAATTGTTGGTCATCATTAATAATACCTGCAAGTATACACAAAGTGTTATATTTAAAAATATGAGGCTTCTCATCTGATGCCTCAACCACCACATATCCATGTTGAACTAAACTAGTTAAATAGTTCATCAAATTATGAATAAATTCTTCCTCAACATCTCTAGCTTCCTATTCATCAAGAAATAATCCTTGTTCAAAAGCATACATTTCATATTCAACCATTCTGAGTTCTTCCTTCAATCAGACATATAGCCTTTTCCTTAGCTTTATTTTCAACGAATGCCATCTCACCTTATTCTTCTTCTTCATTGTCCAACCATATATCTAGTCTTCCTCATATTCATGTAGAAACTCCACTAGTACACTAAGATGTGCTTTCAATTCAACCATTTCTCTCTCGAATTCCTCAATACTCATTTTCTTCATGCAAACTATCCTAACACCTCTTTTCATCTGATTATGACTTCTCTTTGAACCCACTATATGACTATCAATATCAATCTTTACCTTTTCCTTTTGTGAATGCTCCTTGTTAACTTGTGAGTTGCAACAAGCCTTTTCCATCTTGTAACAAGTCTGCTACTTCTCATGGTACCAATTTCTTCACTTGGTAACTCCTCTCTTCTCTTCTTCCTTATCAATTCTACCCACACTCATTGTGGAACTACCGTTGGAAAATTCTACCCGACTTATGCTTGTTGGAAGTTGTCCTTCTCTTAGTTCTCTGCAATAGAAATTTCTCCTCTGTTCATAGCACATCTGCTCCTCAACTTCAAAAGTTGTTAGGTTGTTGCAATTTCACCTGCTCACCTTCTCTTTAGAGAACTTATGTTGTCCTCATTTCAAAAATTTAATTTTCCATTGGGTTCTGTCACAAATTCCTTCACTTGAGAGCTTTGCATGCTCCCTCTTCCTCTGTCACAACTTCACTTGTTGTAATGGTTGTTATCTACAACTTTCCTTCTCTAATACTTGCAAACACAAATTCTTTATGACCAAAATTAATATAAAAACATCATATCCATTTTTATAAGATCTGTGACAAGATCTTATCTTTAACAGACTTCCTTTGATTCACTCCTGGAGCACACATGCTCTATACTTTTTCAAAATAACCCCTCTAAAAAACATATTGTCTCCTTCAATATTTTTTAGTCATCTCTAATCTCGAAAGAGTGTATAGGTTGTGATACCACTTGATGCAAGAAAAATTGAATTTTTCCTGCAAAGTTTAGCTTCTCAATATGGATTACATGCACATATTTTGTTATTTACTCAATTAACTATTATTCACCACATCTCAAAGCATATAAAATAACACACACAATAATACAAAGATTCATACACAGAGCCTCTGCAAATCTGCATTTCTTTTAAACAAACGAAAATTGTACATGCATAAACTTGTAATCATTCATGAGCATAAGATGTTTTCAATCACTTTCATTCAAAAAATCATGTACATACAAATATTCACAAACACTTGTTTCTCTCCATTCTCTCCATTCACTCTCCATGAACCGATTCTACATTCATTTGACCATTCTCTCATTATCTATAGGCTTACAATAAGTAGAATTACGAAATGAAATAGCTTTTCTAAATCCTAAAAGCACTCCATAAATCACCCATAAATCAGATTTTCCTAAATCCTAAAAATCACTCCATAAATCTCTCCATAAATCATATTTTTCTAAATTCTAAAATCACTCAATCTATCCCTAGAATATCTCACGCTTTTCATGGTAGGTTTTCTTTTGCCTTATGGACAAAATCTCACTTATCAATAGTTTTTTTAAAACTATGAATCATCTAGTTCTAAAACTCATAAAATATACCAGCTTGGAAAATATAATTTATTTGAATAGAAGAATATAAATTATTCTCAAAAACCAAGACCCATTTTGAATCCTTTTCACATTGAAGTCTTAATGGCTTGGAAGCTCTAATGCTCTTGCATAGAGAAGGAGAGAGCGAGGGAGATAGTGACAAAGTTAGAGGGCGGAGAGAGAGTGTGTGAGTGATGGGGGGAGAGAGAAAGGGAGGTGTGAGAGAGAGGAAGGAGTAGAGAGAGGACGAGAGAGAGAGAGAAGGAGAGAGGGAGGGAGAGAGAGGAGTTGGAGGGGGAGATAGTGATAGAGTTGGAGGGTGATGAGAGAGAGAGAGAGAGAGTAATGAGGAGGAGAGACAAAGGGAGATGGGAGAGAAAGGGAAAAAGAGGAAAGAAGAGAGAAAGGACTTGAGAGGGAGGGAGAGAGAGATGGAGTTGGATGGGGAGAGAAAGGGAGGAATAATAAATACATAGAGAGAGAAAGGTGGAGATATAGAGAGGGGGGGAGTGAAAAGGGAGAGATGGAGAGAGATTGAGGGAGAGAGGACAGTGGGAGAGAAGTGAGAGGAGAGAGAGAGGGAAAGGAAGACATAGGGAGAGAGAGATAGATAATCATGAAGAGAGAGTGTGTGTATATTTAGGGGATGATATCAAGAGACAGAGGGAGATAAAGATATAGATGGAGGGGGGAGAGGGAAGAAGAGAAAAATAAAGGGAGAGAGAGAGAGAGAGTTTAGGGGGTGATATAGAGATAGAAATAAGGAGAGATGGAGGGATATATATATTTAGATGGCACGGGTAGAGAGGGAAGAAGAGAGAGACTAAGAGAGAAAGAGAGGGAGAGGGAGAGAGGGAGAGATGAGGGAGGGGAGAGGGATATAAAGATTGGGAAGAGAGGGAGGGGGAGTACGAAGTTATTCACTAAAATAGATGCATTGAATTTAGCATAGATGTTGATTCCTGATCCTATTTGATTGATTTCATTGGATGCATTGATTTCAGTGTAGTTTTTGGTTTCTAATCTTATTGGGTAGGTTGCACTAGATGCATTGATTTTAATATAGATGCTGATTTGTAATCCTACTTGATTACTTGCACTATATTCATCTATTTTAGTGTAGATGTTGATTTCAAATCCTATTTGATTGGTTGTACTAGACGCATTTATTTTAGTGTAGATGTTGATTTCTAATTCTATTTGAATGCTTGCATTAGATGCATTGATTTCAGTGTAGATGTTGATTTATGTTATGACGTAACTAGATGTAAGATATACATTAATTTCAAAGTAATTAAATTAATAGTGTGAATTGATTGCATTAATTGCATTGAAATGCTTGCTTCTTGAAACTGTAAACTATTTGTAATTGACTAGATTCTTATTATTCCCATTTTCCATCATTCAACATTGTTAATCACTTTGCATTCAAATGAGGTAATAGAAAACAACTACCATTGAAGCATACTTCGGGTTTAACACTCAATAAGTCACAATGATTGACTTTGGAGAAAGATAATATTAATACTGGAGAGAAAGAGATATAAGGCATGAAGTTTACTAAAATAGCTTGAGTTAAAGATTTGAATAGTTTACGATTTAAACTACCCTTTTCCGATATCATCCATATGAAAAGATGGGAAAACTAGCAGGTGTCACAATACGAACAATAGAAGAAAATAGTTTGAGATTGATCACAATGAAGACAGTAGAAGAAAATAGTTTGAGATTGATCACAATGAAGACTATTTGTAATTGACTACATTATTATTATTTATTTTTTCTATCATTCAACATTGTTACATTGTCACTTTGCATTCAATTTTTTTATTTCATCATTTTTCATCATTCAAGTTAGTAATGGTCTCTATCATATCGACAAAATGAGCTAACTTAACAAATTTAAAAGTAAAATGAACAGATTAATCTTAGACATATTTAGCATATTTAAAATGATCAAAATACTTAGATGTTCAAGGGAGAGAGAGAGAGAGATGGAGTTGGAAGGGGAGATAATGACAAAGTTGGAGGGTAGTGAGAGAGAGAGTGATGAGGGGGAGAGACAAAGGGAGATGGGAGAGAGAGGAAGGAAGAGAGAAAGGACGTGCGAGAAAGGAGAGCTTGAGCTGGATGGGGAGAGAAAGGGAGTGAAGAAAAAAGACATAAAGAGAGAAAGGTGGAGAGAGAGAGTGACAAGGGATATGCAGAGAGAGAGGGAGAGAGGAGAGTGGGAGGGAAGAGTGAGAGAAGGAGGTAGGTGGAAGAGAGAGGGAGAGAATTAGAATAGAGAGAGAGAGAGAAGGGGAGTAGAGAGAGGGAGAGGAAAAGGGAGGGAGAGATAGATAGATAATCATGGAGAGAGAGAATGTATGTTTGGGGGATGAGATAGAGAGACAAATAAGGAGAGACATATGGAGATAAAGATATAGATGGAGGGGATAGAGAGGGAAGAAGATAGAAACAAAGAGAGGGAGGGAAGGAGATATCGATAGATATGGAAAGAGAGAGAGAGCGTGTGTATTTGTGGGGTGAGATAGAGACAAAACGGAAGAGAGATGGAGTGATATACAAATATAGATGGAAGGGGGAGAAAGAGGGAAGAAGAGAGACACAGAGAGAGAGAGGGAGAGGCATAGAGAGAGAGTGTGTGTGTGTGTTTTTTGGGGGTTAGCTAGAGAGACAATGAAGGAGAGATGGAGGGAGATACATATATAGATGGCAAGGAGGGGGGAAGAGAGAGAGAGGGAGGGAGATGGGGGAGATACGATGTTATTCGCTAAAAAAGATGCAATGATTTCAATTTAGATGTTGATTCCTAATCCTATTTGATTAATTGCACTAGCTGCATTGATTTTAGTGTAGTTGTTTATTTCTAATTTTATTTGATTAATTGCACTAGATGCATTGGTTTTTGTGTAGATGTTGATGTCAAATCCTATCCGATTCCCTGAACTGATGCATTTCAGAGTAGATGTTGATTTCTAATTTTATTTGAATGCTTGCACTAAAGGCATTGATTTCAATGTAGATGTTGATTTCTTATTTGATAAAACTAAATGTATGATATACATTAATTTACAAGTAATTAAATTAATAGTGTGCATTGATTTCATTGAAATGTTTGCTTCTTGAAACTGTAAACTATTTGTAATTGATTACATTCTTATTATTCCAATTCTCCATCATTCAATATTGTTAGTCACTTTGCATTCAAACGAGGTAATAGAAAACAACTACCAATAAAATGTACTTGGGTTTTAACACTCCATAAGTCACAATGATTGAATGGAGAAAGCTACTGCTAATATCAAAGAGAAAGAGATATAAGGTGCAACATTTACTGTAGTAGCTCAAGTTAAAGATTTGAATGCTCTACACTTTCAACCACCCTTTTCATGTCATCCATATGTAAATATGGGAAAACTAACAAGTGTGACAATAAGAACAATAGAAGAAAATAATTGGATATTGGTTGTAATGAAGCCTATTTGTAATTGACTACATTCTTATTATTCACTTTTTCTATCATTCAACAATGCTACATTGTCACTTTTCATTTAAAATTTGTATTTCATCATTTCTTGTTATGAAACCAGCTCAAGAAAAGATAGAAAAGATAGATCAACGCCTTAGAATTCAGCCTCTTCGAGGGGGCAACCTCCTTTACATTACATAAATGAACAATTCTTGGATGATACAAATGACAAAACCTCCTTTCTATATATAGGAGTCTAAGGAGTCACAATATAATCCAGCCGACCTAACAATAATAATATAAAGCCACAAAAATAACAATAGAGGGATTCTATGGGGCACAGAAATAACAATATGGGGGTAATAGGGGCACAACAATATAAATAAGGGGTATAACTACAATAGTAATGGGGTAATCACTAGTATTATAGGGACCCAACATGCCCCTCTCCTTCAAAAAAGTGTTGTCCTCAACGCTTGAGTAGTTCTGGATACTTCTGCATAAAATTCTCATCCTCCCATGTGGAATCTTCAGCGGATAAGTTCTTCCACTTGATAAGATACTCTGAAATTGATCGATTTCGTAGCTGTCGAGTTCTTGTTTCTGTGACTGCTTCCGGTTCCAATATAATTTTTCCTTCCTCGTCAAGTTCTGGCAATATTGTTTGAACTGGGAGCTTGTCGCCTATAACCTTCTTTAAACATGAAACATGGAAAACTGGGTGCAATCGAGAAGCTGCAGGAAGCTCCAATTTGTATGCCATAGTACCAATCTTTTGCAACACCTTGTACGGACCATAATACTTTGGTGATAATTTATTATCCTTCTTAGCTTGCTTTAGGGACATTTGCTTATATGGTTGTAGCCGTAGGAATACCCAATCACCTACATCAAAACTTCTTTCACTGCGATGTTGATCTGCCTGTTGTTTCATTCTATTTTGTGCCAACACGAGGTTATCCTTTAAGAGTTGGAGGACTTGTTGTTGATGTTCGATGTGATGTTCCACTGCCTGAACCTTAGAATTTTCTCTTAAATATGATGTGATGGATGGTGGTTGATACCCATAAAGTGCCATAAATGGGGTCATTTTTGTTGCTGTATGGAAGGAAGTGTTATACCACCATTCAGCCAGAGGCAACCATTTGACCCATTGTGTCTGTTTATCAGATACAAAGCAACGAAGATATCCTTCCAAACATTTGTTTACTATCTCAGTTTGCCCATCAGATTGAGGATGATAAGATGAGCTATGAGCTAACTGAGTACCAAGACAAGAAAATAATTCTGTCCAAAAATTTCCAGTGAAAATGGGATCTCTGTCACTTACAATAATCTTTGGGTTTCCATGTAGCTTTTGAATTGTTTCCATAAATGCAGTAGAAACTGTACTGGCTTTAAATGGATGTGATAATGCACAAAAGTGTGCATACTTGGTAAGTCTGTCAACTACCACCATGATGACACTCTTTCCCTCAGACTTGGGTAAACCTGTGATAAAATCCATTGAAACCTCCTCCCAACGTTGGCTTGGAATGGATAAAGGTTGTAATAGACCCGGTGTCTTAATTGTTTCAACTTTATTTTGTTGGCAAACCAAACATTCCGCCACAAACTTTTGAATATCTGATTTAAGGCCATCCCAAAAAAATTCCTTCTTAACCCTGTGGTAAGTTTTTAAAAATCCTGAGTGCCCTCCTAAGGGAGAAGTGTGCAATTCCATAAGAATCTTTTGTTTTAGCTGGGAATTCTTACAGAGGTATAAGCGATCTTTGTACCATAACGAATCATTTTTCCAGCTAAATGTATCAGACGTACTGGAATCTTGTTGTAGCTTTCGAATAAGTGCCCACACTTCTTCGTCATTCTTCCATTCCTCCCTTGCTTCGTTTATCCAATCTGGTTGGATAATAGAAATGGCGCACAACAATGCTTCCACATCCTCATCCTTTCTTGAGAGTGCATCTGCCACCACATTTTGCTTCCCTTTTTTGTAGATGATTTCAAAGTCATAACCCAACATCTTTGTGACCCACTTTTGTTGCTCTTCAGAGGATAATCTTTGTTCTAAAAAGTATTTAAGGCTATCATGATCCGTTTTTACCTTGAAGTGTCTTCCCATTAGGTAGGGTCGCCATTTCTTAAGTGCATGGAGTATTGCCAACATTTCCTTCTCATAAATAGCTTTGCTTAAAAACTTTCCCTTGATTGGACGACTTTCAAAAGCAATGGGTCTTTCATCTTGCATTAGAACAGCACCAATTCCATTTCCTGAAGCATCACATTCCACAATAAAGGTTTTTGTGAAGTCCGGTGTAGCTAAGACCGGTGCTTGGCACATTGCCTCTTTAAGATGTTCAAAGGCCTTTGTTGCTTCCGGAGTCCATGAAAATGCATCTTTCTTCAATAATGTTGTTAGAGGTGCTGCTATTCTCCCATAATTCTTAACAAACTTGCGATAATACCCTGTCAACCCAAGAAATCCTCGCAGATGCTTTATGGATGTGGGGATTTTCCATTCCTTAATGGCTTTAATTTTGCTAGGGTCTACCTTAACTCCTTCATGAGATACAATATGACCCAAATATTCCACCTCCTGGACTCCAAAGAAACATTTGGATCTTTTTGCATATAATTGTTTCTCCTCCAATAGTTGTAGCACCCTGTCAACATGTTCAACATGATCCTTCCAAGACTTGCTGTAGATTAGTATATCATCAAAAAATACTAACACAAATTTTCTAAGGAATGGTTTGAAAATTGAATTCATCAAACCTTGAAATGTTGAAGGTGCATTGGTAAGGCCAAAAGGCATGACCAAAAATTCATAATGACCCTCATGAGTTCTAAATGCCGTTTTCGGAATGTCTTCAATCTTCATTCTGATTTGATGATATCCCGAACGAAGATCCAACTTGGTGAAGTAAATTGATCCATGCAATTCATCCAGTAATTCATCAATGACAGGAATGGGGAACTTATCTTTAATAGTGAGCTTGTTGAGCTCCCTATAATCTGGACACATGCGCCATGATCCATCCTTCTTGTGCACCAATACTACTGGAGCAGAGAAAGAACTTTGACTCGGTTGAATTATACCAGCCTCTAGCATTTCTGCAACCATACGTTCAATTTCACTTTTTTGGACATAGGGATATCTGTACGGCCTGATGTTTGGAGGAACACTTCCTGGAATCAGATGAATAGCATGATCATGATCACGCATAGGTGGGAGACCTTTGGGAGTCTCAAATACCTTGGAATGATTGTCCAGGACTTTTTGGAGATCTGGAGAAATAGATGATTCCAATGTGGAAACATCTAGCGAACATAATTGTGCAATTACACCTCTTTGCTCCTTTTTTAGAAGCTTTGTCATACCATTAGAGCTGATTATCTTTCCTGGTTTCCCTGCAATACCCCTTAATTCAACTTCCTTTCCTTCCGTAGAAAATTTGATGAAAAGTTCTTGAAAATTAAAAGCTATTGTACCCAAGGATTGTAGCCATTGGACTCCTAGTACAACATCAGCACCTCCCATTGGAATGGAAAGCATTGGGCTAGTCAATACATATTCTCCCATGGATAGCTTGATATTATGGCACTTTCCAGAGCAATTTATTGTTCCTCCATTTGCAATCATCACTTGACACTCTGGTGCTGGATATAGGAAGCAATTCAATTCTTTTGCTACCCTACAATGAATAAAATTGTGGGTGCTTCCATCAACACTATTATCTTTTTCTTCTTGATTTGTCCTTCTATCTTGATGGTTTGAGGAGTGGTAATTCCCGCCAATGCATTACAAGATATGGTCGGATTTATTTGTTCTTCATCTAGGCTTTGTTCCTGGAGTATATCCTCTTCTTTTGACCTTTCTTGCTCCTTTTCTTCTTCCTCTTCACAATCTATGTAGAATAATTTCTTCTCAGCACACTTATGACCTTTTGTGTATTTGCTATCACAATTGTAACAAAGCCCTTTTGCTCTTTTTTCTTCCAATTGTTGTGGTGTCAACCTTGTAGGTTGTGGAAGACTAGGGGCAACAACACTTCCGTCTTTATAGTTGTGAGTGGTATGCTTCCTAGTTGCCATAATTTTGCTTTCCATTTTTCTTGCTAACCTGAATGCCTTCTCTAATGAATCAGGTTCCCAAAGGCGAACATCATGTTGGATATTATCCTTTAAAGACCCTATGAACACATCAATCCTATGCTCCTCTGGAATATCTTTTACCCTTATGTTCAATTTTTGGAACTCCTCAATGTGCTCCATTATTGAACCCTTTTGTTTGAGACTTATCAATTGGCTAAAAAAAGTGTTGCTTTTTGTATCCTCATAATGTGCTATCAATTCTTCCGTAAAAATTGCCCAAGTGATAAATTGTTTACGAGAACAAAGCCATTGATACCATACAAACTGATTTGGTTCCAAATATACAGTTGCCATACGTACCTTTTGTGTGTTTTGCACATTATTGAGATCGAAGAATTGCTCCATCTGTAATATCCATGTGGCGGGATCCTTGCCATCAAACTTCCTCATATCGATTTTTGGAATATGGTAATTCTTCGATCCAACATTAGCGTCTATGGAATCATGATTAACATTTCTTTTGTTCTCATCATGAGTTTCCTTTAGTACCCTTTCACCCTTAGGAACCATTTCTTGTAGCAACTTATTCATATTTATCTTCAATTTGTCCATGTTTGTCTTCAAATCTATCTTCAAATCATCCATCTTAGCTTCCACGTCAATCATCTTAGCTTCTACGCCTTTCTTTAAACAGTCCATCTTAGCTTCTACACCTTTCTTTAAACCATCCATCTTAGATTCTGTTCATTTTTTGCAAGGGACAGTTGTTGCACTTGGTCTTGTAATTTTGATATATCATGTCGCATTTCTTCCTCTTCTTCATGAGTCATGCTAGAGCTTTCAGGTTCCTTACTAGGTGTTTGCATTTTCTTTCCTCGGGGCATCAGTTACCGATAATAATGCTCTACTATGCCCTTTGAATTCCTTCAAAATAAATTTTCAAACCAAGCTTAAGCAAAAATTTAAAAAAATCTACACACCTTTTTTCACTTTGTAGGAGCTCGATATTGCCTCTGATGTATCTCTGTACTTTCCAATCATCTAGTTCTGAATTTGTGAGCTGTAGTAGCCCTTTGTGTCCTCTTTCCAATGCCACAAGTCTGACCCAAATTGGATTCTCCAAGAAAGAGTTATGTGAAATCTCCCACAGTGACTTGCTTATAGACTAGTTCAGTAGAGCGAACTTGTACGACGTGCCACGAGTCACTGTTTCAACCTTTGGATCTGAAACAAGCACACAAGAAACTACAGTCCGTCCTCTTTCTGTACCTTCTTACGAAATTTCAATCCGATCCCCAGAGAGAAAGTTATGACGATTTTCCCCAGGTCACCTGTTTTGAATGTAATTCAGGAGTCTGCAAAAAGACCAACTTCCTCAGATCATATCTCCGCAAATATCGTGCGAAAAGCTCTGAAATTCGGACCCAAGGTTCAGCGCGATTTCTTCTCAAATGGGTTTTTTTTGCGACTTCTGAAACGTCACAGAAAAAAAGTTATAGCGAAAATGCCACGATGACCTGTTTGGAGCAGCGAAACCCTAGAATCCAAAGCTCTGATACCAAATGTTATGAAACCAGCTCAAGAAAAGATAGATCAACGCCTTAGAATTCAGCCTCTTCGAGGGGGCAACCTCCTTTACATTACATAAATGAACAATTCTTGGATGATACAAATGACAAAACCTCCTTTCTATATATAGGAGTCTAAGGAGTCACAATATAATCCAGCCGACCTAACAATAATAATATAAAGCCACAAAAATAACAATAGAGGGATTCTATGGGGCACAGAAATAACAATATGGGGGTAATAGGGGCACAACAATATAAATAAGGGGTATAACTACAATAGTAATGGGGTAATCACTAGTATTATAGGGACCCAACATTTCTCATCATTCAAGTTATTAACAGTCTCTATCATCTCTATAAACTAATATAAATGAGACAATTTAAAATTAAAATGAACATATTAATCTTAAACATTTAGCATATTTGAAATGATCATAATAATTAGACGGACAAGGGAGGGAGAGAGAGATGGAGTTGGAGGGGAAGATAGTGACATAGTTGGAGGCTCATGAGAGAAAGAGTGATGAGGGAGAGAGATAAAAGGAGATGGTAGAGAGAGGGCAAAAGAGGAAGGAAGAGGGAAAGGACTTGAGAGAGAGGAGAGATGCAGTTAAATGGGGAGAGAAATAAAGGGAAGAAGAAAGGAGTAAAGAGAGAAAAGTGGAGAGAGAGAGAGAGAGAGTGAGAGAGAAGGGAAGAGAGAGAGAGGGAGAGGAATAGGGAGGGAGAAAGAGATAGATAATCATGAAGAGAGTGTGTGTATGTTTGGGGGATGAGATAGAGAGACAAAGAAGGTGAAAATGAGGGGGGAGAGAGAGAGAGCATTTGTGTTTGGGGGGTGAGATAGAGAAACAAAGAATGATATATATATATCCTTGCACTTGATGCATTGATATCAATGTAGATGTTGATTTCTAAATTTATTTGAATGTTTGCACTAGATGCATTGATTTTAGTGTAAATTTTGCTTTTTGATTTGATATAACTAGATGTATGATATACATTAACTTCAAAGTAATTAAATTAATAGTGTGCATTGATTGCATTGAAATATATGCTTCTTGAAACTGTAAACTATTTGTGATTGACTACATTCTTATTATTCCCATTTTCCATCATTCAACATTGTTAGTCATTTTGCATTCATATGAGGTAATAGAAAACAACTAACATTGAAACTTGGTTTAATACTCCATAAGTCACAATGATTGACTTTGGAGAAAGCTACTGTTAATATTGAAGAGAAAGATATATAAGGTATGACGTTTACTACAATAGACGAATTTAAATATTTGAATGGTCTACGATTTCAACTGTCCTTTTGATATGATCCATATGAAAAGATGGAAAAACTAACAGGTGTGGCAATAACAATAGTAGAAGAAAATAGTTTGAGATTGATCACAATGAAGACTATCTGTAATTGACTACATTCTTATTATTCACTTTTTCTATCATTCAACACTCTTACATTGTTACTTTGTGTTCAAATTTTTATTTCATCGTTTTTCATCATTTAAGTTAATAATAATCTCTATCATTTCAACAAATTGAGGTAACTGAGCAAATTTAAAAATAAAATGACTTGGTTAATCTTAAACATATTTAGCATATATAAAATGATAAGAATAATTAGATGTTCAATAGAGTTTCTACGGTTGCACATGACTGAAACCAACCTAGATCTATCTTAACCCCAAATCTATAAGTGTCGAGAGCGTTCATATCTCTCGAGGCGCAAATCTTTCCTTAAGTTTTACACCTTGATAGATCTGATCCCTCTCAATGCTTAATAAATCTAGAATTAAGATGAATCTAAATTAGTATATTAATAAATTTAAATTTATAAAAATCAATATCATATAATATATATTAAAATTAATCACAAAATTAATTAAATATATTATATAATTTTATAAATCCTCTATTTTCTAAATTAGTATATATATATATATATAATTATATGTAACCATATTTGAAATTTTATTAAAAAATGAAATATTTTATATAAATTTTAAATGAATGTCAAATATATTTAAATAATTAATGAAACTAACCATGAAATAAATTAAAATAATTTTATAATATATGAAAAAAATATAATTATAATTAAAAATTTGAAATAAATATTAAATATGAAAATTTATATATTAATATATATATATATATATAATAAGAAAAATAAATAAATATATATAATAAATTTATTAAAATCACATCATCATATCAATATAACAAAATATATGAGTCAGCCCAACGCAATGCATAACCTTTGAGAAGTATATATAATAAAATATAATAAATTATATTAGCCTATTTAATGATAATTAGGATTCCACGTTCAAACCTTTTTATAGGTTAAATAAAAAAACAAAAACAAACTAAATTTATTGGAAGACTCTTTACATCACACTCTCACATCAATAAATTTGTAAACCAATAAAGACCACAGATATTATTAAAACGATCTTCCTACCGGATGAGTTACGACCAAAATAATGCATGAAGCTTTGATAAATTAACAGAGGAAACATGTAAAATATGATTCAAATAAATATATGTTTTGAACCAACAAAATATGGGTCATTCTTTATGTTCATGTATACTTGTGGACAAACGCTATCGATCAAAAGGCTCGGGTCTGTTAGATAGGGTAGGGTTGTCTGATTATTAGTGTTGTTGTTTTTTAGTTGGAATTTTCTGGAAAAAATATCGTGGATAAATTTTGATGGGTTTTTGTTTAAATTAGTTTTTTTATTTTTATGTTTTTGAGTTTTTGGTTAGAATTTTGTGAAAAATTTATTATTAAATTTTAATTTGTGTTGTTTAAATTATTTTTTTAATATATATAGAGTCTTAAAAAACTTTTGAACTACTAAAATCATAAAAAATTCACTATTCAAAAAAATTTATAATTTCAATAAATCCCAAACACAAAATCTGCCCCCAAAAAAAAAAAATAATAACAAATAACCTCTGCTTTTTGAATAAGCGTCCGAGGAGATGACTTGAATGTTCAACACAACATAATGACACGAGTCTGAGGTATCAACTATTGATGCAGATTAATTAAAGACAAAACGTTGTAAATTAATTGAATTGCAGATGAAGTGTCAACTATTGATACAGAATAATTAAAGATAAAACGGTGTAAATAATTAAATGGATTTTAGTTTGTCATTCTATTTCTTTATGTTTTAGAAAGTCGTATAAACTTTCATATTCCAAAACGTCGTATAATAACAATAACTATGATTTATACGCTATTTAAGCTTATTTAACATCATTGTATACCATTTTCAAATCTAAATTTGTAACAACGTATGCAGTTTAATATACGTCTAGACAATTTATTAAACAAATTCCCGATGTTAACCCCTGGGGATCATACCTGCACAAACTTCTGCAGTTGTTCTCCACTCAGACACTGCAGCTGCCATGGCCGTGCAGGAACTTCCTCCCCCTTCCAGCGCAGTCTTGGCCTTCTCCTTCAATACTTGTGCTCTCGCCCTTAGCCTCTTGCCTCCTTCTCCTTCCATCAATTCTCTAACCGCTCTCTCCACTTCCTCTCTCCTTACGAAACCATCGCTTTCCATCTTTGCTTCAATCGCAACCTTGAACTCATTAACCAGTAAAAACCTATTCGTGCTCTGCTCCGCGAAAAGAGGCCAAGCGATCATGGGCACTCCATGTGAGATGCTCTCCAGCGTAGAATTCCATCCGCAGTGACAAAGGAAACCACCGGTGGAAGTATGAGAGAGAACAGGAATCTGAGGCGCCCATGAAGGAACAACGAGTCCTTGGTCCCTGGTTCGACTCTCGAATCCCTCAGGTAAGAGTTGGAAAGGGTGTTTTTCCTGGGTGGATTCAAAGGTCGTTAAACGAGTACTGCGCAGAACCCAGAGGAAGCGATGTCCGCTCGCTTCTAGCCCTAGGGCGAGTTCGGTAACCTGGGCCTCCGACAGGGCGCCTCCGCTTCCGAATGAAACGAACAGAACCGATGAAGGCGGTTGCTTGTCTAACCAGTCGAGGCAATACGCCCGCCCGTCTTGCAGAAATTTGTCGCGGGTTTCAAGCGGCGACGATGATATGAGTGGCCCAACTGGATAAACGCGGGGTATTAGATCCCCAAAAGTGGGGTTAATGGATAAATTTCCCTCCACAAGGGCTTTGATCGGTTCAGTCTCCAGCTCCTCGAAGGTGTTTATCAAAACCCCCTTTATTTCCCGAAGACGCGAGAAATGGTGCACGAACCAGAAAAAGGCTTCATCCGATCTGTCCTGCAAAGGGGTAGGCAGATCCCTTTTCGAGATCGGCGGAAGGCCTGGTACCTCTACTGGAAAATCTGCGTCTTTAAACGAAATTGGAATCTGGGACACGAGCTTCCGAATTGAGAACATGAGAGAAAGCAGAGAAGCAGTCGAAGTTAAGAAAACATACGTGGGGATGGAGAGTTTGGCTGTCACATCGAACATGGCGGTGCAGAAAAAATCAGTGATGAAAGCAGAGACGGGCGAGCCAGAGTCGAGGAGGGATCTGAGACCAATTTCCACCGATTCTTTCGATTTCTCCATGAGCTTAGATATTCGAGTTTCGACTTTCCCAAGTTCTGCGCCTTCAATCTCCACATCGGCCGGCAGCTGGACGAAGGTAATATCCAGAGACTCTGAAGCCATGCGCTCCGAGAAAGCAGCGATGAGATGAGAGGAGAACATCCATTCGCATGTCATGAAGGTAATGGACAGTTCATGGCATTCCGAGAGGCGCTTCGCAAGCTCGGCGAAGGGGATGAGATGGCCTATACCCGCGCTGGGAAAGATAACTACATGAAGCTTTGGGCTTTCCATCCAGCTGAATCTAGATTACAGGCCGTTCGGAGCACTCTGGTAAGAAAGATGACAGCACGGTTTCAGACTACCAAAAAATAGAGCCTTTCTGTTGTCCATCAATTCTGGTGGACCCTCTGGAAAGGAATCCCATCCAAAAAACACAATTCGTCAAATCTTGTTCTGCGTGTAGAGGAATCCCATGAAAAGCAATATGTGGAAAGAAATCCATCCATAGTAGTAGTAAAAATCCATCGAGAATTCGGAAGTCATTGATGTAGTTGTTTTTAACTTTCTATTCCGCGTGCGTGCTAGAGTTTGGGCCATCCCAATCTTTAAACAGAGGGCTAGGCATCGAGGCTAGATATTAAGTTGTAATTCATTAATATATTAATATGTATTATTGACTTAACTATTTAGGGTAACTTTGCTATTCAGAGATCTTTTTTTCTGAAGGTGGCAAAACCTATCAAACTCAGGTGTCAAACCAACAGTGAGGACAACCATCTCTGGCTGCTATCCGCGAATGTCGATTTGACTCATCACCGTTATCAAGGAAAACCACGCCACCTGTAATAACCCGCTGGTGGTCCGTAAGGGAGCAGGCTTTCACTCCTGCCAGATGCCTCTGGGTCTTGGGCCGTTAACCTGTTTCCTTACGTCCGAGGAAGACGAGCTCTTAGCCAAGCAGAAGCAGTTTTACGGCATACTCCAGGCCGTGCTATTCAGAGATCTTATTCTTTCATTCTAATTATTATTTTTGGTCTCAATTAAATCTTCATTTCAATAATAAAAATTAAATTTTGGTTATGCTTTAAAGTTATCAATCAATTTAATTTTTAAGGGCTAAAAGGTCTCAAAAAGGTAAAACTAATTAATTTATGATTCACATTCGAAGAAAAATTTATAACAAACAATGTTGTTTGATGCAAGGACAACCATGAGTTAAAATTTATAACCAACAATGTTGAAAATTTATAACCAACAATGTTGTTTGATGCAAGGACAACAATGACTTAGGTAAGGAATTGACCCTTGAAAAAGCGAAAGAAAAGAATAAGGTTCGAATGAGACAATTTACTTGATTAAAACTCAAATGAGAGTGGAGAGTTGAGCATATCCATGAGAAGATTGCCCCAAGCCAAAGTCATGAATAGATATTGATAACAAGTAAATTTACACAAAATAGTTTTTTTTTTTTTTTTCGAAGGTGGCAAAACCTATCAAACTCAGGTGTCAAACCAACAGTGAGGACAACCATCTCTGGCTGCTATCCGCGAATGTCGATTTGACTCATCACCGTTATCAAGGAAAACCACGCCCCCTGTAATAACCCGCTGGTGGTCCGTAAGGGAGCAGGGTTTCACTCCTGCCAGATGCCTCTGGGTCTTGAGCCGTTAACCTGTTTCCTTACGTCCGAGGAAGACGAGCTCTTAGCCAAGCAGAAGCAGTGTTACGGCATACTCCAGGCCGTAATTTACACAAAATAGTTATGTGGGAGTGTATAGATATTAATAACAAGTAAAATTACACAAAATAGTTACGTGCGAGTGTACAACTCATTATTTATAGCAATTTCTTGAGCAAGGCTAAAATATCTTTTGAATGTTGATTTACTCATTTAGATTTTTATGGTAAAAACTTCATGGCTTATGGTGTACTATATTGTTATGTGACTAAGTTTCCCTTTTATTGGTTTGATTCCATTTTTTGATAACATATTTGTACTCCTTTTAATAGAGATGCACAATAATATATTTAGTGATTGACCCACTCCCGTTAAAATAATATTTAATATATCACAAATTATAACTATTTTAGTATGGAGTAGTTTAAAGAGGAGGAGGAATTATCTGAAATTTCAGAAGTGGCTGGAATCCAGGGAAAAAAATTTCAAAAAATCTTATAGAGGAAATGTTTGAATCGTGTTTTTATGGTGGAAGAAAGCCGTTATTAAGATGGACAACACAATAATAATGTCGTTCAATCCTACTCATTGTATTCAATGTGCTCAAAACAGTACCTACTATTAACACTCAACCAAGCCATGGCGACGAGGTCGATCCGATTAGGTACCATGAAGAATATTTGTGTTTGCACCATCTCATTTTGTGTTTCAACGTTAATTATGTGCCTAGTTGCCCTTCATTTAATTCAGAGTTTCACAAAATTCAAATTATTAAATATAATCCCAGAAAAGCCACAGTTCACATCTGGACTGACGAAAAACGGCAGAATACAATTTTTGGAATTGAAGTTTGTTAACTACTGGGGTTTATACCTGCACAACCTTCTGCACTTGTTCTCCACTCAGACACTGCAGCAGCCAGGGCCGTGTATGAACTTCCTCCTGCATCCAACGCAGTCAAGGCCTTCTCCTTCAAATCTCTTACTCTTGCTCTTACCCTTCTGCCTCCTTCTCCTTCCATCAATTCTCTAACAACTCTTTCCACTTCCTCTCTCCCTACGAACCCATCGCTTTCCATCTCTGTTTCAATCGCGACCTTAAACTCATTAACCAGTAGAAACTTATTCAATCTCTGCTCGGCGAAAAGAGGCCATGTGATCATCGGCACTCCATGTGAGATGCTCTCTAGGGTAGAATTCCAACCGCAGTGACAAAGGAAACCGCCAGTGGAGGGATGAGAAAGAACAGGAACCTGAGGCACCCATGAAGGAACAACTAGTCCCCGGTCCCTGTTTCGGCTCTGGAATCCCTCAGGTAAGAGTTGGGAAAGGTCTGTTTCCTTGCTGGATTGAAAGATTCTTTCAGAAGCACTGCGCAAAACCCACAGGAAGCGATGCCGGCTCGCTTCTAGCCCCAGGGCGATTTCCGTAACCTGCGCCTTGGGCAGGGCACCACCGCTTCCGAAGGAGACGAACAAAACCGACGAAGGGGGTTGCTGGTCTAACCAGTCGAGGCAATCGACCCGCCGGTCTTGGAGAAGTTTGTCACGAGATTCAAGCGGCGACGAAGAAATGACGGGCCCTACTGGATAAACGCGGGGTATTCGATGCCCAAAAGTGGGATTAATAGATATATTTCCCTCCACAAGGGCTTTGATTGGTTCAGTCTCCAGCTCCTCGAAGGTATTTATCAAAACCCCCTTTATTTCCCGAAGGCGCAAGAAATGATGCACAAACCAGAAAAAGACTTCATCCGACCTGTCCTGCAACGGAGTCGGCAGATCTCTGCTCGAGATCGCCGGAAGGCCCGGTGCCTTTACTGGAAAATCGGCGTCCTTGAACGAAATTGGAGTCTCCAAGACGATCTTCGGCATAGAGAACATGAGAGGAAGCATAGAAGCAGGGGATGTAAAGAAAACGTAGGTGGGTATGGAGAGCTTGGCTGTCACATCGAACATGGCAGAGCAGAAAAAATCAGTGATAAAAGCAGAGACAGGGGAGCCAGAGTCGAAGAGGGATCTGAGTCCCATTTCTACCAATCCTGTCGATTTCTCCATAGCCATAGATATTCGAGTCTCTGTTTTAATGTGTTCTGCGCCTTCGATCTCCACATCACCCGGCAGCTGGACGAAGGTGATGTCCAGAGACGCGGACGCCATGCGCTCCGAGAAAGCAGCGATGAGATGAGAGGAGAACATCCATTGGCATGTCATAAAAGTAACAGACAGTCCATGGCATTCCGAAAGGCGCTTCGCGAACTCGGCGAAGGGGGTGAGATGGCCTAATCCCGCACTGGGAAAGATGACCACAGGAAGCTTTGGGCTTTCCATGGCAGCTCAATCCAGATTACAGGCAGTTCTGAGCACTTTGGTAAGAAAGATGCCGTTTCGGTTTCATACTGCGGCCTCTGCACTTCAAAAGAAGGCCAACCGTTCCCATGTATGTAAGTATCATGGACCCCATGAAAAGCAATTCGTGAAGGAATGCCATAATAAAACAAACAGAGAAATCTTCTTGAATCCGTCACTGATAGAGGTTACGTGGGTTCCTTGAATTGAGGTTACGTGGGTTCCTGGAATCCAGGGGATCGGTAAACCTAAATGATTATAATATATTCAGTATGTTGCATACAATTTGTAAAAAAGCTAGGCCTGTTTTAAAACTAACTAGTTTGGTTTTTTCGCTAGGAGTTATTTGTGTTTTCGAGGTAAGTAAATAGGTGTGACATCTCGTGGATTTTTTTATTCTGAAACAAATTGTTATGACTGTAACTATATATTCATTTCATTTTTAATAAGGTTTTTAAATTTTAATTTAGTTAGATGATGGAGATTTAATTTCTACGGAATATTTTAAAATATTCTTTATAATGTAAACAAATCAAAAGTTAAAATTTATTTTCAAAATAGTTATGTTATCTTTTCTCTATCATAATTTGGCCATAAAATTTCAAATAAAATTGTGATTTTTTGTTGTGTAAAATACATTTTTGAATGCATAAATAGATTCAACTCTTTGAAAAATCTCCGAGGCACTCAAATTCTATAGATTAAACAACTTAAACTCAAGATTTTAAAAATTTTGATTAAAATAACTAAAACAAAATGCTCTGAAAAAGACCATTTAGACTACGCCTAAAACAAATGGGATAAATCTCCATGGCTAAGAATATTATTTCATATTATTAAACATATTTTTATCATTTTTAAATTTTCGCAAAGTGAGATGTATCACGAAGTGTGTGTTTTAATGTTTAAGCGTTTTAATGGTTATTATAAATTGATGCTTATGAACATTTATCAATAATTTAATTTATATGTTTATCTACTTATAAGAATAAAATAAAGTTAAAGTTAAACGGTAAACTAAGTTTTAAATTTTTTTGTTAGCTAATATTAAGTGCATAAATGAATTAAGTATCTTAAAATACATATGAGAGATTTTAATTATCAGATAGTGATGATTAAGGCTATATGATTCATTTTAATAGTTTCAATCCCACTTCTTGACCTTATTAAACATTACCCAACACAATATCAAGTAATTAATCTTAATTTGTATAATAGATAAAATCAAGTTAAGTGATTCTAAAAATAATGAAGATTAACGTCATGGCCTTTCCTTTCATTAACTCCATTATTATGCCTTTGAATGGTTAATTCTAGACCGTGGTTAATAATTCATTTGAATGGTTAATTCCTGATTCTCTAGTCAAAACTTCAACGCTGATGATGTGGATGGTACGCTAAGGCGGGCGCGTTGGTCCTACGAAATCACGTGCAAATCTTCGGAGAAGTTGGGAGCAGGGTGTTGGTGTTTGGTATCAATATATTATGCATCAGCTACCATTTGAGAGAATATACTTTGTTCTTTTAAACTCTGGTCTGTTCCCACAGGCCTGTGATTGCAGAGGTAGCTCCTTTATTTATTAACTTCACAACTGACGGTGCAGATGTTGATTGGCAATCCAGTAGCTAATCATGTCGGATGTCGGTAGTTGTGATTGTAATTGAAAAAATCATGTTGAGAGAAGTTCTAAGTATATATAGTCTATTTATGATAGATTTTTCTGCGTAAATCACATTTGTCGACATATTTCAAACCAACCAGTGTGCTAAATAGTTTGAGTAGAGCCTTCAACGACTAACTTGACCAATGGCTAAATTTGATATGGATCACAGAAGCCTCAATTCTACTATATATAGTCTGATTCAAGATTACCTAATTAATCATCTTCCTTACCTAACTATTAAACCACATTCTCAAAACTACAAAAAAAAAAAAAAAAACTTACTTACCACTATTTGCTTTGCTATCATGTGCTTACAGCTGTTAACATCACGTGCTTACTTTGCTTTCATGTGCTTACAGCTGCTAACCACATATTTAGTAAAATATTTTTCATAATTTTAGATTTGAGTTTTATAAATCATATAATTTAAATATTTTAGATTTTTTTTTTAAGATGTTGAATTTATTTATATATTATTATTATTATTTTTAATTTAGATGAAAAATTAAATTATTTAAAAAAATTAATATAAATAATTAAATGAAAATTTCTTCCTTAAAATAATCTTCCATGTAAAATCTGATAAAGGTAATATACTGAATGGTAATATACTGAATAATGTTGGAGACTGTTTTTATTTTTATTAGATGAAAATGTTAATAATCTGGTTAAAGAAAATACTAATAATCTGCTTTAAAAAACATGTAAAATCCGATAAAAGTAATATACTAAATAGTGCACTCAAATAATGCCACTTCATTTCTATAAACAACTAACAAACCAGAAACAACTTAATGATGAGGATGCCCCCGGCAGGGATCGACCAACGCCCCCCACCCAATAAGCATTGTGTTAGCTTCTCACTTCCATGGGACTAATCTGATGAATACCTTTCTTACTAGTATATCCTAAGCTTATACGAGCTCATATTTTTATTTTTATTAGATGAAAATGCTAATAATCTGGTTAAAGAAAATGCTAATAATCTGGTTAAAAAACAACAGTTATGCTAAGTTATTGGGCTAAAAATGCAGTTGAAAAACAATATGATACATTAACATAGTTATTCTTTTTGAGTGGCATTTGAGCTCTGTTTTGATTTTATATGACCAGGTTAACCAAAACTTTTTCCCTGCTTTGAATGGCAGTGCCATTGAACTTGAATCCCTATATGTTTATATTTTTCCTGGTTTTAGGAAAAGTGATGTTTATATTTTTCTTGGTTTTAGGAGAAGTGATTTTGTATGATGTCTTACTTTTGAAAATTTCAACCTAATTTTGTAAAACTGGGTTGATTTTATTTTTAAATTTAGTTATTATTATTTTTTTACAAAAATAATTAAAACAAATAGATGCATACATATTAAAATAATTAAATAAATATAAATGAAACTATATAATAATTATATAAATGAATGTCTACACATTTTCAAAATAGTTAAATAAATATAAACAAAATTATATAATAGTTATCGGAACACGTTCCAATATATATATAATTTATTTTTAACATTTTAAAAATGGTGTTTAAGTCTTTCGATAAGTTTCCACATTTACTTCATCACTTTTGTAGTATTTATTTAGAGATCCAAATTATATGAACACTAATAAGATATAAAATGAGCTCATTGTTAGAGAGTTGAGATGCAAAAATTTAATCAATGTGTTTTTCTTGTTTCTTTTTGTTTTGTTTTTTTATTATTATTTTTTTTTTATGACTATCTACCAAACACATAAAAATAGAAATCGAGTTCATTGTTATAGTGTTGAGATGCAAAAATTTAATTAATGTTTTTTTATGACTCTCTATCAAACACGTAAAAGTAGAAATAGCGTTCAACATAGTGTTACATTGTGTCTGAAATGAAGGATTGATAT
Source organism: Pinus tabuliformis (assembly GCA_031772625.1). Lineage (NCBI taxonomy): Eukaryota > Viridiplantae > Streptophyta > Pinopsida > Pinales > Pinaceae > Pinus > Pinus tabuliformis. Next base: position 186,528,686 of record CM062815.1, read on the forward strand.
AGAGTTCAACATGATATTTGAAATTGGTTTAAAGAGAAGAGTGCGTTTTTTCTATTTGTGAATTTCTTTGTACAGTTGGATTTTGGGAATTTTTTTCACTGTGTTTCAATTTAGGAATTGCCATTTTTATTTGGTGAAGTCTAGTATAGATTTCTTGGAGATGGAATTGGATGTTGTTCCTCTTACTACATCACTTAATTTGGGTTTTACAAGGAATGAAATGAAAGACAAGAAAAGAAATGAAACACACACAAAGAGAACACAACAATATAATGAAAACCACTTATATTAATAAATAAAGTGGCAGAATATTATAGTACACAAACTAGGTAACATGGTGGCAGTTATCTTTTAAAAGAGAGATATCTCAATATTATAATGAAAACTCGACTTCTATTAATACATAAAGTGGTAGAATATCATAGAACACAAACTAGGTAGAATGGTGGTAGTTATCTTTTAAAAGAGAGATGAAAACTAATGCATTCGTAAAAGCTATTACAAGAGGTCAAAAGAATGACCTTTTAACATAAAGAAATAATCGTACATATCCAAAACCCTAACCTTAGAAAATGAAGTAACTGTTAAACACACATGGACAGCAAAGACAATGTGAAAGATAAATCATGCAGTACATTTTTTATTAACAAGAGATTTACATTTATAGTACATTATGTGACTCTTGGGTTTCAGATCCTAAGGTCTCTTGGACTGCTTTGGTCTATTCGGCTTCCACACTAATCCATTTAGGATTAGGTGTCCAACATTCCCCCCCTTAATCCGAAGGGTTATGTATGAGTCCAAGAAAAAAGCTGTAATACAAAATGTGCAAAAAATGCATAGCAGCACTAGGCTGAATGTGCTCTATGAAATGTTGGTATAAAGGGCAGTGGTTTAAGGATGACTACCAACACTGGAACGCTTAGTGCAGTTCCCAGAACTCTTCCAAAACTGGCAAGAAACTGAAGTTTTCTGCTAGAGGAAGTGATCCTATTGTTTTAAAGAGGGAAACCTTCAACCATAAAAGGGAGGTCTCACCCCGCATAAAAGGTAAAACTTCAACCTGAAAAGGGAAGTCTCAACCTGTGATGGTTTAAGGATGACCAACAACTCTGGAATGCTTAATGCAATTCCTGGAACTCTTCCAAAACTGGCAAGAAGCTAGAGTCTTCTGCTAGAGGAAGTGTTCTCAATTGTGTTCCTGGAATTCTTCCAAAGCTGGCAAGAAGCTGAAGTCTTCTGCTAGAGGAAGTATCCCAGATCGCCAACTGAAGGCATGTTCACGGGCATCTTTGTCTCTGGCTACAACTCTAAAACTGGTGTGGCAGGTTGTGGCTCAGGCTCGCTTGATGTGACTTTGAAGCTTGTAGATGACCATCATTTCCCCCCCTGTCAGATACAAGGTGAGATGATGGAGGAAACTCAACTGCAAGACTGTTCAATATTCTGGAACAAGTTCTGACATGTGTTTGGAATATCTTCTTGGCTGTTGATGCCCATTGCCAAGAAGCGATCCATCCAAGATGAATCTTTGTTCTTGCAGGACATTTGTTTTTGAAGCATCTGTTTGAAGAATGGCTAGTTTTATGACAGTGCTTACATGGATGAAGATCAAAACAGTGATCTTTCAGATGGCCAACTCGGTCACAGTGTTGGTATTTTACAATCTGTTGTTTTTGTTGTTGTTGTTGCTGTGGAAGAGGGGCAAAATCTGGAACAGCTGAAGCTGAACTGTCATGAATGAATCCAGCACTCTGAAACTGAATGGGCTTGGCATAGTCTGGAATATGAAAGTACAAGTCCTTGTCATATCCAAGACCAGTTCTGTGCTTGTTGTGGACAAGCTGTTCCCAAGGTCTGATGATGGGCTTGGGAAGTGTAGACTGAGTTTCTGCATCTGCATGTACAACTACTGCTTTATTGGATTCTGGATCTGATTCAACCTCAATCTTACTAATTTCACCACTTGCTGGTTTAACCTTGAACAACATATTGTTTTGAGCAGAAAACAATTTGGAATGACAAATCTGTTGAAGCTCATCTTGCTGGAACTGAGATTCTAGTTGCAAAAAATCAATCTTTTCTTGTGCATCATGCAGGCAGGTCTGAATTTCACAAAGAGTGTCTTTGCTAACATTTACCTTCCCACCAATAGTGGAGTGTATTAGTGTATTCAGTAACTCTAATACATTATCAAATCTAGCCATTGTCTCAACAAAGAAATGAACACTCAACAATCCTAGTGGAGACTATAGCAAGTCTACACAAACCCCAGCTATTGAAGATTTCAAAAATTAAGAATATCAGTTTGAAAAATACATTGTCCAATACCAGACTTTCAGAGATTCTGTTCTTTAAATTCTGTAGAAATTTCACATATGACTAGACTTTTTAAATTGAGTTACGTAGCTGATTCCTTCAAACTTTATAGAACTTGCCTCTATATCCCTTCTGGAAGCTCAGGAATGCAAAAAGAATAAAAAATCCGTGAATACCAGCAATGGAGACACGGCTCAAACTCCACGAATATACACAAGGGTAGCTCGACCTCTTCCTTCAATAATAAATCCAAGAATCTCAACCCCTTTTTTTATTGGAAAAGACCCCAATGATGTAAAAACTTCACCGAAGGTATTCAAAAGGCACTTAACTAATTCCAGCTAAGAATTTAGCCAATCACTAACAGATTTGTGTCCAGCAAGAATGAGAGGCTCAAAGTCCTTCCAACACAGATACAATAGATATGTTTCACCCTTAAAATGCTCAGGTATACCAAGATACGCTTTGTATGGATGCACAACTAAATGACTTCTTCCTTCTTCGAACTTCAACTACAGGAATGGATTACATATACCTCTGATATATCAACTCTAATAATAACAGAGATCTGAAGTAGAATATACCAGCAAATGTTAGGAAGAATAGTGGCTATAGATAAGTGTTATAACATCAAAGAAGCTCCATCATTACAGAGAAAACACCACAGTGATAATATATGCAACGTATTCAGCTCCAAGACAGAGAAATAAATGTGGAGTGTCTTCAATATATTCACAGCCACACATCCAATGAGATGAGGAAGTTTGAGACCCTCTATAGCAGAGGTACATCACCAAACATCACTTCCAATAGTCTATACTCATTAAGATTTCAAGCACAGGTATAGTGATATGCTGCTCAACTGAAACAACCACAGAAAATACAAGTTTGTAGCCTTGGGGCTAGATCATTCTTTATGCCCTTACCCTCTCCCCAACTACAACTCACACAATCTTCCAGAATGATTTTCTGTTTGCATTTTGTTCACACCAGCAACTGGCCAAACTTATATCAAAATTTCTTGGTCGAATCTCTTCATCGATTTGAAAACGCTTCTGGACGACACATTCTTGATGTTGTTGCAAAGTTTGATTTCAATCAATTCGCACTTCAACCTTCTTATAAAGAAATTCTCTCACTGAGCCAAAGCAGTAACCGTGGTTATGATGCTACAAATGGCATCATTTACGGTCCCAATCACCTCGACTTATATGTCATTACAAGCTTACGCAAAGCGCCAAAATTCAACTGCTTCCCCACCTCACAGAAATACACAAAATACCAGCTCATATATCTTTGACGAATCCACCATGCTTCATTTGTTCCTTGCAGCGCATTTACCGATTGTTTCACATTCCATGGAGATGATAATGCATGGAAGTAGCTTCCTTACGGGGACACATGCATACAGCTTCCAGCGTATGTGAGCCACACGAGCAACGTATGGGAATACATTTGCCACCCTTGTCACAACAACATTACTTGCAATGTGTGAATCTGGAAGGTGCAATCAGTGCTCAGAGAAGAATGGTTGAACGAATGCTGGGATTTCAGTGCGGTACGAGAGATCAACAAACTTCTAGAAAATGCTCGTTCTGTTGCTTCTAGGGATAATGGTAAATCTGTTTGTACAACTATAGAGTGGCTGGAGAGAAATAACATTCTCCATCACACGTTACGATCCCAGGTCCAAAATATTATGAGGCTTCTGCGAGACATTATATGGCTCGATAATGAGAAACCCTTTTTTGGTCTTGTTGGCACTACTCCAGCAATTGCAAATAACCAGAGAATAACAACCGTCACTGAGCAGAATGTAAAGATATTAAAGGAATCAGCATCAACACTGAATAAGTGAAAAAGGGTCCCACATATGCTCAGATAGAACTATGTGGTTATAAACAGAATGTATTAAACATCCAAATGCATGAGCACTCGATTGTTGATACCAATAAATATACTAGAATTTCCAGTATGAATCGACAAAAAAAGCAATGCCTGGAATCCTTGAATGAACGTAGCTTTCAAAATACACATGAACCCAGAGGAACCATTCCTCCAAGTGAAAAAAACACCACTTACGTATCTTGCTTCTGAAATGGATCACTGAAACCGAGAAAATGGATCTCGTGAATAAGACCGAGAGCCATGTCTAGACTCTAAATCATTTAGAGAGACCTTCAATCAACCTTGCAGCAACTGTTTCAAATTTCTTTTCGTTATTGCTTCAGTTGAAGAATACCATACTCCATATGGTACATAAAGAGAATACTCGTGTACATAGAATCTAAAGAGACAAATTAACTCCAATGATTTCTATTGTCAAATATAATTTTAAGAGAAGTTGCCAACGATGGGTAGAGATTCAATCAGCTAGCACGATCAATCCACTCTCATGTCAACATTACCCACTTATGGAAGATGAAAAATCCAATATTGCTGAGTCGGTCTCACGTTTAAAGATCTTCAAGATTGATGGCCAAGTGTCGCGTGAACCAGCATCAAGGATGTGCAGATGCAACAAAACAGCGTTCAATGCATGGCACAGCGCTTCCAGAATCTTACTACAGTCCAGATGGTCAAATTGCAGGTTGTCCAGCTGATCTCAAGGGCATTCTACTCAGCGATTCAGAGGATTCTCCAGGCCAGCGCTAAAAATACCATGGACAGCGTTTCTTTTATGAACCGTTTATGAACAGTCAGGATAGCCAGAGAGCGCAGGTAATGCAAGGGTCAGGACTGTAAAAGACAGAGATGTCAATCAGGGGAGGCAACGGATTTCTGGCAGGAAATGGCAGATAACACTTCAATGTTTAAATCAAAGGGCCAGCGTTACAAATTGAGGAATGCGCAGAGGCCATAGTGAGGAATACATTGCAGTCAGAGATACGTTCTTGCTGGGGCAGAGATGGCAGGTCTGAGCAATGAGCGTTTTTAGAGCATAGGTGAATAAAAATAGCGCTGGAGAAATAACAGATTGCAGCTAAAATTTAGCTGAGACAATATTCATGAGAAAATATAAAATTTATGGCAGAAATAAACTACACAGAGAGGCCATAAAACAAATGGCTCAAATTAATTTATGCAGGGCAGGGATACGCCTGCTCTGATACCATGTTAAACACACATGGACAGCAAAGACAATCTGAAAGATAAATCATGCAGTACATTTTTTATTAACAAGAGATTTACATTTATAGTACATTATGTGACTCTTGGGTTTCAGATCCCAAGGTCTCTTGGACTGCTTTGGTCTATTCGGCTTCCACACTAACCCATTTAGGATTAGGTGTCCAACAGTAACAAAATATTTATGGGCCCCAAGGTGGTTAGTTGGTACATCAACCTCCCAAGGGTGTAACTTTGCATAGAATATCTATTTGGGGTGCACAATAGTTCGTTGGAAATAACTATCAAAGGATTACAACTTTTACCTGGCCCCTAGTCCCTTGAATTTCTAAAATGAATAGTTTAGTGACTCAAAACACCCCTAGTAGCTTGGGACCCAAAAAACAATAGAAAAAATTCCAAGAAGATAGAGAACCATTGAGTCAGTGGAATACGAGGATGACCACAGATATCCACCTGGATCGCCACTAATCCCTTCCTTGATGGAGAATTAAAACCACGGGTCACAAATTCTAAAGCATGTAATTTCCTCTTTTTTTATAACAACATGTTAATAATTGTTTTGACCTTAAGGTTATAAATGGTATCATGCTTACTCAAAACTATCTTGAAGGGAATGGAAGGAGCAGATCAATTTGTTCATGGTGTCCTTGGGCCTTTGCTACTATAGGCATCTTTCTAAAAGCTCTCTATAGTCCATCTACTCAAGACCAAGATTCAAAAGTTTAGAACAACAGAGGGAAAACACACACCAATGGAACAATCCCAAATTTTGAATTTCGATCACATTCTCATTGGTACCATCACCCATTATGTACTAGCGAACTACCATAACCGAGATTTCCAATTCAGAGCTATAATGCTAAGAAAATTGATATTTTACCTCAATAAAGATAAATGCAATAGACCTAGCTGAAATATCTATTGTGTTCAGTGTTGAGAGTTGAGAGATATTGTCTAACTGTGAAAAATAACCAAGTCGATACATTGAAACCCCAAATAACATGTGGTTTCAATGTCAAGGAATAGGTTAAACATATTCCCAGTCATTGACAAATAATACCCCATTTTTGCTTGTAACCATATTAGCCAAAATTTTAGGTTGTCAGAGTATATGGCACCATTCCATTAATTCAAAGTTGTGGCAACCACTTATCATCCCTTTCTAAATAGAAATTAGACAAAACTTTGCAATGATATTGTTAAAAATCTATATTTTATGACTAAGTTTGCGTCTCCAACCTAATTAGTTTATTGATTTACATCATAATAATTGGATCGAGTCCTTGCAATAGAAAATATGTTTTTTGTTGCTTTCCAAAATAACTTTGAAACTCCATTCATAGGTATAAATTTAAAAACATAGCATAACAAAATAAGAAGACAAAGCAAAATAACTACAAACGTGGGCCTTCTTCTTTGCAAGAAGTCACAATGCATGGTGATTAGCCACTTGGAATACTAATTAATATGCATCGTCAGCTATGAAGTTAATAACATCAATGGAGTTACTAGCATATATTCTCTGAAATGGTAGCTCATGCATAATATAATTGGTATCGATGCCTAATGCTTGCACCCAACTCTCAGTTTCCTCGCATATTTGCACATAATTTCGTATGCCCTGCCTACTTTGGCTTTCAACTTCATTTACATGACATCTTGATTCCCATGAAAGAATTTATAATATAAAAATAATAGTTGTTCTATAATAAAAAATTAATAGTTGTTCTATGTACATCGATCTAGAAACACACTATGATATGTGCTCATAATCACCTTCCATTCTATCGACCAGACTTGACATACCATCCACCATAAACAACATATGGAATGGTCGATGCCATGGCGTTTTCCATTACATTGTTGTGCAACTGCCCTCAACCTTCTTTACCCTTATTATCACCGCGGATTAGAAAATGTGTTGACCCATCAATTATCTTTCGTTGACAAAAAAATTAAACCAAAATTGTATAAAGCGGAAATTAGGGGAAATATATATATATATATATATATATATATATATATATATTCAAGTTTTAATTGGTGCATAAAGTTAGAGTCATATTGGATAATCATTTTTTTTTTAATTTTAAATTTTGTTTATTCAAGTTTTGATTGATGCCTAGAGTTGGAGTTTTATTAGACAATCATTATTTTCGCCTCCTGTCACATGTACATAATGTGTAGGCAACATAAACATGATTAGATGTATCACAGTTGGAAATGTAGAAAGATGTTCAAATAACTTCAACCAAGTGTATCTTGTGATGACACCCATTCCTACACAAACATGATGAGACATATCACATTTGGAAACGCAGAAAGATGTTCAAATAAACTCAACCAAGTATATCTTGTGATGACACCCATGAGCATGGTCCATACTAATTAGGGGATTTTTGAGGTCTAAAATGGGCCTCCTAAGGATATTATAAAATAATAGTGGAAATAATAAAATAAGATTAGATTACATCATCAAGTTTTAGAAGGAAAAAAGACAAAACTATTTTTTCAACTCATATTTTCAACTTATCCCCATATGGGTTTACTCAAATTTCAAGCGGAAACACTTGTTGGATACAGAATTTGATTCCTCATCCAAGAAGTACCCATGTTGCATACTTTCGATGGACCCTGCTACATGAAAAATGAGAAATACATGAAAAACGTGATTGCAATCACGTTTTTTCATGTATTTCTCATTTTTCATGTAGTAGGGTGCATTGAAAGTATGCAACATGGGCACTCCTTGGATGAGGAACTAAATTTTGCATCCAACAAGTACTCCTGCTTGAAATTTGAGTAACAACATAAGGAGATAAGTTAAAAATACGAGTTGAAAAAATAGTTTTATTATTTTATTATTGTTTAATGTTTGTACTTTTTTACTCCAAAAATGGTAAATCATCCCCCCCATGGTTGACATCATCATGTTGAATCCTATTGGTTCTTAGAAAATTTATTTTGGTTGTACATTTTTCTTAGGAGGCCCATTTTAGACTTCAAAAATCCCCTAATGGATTACTTAATGACTTATATACACATGGTCTTTAGGATTACTTAAATGACTTTTGTATTTTTGCACAGAAGGTGTCCTTTTTTGAAGTTAGTCAAGCTAGATATTCATTTATCCATTTCATCTCACTTTAACATCTATCTATCTGTCCTTCTGTTGTTGTTTCGCCCATTAAGTGATATCTGTTCAAAATTTGAGATACCCGTAAACAAGGAAAATTGTTGACACCTAATCTTCATGATTGGGGGAATTTGTAAATAAATAAATAAATTAGGAATGTGAACAGTCATCGAGAGATGAACTGAACAATCACTCCTATTGTATATAACAATAGCCTACCTATGGAATAATAGACGAATCAGTTTTTTCTGCCTTTGGAGAGTTACTGCCTGGCCTGACATGGTATCAGAGCCAGTTCTAAAAATAGTTGTAACTCCCTTCATCTCTGCCACTGCCTCTGTCTTGAGCGCTACCACTGCCTCTGTCCTGAAATAGTCTGGCACTGCCTCAGTCCTGAGCACTGCTCTGCCTCTGTCGATGGCCTGACATGCCCAGAGATGCGTTGGTGCCTCTATGCAGACCTGTCCAAGATCATTTTGCTCTCACGTGACCGAGTTGCGAATTCTCTCATACACACAACGCCTTGAACCATGGTGAATTGTAAATTCCTTAGAACTTACACACGATTGCTTCAAGCATTTGTATATTCCAGATTCTGAGTACGCGGGCTTAAATGTGAAGTCAAGGGACGATTGCTTCAAGCATTTGTATATTCCAGATTCTGAGTACGCGGGCTTAAATGTGAAGTCAAGGTATAATCGTCCGCATCGTAGACAGTACTTCATTTAATTTAATTTCTTTGACGTATTGGTGAAGGCTTTCCGGAAAAAGAGCATAGCTATCGCCAGTGGAAGTGGGAGTTCCAGAGCGGAGAAGAACGCAGTCGTATTAACGTTTGAATGTTGAATGCGCAATGGTATTATCATTTTGAATTTTGAATGCGTTTGCATTAAAGCTGGTATCTGCTATTGTGTTCAATTCTTTGACTCCGGCGAAAAGAGACTTCTTTGTAAAGCTGATGACAAAGGCTTCTGAATTTAATCTTTTGCTTCATTGTGGACTTCTCGGTGAGGGCTTTTCTGAAATTTGCTGCCTTGAAATTTTTCACGAACAGTAGCTGAAGATTGCTTCCTTGAACCTACTTCATTGTCGATTTCTGCATTAGGCAACGGATTCTTTGAAACGCTGATCGGCTATTTTATTCAATTCTCTGAACTCCGTGAAAGATAAAAGGCTCCTTTGAAAAGCTGAAGTCATATTAACGTTTGAATGCGCTGTTGAATTAAAGTTGAAGTCGCATTAATGTTTGAATGCGTTTGCATTATTAACCCCGTTGAATTAAAGCTGAATCCGCTCACTATATTCAAGTATTGAATGTGTATTAAAGCTGAGCGCATCCGGGGAAAACACTGTGGGTATTAAAACTGAGCACTGTGGGTGTATATATATATATATTGAATGGTTTTCTTGTTTAAAAGAACATGAAAGGGGAGGATATTTTATAAATTTTGGAGACATTTGAAGAAAACTTAGTGCATAAAGAATTTGAAATCTGTTGCCCTTTTGAGTACAACTTCACTGTATATCAGCAGAAAGTTTTTTTTATCAGCAGAAGTATTTTTTTACAGAATGCATTCAATCATCTCTATGGTAGGAATAGTTCTCACTGGCAAGGAGAACTATCCTGAATGGTCCCGGATGATAAAACACACCCTCATGTTCAATGAGTTGTGGAAAGGAGTGTGTGTCAGAGAAGGAGACAATGACCCAGTGCAGCCTACATCAGACAAAGAGCTCGTCATTTGGGAAAACAAGAACAACAAATCCTATGCATTAATCGTAGCATCTGTAAATGAAGAAGTAAGTCGCCATATTTCATCATATTCAACTGCCTTTGAAGCTTTACAAAAGTTGAAAGAACTCTATGACTCACATTCTGCACTTGAAGTTGTTCAGCTCATGATTAAACTCTTCACTCTTGAACTGAAAAATAATGATCCTCTTGCTCTTGCATCTGAAGTAAAGTCTATAATACATGATATTAAATCCACTAAGGTTGAGCTGGATATCCCTCTTATTGCTTTTCTCAAGGCACTCTATCCTACCTACTCCAATTATCTTGAGTCTTTACAAGCAAATGGAAATCTTAAAGATATAACCTTTGACTCTCTTGTGAAAAAGTTTGTTGAAAGAGAGAAAGCCTTTAGAAAGAAGACAGTTCTTGAATCTTCTGAAGAGACTATGTGCCTTGCTCATAAAGAAAAGCATCCTGCTCAAGATTCTACAAGAGGAAGAGGTGGACGAAGAGGAAGAGGAAGATACTTCAGAGGCAGGGGGGGCAGACATTCTCAAGGAGAAAAGGCAGATCTGCATTGCATTCGCTGCAAACGAAATGGATCACATGATGCTTCTACATGCAAGCTACCATGCGACAAAATTGAGCAGAAAAGAAACCAGCAGAAAGGTAAAACTGATGATATAGACAAAGGTAAAGCACCTGAATCCGCTCACTATATTGAGGCACAATGTAACATTGGAGTAAATGAAGATTTGTTTAATGCTTCACTTGCTTCTTCGAAAAATGATTGGTTGCTTGATTCAGGAGCAACCTGTCATATGACTCATAGAAAAGATTTTTTTGAAGATTTCACTAACAATGTTGATGGAGCAGTATACTTTGCAGATCAGTCAAAAATCAAGCCATCAGGGCTTGACACAATCATGCTTAAACTGCCTGGTCTTCCAGACTTTCTTCTGGATCATGTTCTATATCTCCCACAGCTCAAGAGAAACTTGCTGTCCTTGGTCCACATCCGCCAACAAGGTCACTCCATTCATATGTTTGATGGCAAGCTTGAGGTAAGAAAAGCATCTGACCACTCACTTGTCATGAGAGGAATAGAAGAAGGAAGACTTCTCAAACTGCAAGGAACCTCTGCTCATGCACAACATTTCTCATATTTCTCATCATGAAGAAGGTACACTTCCATCAAGTTTATTATGGCATGCTAGATTTGGACATTTAAACTATGACAGTCTCCGCTTATTGAAGAAAAATGGTGTTGCTGGTTTGCCTACAATTCCTAGGAAACATAAGCAATGTGATGCTTGCATTCTAGGAAAGCATAACAAACAGTCTTTTCATGATTCACATTCAAGAGCACATAGGAAGCTTGAACTCATTCATTCAGATTTATGTGGTCCAATGCTTGTTCCTTCTGCAAATGGAAATAAATATATCATGACATTTATTGATGATTACACCAGAATGTGTTGGGTTTATTTATTGAAGAACAAATCTGATGCTTTTCAAACATTCAAGAATTTTCATAAATGGATTGAAAATGATGCACAATCTCATATTGGGTCTATTCGCACTGATAATGGAAAAGAATATACATCAAATGAATTTGAACACTATCTTTGCCAACATGGGATCAAACATCAAACAACCATGCCTTATAATCCCCAACAGAATGGTGTAGCTGAAAGAATGAATAGAACAATCTTGAATATGGTACGATCCATGCTTGTCTTCAAAAATGTAAAGATAATGTTTTGGGCTGATGTTGTTCTATGTGCTGCATATATAAAGAATAGATGTCCATCTAATGCTATAAGAAACAAGACTCCTTATGAATTGTGGTATGGACATGTTCCTTCGGTAAAACATCTCAGGATCTTTGGTTCCACCTGTTATGCTTTGATACCAAAGGTACATGGAAACAAACTTGGTGCTAGAAGTCGTAAGTGTATCTTCCTGGGGTATGCAAACACCTCTAAAGCATACCGCCTCTATGATGAAGTAAATAAAAATTTTGTTGTATCTAGAGATGTCATTTTTCTTGAATCATCCAAATCTGACAATGTTGTTGAGTGGCAACTTGATTGCTTGGATATATTTGAAAAAACGAAATCATTTCAAGAATTTGATAATCAAATTCCACATCTTGAAGGGGGGATTCCTATACTAGAAAAACATGTGGAATCTTCTTCTGAAGAACAATCTCCTCTGCATGAAACTCCAACAACGAATGATGCTTTAAGTGATGTAATTGATAGAATTGGGAGACTCAATCTTGATTCAGTCCCAACTCAATCAAAAGAGCCCGGACCATCTGAGAAAGGTCCCCCAAAGTGGCTGACAAAGACACTTGAAAGTGTTCATCCTGATGAAATTGGAAAAACAGGAACCAGAAATTCAAACCGACAAAATGGAGGTGATGTAGATGACTCTAATTCACCTGTTGATATGGATGTTACTTATGATTGTGAATTGAACTTGTCTACAGATTTTGAACCAACTTCCTTCAAAGAAGATGCTTCTCATGATGAATGGAAAGAAGCGACGCAAAAGGAGTATGATGCCCTCATAAAGAATGGCACTTGGAAGCTGGTTGATCCTACATTTGGAACCAAACCAATTGGCTGCAAGTGGGTCTACAAGAACAAGTACAAAGCTGATGGCTCACTTGACAAGCACAAAGCTAGGCTTGTGGCAAAAGGTTTTGCACAAAAGGAAGGGGTCGATTATGAGGAAACTTTTGCCCCCACAGCAAAATGGGCCACCATCCGGACACTCTTTGCACTAGCAGCTCAGAATGGCTGGAAAGTCCATCAAATGGATGTAAAAACTGCATTCTTGAATGGAGATCTAAAAGAGAATGTTTTTATGTCCCAGCCTGAAGGATTTGTTGTGAAAGGACACAAACAAAAAGTATGCAAACTTGTGAAGTCCTTGTATGGCCTCAAACAAGCACCGCGAGCCTGGTATGAAAAACTAACTGAGCATCTTCTGAAACTCAACTTCAATCATTTTGATCTTGATGATGCAACTTTATTTGTCAAGAAAGTTGGCAAAACAGTTGTATATCTTGTGGTATATGTAGATGATCTTTTAATGACAGGGAACAATGAAAGTTACATTGCATCCATAAAGAAGGAATTGGGGAAAAGTTTTGAAATGACTGATTTGGGATATGTTCATTATTATCTTGGCATTGAAGTAACCCAAAATTCAAAATCCATATTTCTTTCTCAAAAGAAATTCATTGGAGATTTGTTAAACAGATTTGGCATGACAGAGTGCAATCCTCTTTCTACTCCAATGGAACAAAACTTAAAGCTCACATCTGCTGAAGGAAAGGAATTTGAGGATGCAACAAAGTATAGACAGCTTGTAGGAAGTCTCATCTACCTCACTACTACTAGACCAGACATTTCATTTATTGTTGGAATCCTCTCCAGGTTCATGCAAAAGCCTTGTGAGGGACATTGGTCTGCTGCAAAAAGAGTTCTAAGGTACTTGAAGGGAACTCAAGACCTTGGAATCAAGTATACACAGGTGGACGACTTCAGCTTGATTGGATACTATGATTCAGACTTCGATGGAGACAAAGAAACTGGGGTATCTACTTCAGGATATGCTATGAGTCTTGGATCAGGAGCTGTCTCCTGGAGATCACGCAAACAATCAGTTCCAGCAGATTCCACAACAGAAGCAGAATACGTGGCAGCAGCTGAAGCAACGAAAGAAATTGTGTGGCTCAGGAAAATTCTTGAAGATTTGCAGGTAAAACAAGTACAATCAACTCCACTCATGATTGATAACACCTCTGCAATAAAGTTGGCCAAGAACCCAAAGTTCCATGATCGAACAAAGCATATCAATACTAAATATCATCTGATTCGACATCATGTTGAGGCCAAAACAATCCATCTCTGTCATTGTTCCACAAATGAGCAAATTGCAGACATCTTCACCAAAGCACTTGGAAAGGAAAAGCTTGAACGATTCAGAATGATGCTTGGACTCACCAACATCCCTTCAGATTAAGGGGGGGAATGTTGACACCTAATCTTCATGATTGGGGGAATTTGTAAATAAATAAATAAATTAGGAATGTGAACAGTCATCGGGAGATGAACTGAACAATCACTCCTATTGTATATAACAATAGCCTACCTATGGAATAATAGACGAATCAGTTTTTTCTGCCTTTGGAGAGTTACTGCCTGGCCTGACAAAAATAAATAGATTATTTAAAAGATAGAATATTTGCAAGGCATGACATCATAAATTTAGCTTTCCTTGCAAAAATTTTGAATTCTGGGCAACTCTTCTCGACGGGCCATAACTGGTAGGCCGCACCGGGAAGAATGACAATTTGGAAGAGTTGATGCAACTTCTACGCTGGACTGCTCATAACTTATGACTATGGTAGTGAGGAATTTTTTAATTCTTCTATGTGGGTGGAGGCTGTGTTGAGAAGAGGAGACAACTAAGTTCAGATCAGTGGGGCCGTGGGGCTTGGGCATATTGTGGGATATGGGGTCGATAGGTAGAAAATTAGGAGAGGAACATATAGATATCCTGAGGACCTCTAATATATCCAGGGTCGACGGTGGCGATCTCCACTGAGGCAGCGGGCCTATCAAGAGCAACATCTCTCCATGACAACTTGCAACAACTTACCTCTCTTCGGCAAGGTGCCCACAACTGTCTATGGGATGTGGGCAGGCATTTTTGTGGGGGTGCAACCGAGAGTGGAAGGAGGAGGTGCGTTGACCGATTTAGGGGTTTCATGATGCGTCAAATGACTGCTCAGTGAAGCTTCTGCATCTCATACCAATGATAGCTTTCGCCTTTTGTTGTTGCTCATAGAAATCGTAGTATGGTGACTTATCTTCGACGAGAGAAGGGAGATAGGTTTTGACCTCATGTTGCTGCTTGAATTCTCGCCATTTGTCGAAACTTAGCTTCTGCTCTTGTTGGTCATATAATTGTTGACCTTGTAGCTCAATGATACTCGAATAGTGGACATGTGAAGACGAAATCAGAGGTTTGTGCAGGTCGAAGTTTGCTTTGATGTCAAAATGTGAGAAATCGAAGTTATGGGCAGGAGTCAAATTCTAGCGGAATTGGTTAACCAATGGAGGACATTTATGACGTGTTTCTCTGTCAAAGATATGATTCTCTTAAATCAACAAAAAATAATCTTCATCAGCAAGTGATGAGATGATGCTTTACCACCATGTGAATATATGACGTTCAAAATTATTTAACCTTGCATTTGGTGTTTCATATTTATGGAAAAGTTTCAAGCATATATATTCCTTCCTTCTCAAGGACTCATTCTTTAAAAGTAACAAATAAAATAACCCATTTTCTTGTTTGGACCCTAAAAATAGTCTCCCAATGTAATAGCCTTGGTAACAAATCCATGTAATAAAGTTAATAAAGGAAAAATAAGACCAAGGTCATGGGACACGTATTCCAAGATGAATGGTGGGAAAAACATCGGCGAGTCTCTACAATGTTATGACCCTTCTAATATGATTTTTTTTACAATGGTTTTATTGGAGTGAAATGTGAGAATTATTAGATATTTTCCAAATTTAGTCTAAAGACAAAGGGTGGTCACAACACATTCTCTAGACCAGAATTTTTACTCATCTAGATGTTGTAATTGCTCAAATTGATGCAATAGCATCTGTGTTTATTTAGGTACATTGACAAGAATATCATGGTCATGCCTTTTTGGCCAGCTCCCAATTGTGGTGGTCATCTACATGATGTATTACAATTGAAGAAAAGAGCTCTAAATACCAAGGTTTTGGTTGTGCTTAAAGGGTAAAAAATCATTATATGGATATTTGAGAAATTGGGTTTATTATATTTGGTCCCAAGGAACGACATGGCAACAATTGAGACGATTTGTGATCACTTTTGCCAGGCCAGGAGGAAACTCCTCAAAGGGAATTGTGTTTTTGTGTTGAGATTGATCATAGATATATACATGGAGGGAGAGACTCTTGGGTTTCATCTCCTAGTGTTTCTTTAAATTCTAATTCTCTTTATTTTCTTATTTACAATATTTACATGGATTCACCTAATCCCAAAGATTAGGTGTCACCATTCCCCCCCTTAATCTGAAGGCATGTTGGTGAGTCCAAGCATCATTCTGAATCTTTCAAACTTTGACCTTCCAAGCGCTTTGGTGACAATGTCTGCAATCTGCCCATTTGTGGAACAATGACGTAGATGGATTGTCTTAGCCTTAACATGATGTCGAATCAGATGATGTTTTTTATTGATGTGCGATCATGGAACTTTGGGTTCTTGGAAAACTTTATTGTAGAAGTGTTGCCAATCACGAGAGGAGTTGAATGCACTTGTTTCTCCTGCAAATATTCCAGAATTTTCCAGAGCCACACAATTTCCTTTGTTTCTTCAACTAATTCCACATATTCTGCCTCAATTTTGGAATACACTAGGACTATTTGTTTGCGTGACCTCCAGGAGACAACTCCTGATCCAAGGCTCATAACATAACCTGAATTAAATACCCTTGTTTCTTTATCTCCATTGAAGTCTGAATCGGAATATCCAATCAAGCTGAGGTCGCCCACCTGTGTATACTTAAGTCCAAAGTCTTGAGTTCCCTTCAAGTACTTTAGAACTCTTTTCGCTGTAGACCAATGTCCCTCACAAGGCTTTTGTATAAACCTTTAGAGGATTCCAATAGCAAATGAAATGTCTGGTTTATTAGTAGTTAGGTAGTTGAGACTTCCTACAAGCTATCTATACTTTGTTGCATCCTCAAATTCTTTTCCTTCAATGGATTTGAGCTTTAAGTTATATTCCATTGGAGTATTCAAAGGATTGCACTCAATCGTGCTAAACTTGTTTAACAAATATCCAATGTACTTCTTCTGAGAGAGGAATATAAACTTCGGATGTTGAGTTAATTCAATACCAAGATAGTAGTGAACATAGCCCAAGTTTGTCATTTCAAAACCTTTCCTCAATTCCTTCTTTATGGATGCAATGTAGCTCTCATTGTTCCCTGTCATCAAAAGATCATCTACATACAAAACAAGATATAAAATCGTTTTGTCAACTTTCTTGACAAAAAAAGTTGCATAATCAAGATCATAATGTTTGAAGTTGAGTTTCAAAAAATGCTCAGTTAACTTCTCATACCAGGCTTGTGGAGCTTACTTGAGGCCATACAAGGATTTTACAAGCTTGCATATTTTATGTTCCTGATTGTTGTAGTTCCTAGAGATAGCCTTGGATTGCTTACAAGACCAGTGCCTGGGCACAAATAAATTGGTGTCTCAAATGATTTACAGGAAATTGGAGACATCACTTATGTTTATATCTATATATATATATATATATATATATATATATATATATAGATATAGTAAATGAGTTGGTTCATTTATCCAAATAAATAAAACATGAATTTATGGTACTTCCTCCCAAGTTCAGATCTCAGAAATATGCATGAAAATAGCGGAGGCCGAGTAATTCAAGGGCTTACAACTTAATAAGATTTTGCATAGCATATGAGAGAGGAAAAGGAGAAGGTGCAACTCATCACATAGAGCATAATGCTTCAAGAATTCTACGCTTAATGCATAGAGCTTGAGGCATTAAGGATTTCTATACTTATTTGAGTTACAAGCAGAACTAATTGGTGAAGGAGGGGCAGAATGCTATGTTTCATGTGTTGCAGATTTAAAGATATGCTTTCAATAACCCACACAGGTATATGCATCAACAGTATTGAGGCAAGTGAATATGTGATATAATTATAGGCACTTGCATTCACATTCAATACAAATAAATATATGAGGAAGCTTGAAACATTTCTAGCAGTTATAATTTGCATGAATACAGAGAGGAAAGATGAACATAAAATGAGATTTAACAAAAGGAACACATACTATAATACTTGAAGGGAATCACGATTATATCCTTGATATTTGGAAAAAGATCTGAGTTACAAAGAAAAATAGTCTGAAAATGGCATGTAGTCTTTTCTATAGAATTTCTGAACCTTTTCTAAGTCTTTCTTTCCCCTATTTATCTGGATAAGGGAGAAGAACATTCATTACAGAAAAATATCTCTCGCCTAATCTCAACTGTCGGGTTGACTAGTTTTATTAGTTAGAGATGGATCTGTGGCCCAAAACATTACAGAATTAAAAGCCTTATTGAAAGGAGGCATGTTACAGTACAACAAATAAATAAACATAAGATGTAAAATATACAAATATTTCCTTGCCCATCCTGTGATCATCTCTGTTGCAGGAGCAATTCTACTTAAGGTATGGCCTCATGCACTACTTCACACACCTTTGTATTTTCTTCCTTTAATTCATTCGGCACTGGATCCTGGACTCGTGTCACTATGGGCTTCTTCTGGATCAGCCCATCCTGTGCTTTGAATGCACCACCTGTTCCTCTTAAAATCATAGTTGCTGACCCATCAATCCCTTTAAACCTCGGTCTTGCACTATCGGTGCCTTGATGTGGTGGGTGATATGTATTACAACGTAACAACGCAGTCTCTCAGGTGCGGTTCTTTTTTCTCTAAAACAGGCGAAACGGGCATTTTTTTATTTCCCCCTTAGCCCCCCTTTATTATAGCCCCTCATGTGGCTTTACTCATATGACCGGGGGCTCGAACCAAGGGCTTATCCCTCAGGCGTTAAGCCTTTCAAACCCGTGTCTAGGAGCCTTTTCCATCGTATTGCCTAATCCCGCATATCGGCGCTTTACCATCCTTTTTCCTTAAGTTTCTTCTCAAAGCACTTGCGATCTCCGATCTGTGGGATCGGGCCGACCTAAGACATCACAATCGCACTGTGAGAGAGGGGGACCCTTTACCTTTTTCAATAGTGTGGGATGACAGTTCGGATGCGAAATCCTCCTGAGCTAGAACCACTAAAACATATTGCATCCGAGAGGGATTCCCGCATATCGCAATCGAAGGCACCTTACCTTTAGCTTTTCCTCTTAACAATTGTGATTGCCAATTTGTGGGGTGAAATCATCACTTCCACATGTCACCCTATGATTAGTGACACGTGGCACCCAGAAATGGCCCCATTTCACCCCTGAAAACATTGAAATTGGGTGACACATGTCATCTTCCATGTCATCATCAGTATTGCCATGTCACTAATGACGAAAACTGCCATGTCTTCTCTGAGGACCAATCAGAGGGAACCACTTGGCCCCTTGGAGGAGAGAGAAAAAGGTGGGTCGACCCTGTTTTTGCATGGATATACTTTGTTAGTGAATTTCGATCCTCCCCAACAATTTTGCACTAAATGACAATATCACAATCCCACAAGGTTATTGGGGGAGTAGCCCCTTTGTTCTTGTGATTGCCAATAATGCAGGATTGCGGGATATCGCCATGTGGAGGAGAGAGAAAGGGGCAACCCACTCCATTTTGTTCCTCATTTCCTTTGTTAATTGTTTTTGTCCTCCCCCAACGATGTTACACTACATCTCACAATCGGTCCCCCCAAGGTTTTTAGAGTGGCAACCCTTGGATCCGCCGGTAGGCCAACATGCTGGATTTCGATATGCGGGGCCTATTGTGATTGCGGGATTGCGGGGTCGCCAAGATGTGGGATTGCGGGGTCATCGAGATGCGGGATTGTTGTGTCGCCGAGATGCGAGATACCTCCACGTGGAGGAGAGAGAAAGGGGTATTGCCCACTCTTGTTTTGTTCCACATTTCTTTAGTTAACCTTTTCGGCCCTCCCCTAGGGATTTCACCTTATGTCGCAAGATCGGCCCCCACAAGTTTTGGAGTTTGTTGTGATCGTGGGACTGCCAATTTGCGGGATGCGGGATTGCGAGATGCCCGCATATTTAGCCATTTTCTTAGTTTTCTAGGCTTTCCAAAGGCAATCTTCAACAAGCTCTAACTTTAGATCCATGAGTCCTTTTATTGGACTTCTATATATCACTGGAAAGCTCTTTCTGAGAACTAGGAACTAGAGAGGGTTTGATTAATCTCTAAGATCTTCTGTGGCCAGGGAAAGTGGCTCCAAACTTCACTGCTCTTGGGAAACCTTGACCAATTGAAACCCACAATGCAGTGAGTGACAACATTGGCTCCAACTGGGGACAATGCCTTGCTAGCAAGGTACTGAGGACCTGCAGACCAGTAGCCTTTCCTTCCATTGGGCATGGATTTATTCTTAAACAAAATATAATTATGTGAAAAAATACTTTTTTGATAATAAACTGAAAAATTCAAATAACAATTTCAACACACACACTGGATATTTACAATGAGCAAGAGACAGATATCTCTAATTTTGAAAATAAAATTTTAGGAACTGACCATTTACAGGCAGTTCCAATAGTTCACCATCCAAGTTTTCAAGCATGTAAGTGTTATTTCCCCTTTCTTCTGCAATCTTGAAGGGGCCGAACCATAGCAGATCAAACTTCCCATGTTTTCCTTTGTCTTCTCGTCAGACATCCCACCTAAGAACTAAATCTCCTTGCTAAAGAGGTTTGTCCTTAGCCTTCTTGTCAAATAGAGATTTCATCCTTTACTGGTAGTTTGAAAATTTGGTCCCCACCTGCTCTCTGTTCTCATGAAGCTCCACCAACTGATTTATCCTTCTAGTCAAGGAGCTTGGCTCTTCCTCGGCTCCTTGTAGCAACTTAGCAACTGGCATTGCTATTTGGATAAGGAAGACGACAAGCTTGCCATATACTAGCTCAAAAGGTGATTTCCCAGTGGATCATTTGGGCATTACATGGTTAGCCCACAAAGAAAACTTTAGTTGGGAGTCCTAGTTCCTTTGATTTTCAGTGATGGTCTTCTTTAGAACCCTCACCACAGTTTTATTGGAAGATTCGACCAAGCCATTCCCTTGAGGGTAGTGTGTAGTGGAGTGTCGAATAATTATATTGAATTTGTGGTAAAAGTTGGTAAACTTGACAGATTTGAAGAACTGTGCATTATCAGTGAAGATTTTAAAAGGACACCCAAAGAGGGATAATATGTTCTCCTCCATGAATTTTATCACCATTGAGTTAGTAGCATTTCTAGCTGGGATAGCCTCTACCGACTTGGTGAAATAGTTAATGGATGTTAAAATCCATTTGTGTTGGCCACTAGAAGGTGGGTTTATTTATCCAATGAAGTCCAATCCCCACTATCTAAAAGGCTCCTCTACGTGCACAGGAATTGTGGGAGAGGAGAAAACTTCTATCTTTCAAAAAGCAATTGGCATTTCTGGCAAGACCTGACCTCAGAATAAACATCTCCAAACAGCATGGGCCAGTAGAATCTTGCCTTAAGGATTTTGTGTGTTGTTGTCTTCCAACTGTAGTTTCCTCCACAACCTCTCCCACGGAAATCCTTGCTAACTTCATGGGTTTATCCCTCAACTAAACAAAACAGTAATACCCCCATTGGGTCCTTCTAGTAGAGCAGACCATTAGATATAATGTATTTTTTTTCCTGCAATCTCAGACTTTGGTATTTCGATCTATCGAGTCCCAACGGGCATCTTAGGGATAAGAGGTAGTGAACACTATTCTCGTACTTAGGCGATCCTTCATATTTGGCATAGATCTTCTGCTCAGTTGCTATAATTCCCCTCTGGTGGTCCTCTGGTCTTCCTTCCTCTATGATCAAGCTTATCCCTAGAGCTTGGCAGTTGGATTCAGATAAAATCTTGGCCAACCCCTGGCCTTTGATGAGCTTGGTAGGCTTTATTTCTAGCTCATATTATTGTATTTTATCTATCCACCTACCCCTCTTTCCTTTGTTGTCTCCCTGCACTAGGATGTCCTTGACTCCAGTCGTTGGGACGAAAACTATGATTCCTTATTGCAGCACATACATACAGAATGAATTCAGTGCCTTGACCAATGCATAGGCTTGTTTCTCCAGTATATTGTATTTCAGCTTAGCATCCCTTATGACATGGATGAAAAAGGCAATG
Source organism: Pinus tabuliformis (assembly GCA_031772625.1). Taxonomy (NCBI): domain Eukaryota; kingdom Viridiplantae; phylum Streptophyta; class Pinopsida; order Pinales; family Pinaceae; genus Pinus; species Pinus tabuliformis. The sequence goes on from CM062815.1 coordinate 186,550,995, forward strand.
GGCTGCTCATAACCTTCTTTATTTTTCTGTAATAGCACAACAACAATGGTATGTGGAGAGGCAAAAGAAAAGATGTAGAAAGGCACTGAATAGTCAGGGATGACTAGCACTAGGGCCTCAGACAAAGCTTCTTTGATCTTAGTGAAATAATCATGGGGGACAAAGCTCCACTTAACATCATTCTCCTTCTTGATCATGTATGTGATACCTTTGACTATCTTAGCATAGTTTGGTATGAATCGCCTTAAAAAATTTATCCTCCCCAAAAAGGCTTGGAATTCTTTCTTGTTTCTGGGCAAGGGAATAAGGATGATGGCTTTCACTCATTCAGGATCAATCTTTACTCCTTTCTGTGCTGCTATGTGTCTAAGCAACATCCCCTCACTCAGGGCAAATTGAGATTTCTTAGGATTCAGAGAGAGGCCATGCCTCTTGCACTTCTTGAAGGTAAGATTTAAATGGAGGATATGATCTTCATCAGTATTAGAAAAGACTGTGATTTTGTCTAAGTAGACTACCATGAATTTATCTTGCTCGCCTACGAAAGCTATGCCCATAGGTCTTTGAAATGTGGCCTCTGCATTTATCATCCCGAATGGCATGCAGGCATACATGAATGTTCCCCACAGGGTGGTGAAAGCAGTCTTTTTCTGGTACTCAGGGTGGACTGCAACTTGGTTATATCCTGAGAATCCATTCGTCATGGACATTCTGGCTGCACCCACTACCTTCTGCAATATATTATCCATCTTGGGAAGAGGGTAGTTATCTTTTAGAGATGCCCTGTTTAAATTACGGAAGTCCACACATAGCCTTATCTCTCTGTTCTTTTTTTGGACAGGGACCAGATTAGCTACCAACTCAGAGTATCTTAAAGGTACTATGATCTTGGCTTGCAACAACTTCCTTACCTCCTTTTCAATGGAGGGAAGTAAGAGTGGATTTATCTGTGGCTTTATCCCACTCTACAAAGGAATCTTATGCTGAATAGTATTAGTATCAAATGATTTCAAATCATCACAAGACCAAGAAAATACATCTTTGTAAGTTTTGAATAGATCTAAATACCTTTGTTTGTATTGCATGGGGTTTCCTTTGGATAACCTCATCGTATGGGGTTCCTTCTCTGATCCGATGTTGTAGTTTTCTACTTTCTCATCCTTCTCTGGGGCCATTTGTTTGGATGCTATGTCGTCTTTATTGAAAATTCTTTCTAGTGGAACAATTCCACTAGGGATGGTGTTCCCTTTTAGTTGCAATTTTTTTTTTCCTTGCCACGATGTCTTTCCATGAAGTGGCTTCTTGTTCCACTCCTTCTTCTTCTTGATCGATGGTGGAGTAGGAAAAATCCCCAACGAATTATATGAATCTTTTCACCTGATCTCCATCTTCGAATACCTACCAGTGTTTGACATTATCAGGTATTGAAGGCTTGTGTCTGACTTCTATCTCATATTTGAGGAGTGGATTCTGCGGGGGCCTGAATGTGCTTGCAGCTACCACAAGAGAGTTAGCCATCCTGTTTTCTTCCCTGGGCAGAAACTGGATGTTAAAGGCCAGGAAGAAGTTGTCCATTAAGTCCCACACTTCATTTTAATATGTCCTCAGCCTGGGGTGTTTGGCTTGGCATTGGTCTCAGATCTTCCTTACGACTACCTTAGAGTCTCCATAGACTGGTAGGCATTCAATTTTCATATTTCTCGCCATTTGTAACCCTAGGAGCAATGCTTCATACTTCGCCACATTGTTGGTCACCTCAAATTCGAGCTTGAATGAGAGAGGTATCATGCTTCCTTATGGAGATACCAACACTATTCCAGCTCCATTCCCTCTTTTGAGTTTGCCCCGTCGAAGTACAATTTCCATACTTTGTTTTCATTTAAGTGTTGGTATTTCAACTACCTTGTCAGGGGTATTGATGCTTCTTATAAGAGGTTCTCATCTTCTTCTAAGAATAGGTAGGAGATGTCACTATCCTTCCCACGCACTGGAGAGTTTTCTGAGCCTTTTGTTGGGGTCACGGTTTTCACAAAATTGGGTTCTCTGTACAGCCTCCTTTGCTCACCTCCAAAAATGGGAATGGTGGCATAAGTCAGATCTAGCTTGGTAGAGCCACCCACCTTGGAACCCCAAGATCTAGATAAGAGAATTCCAAAACGAGGAGTTATATAAGCCACCACTATATCCATTACCACACTCTTCACCGAGATCTGACCCAGGTTTACCACTAGATCATTTATCATGCTTAAGAACTTGACTCTCTTGGAGTCAAAGGAGTACAAGTCCTTGTATGGTTTGGTGATCTCTAAACCCAATTATTCCATTACTGATAGTGGCATGAGGTTGTGTGAGGCCCCAGAATCCAACATGCAATTATGCAAAAAAAGGTCATGGATCACCAAAGTCACATAGAAAGGCACAGTAGAAGGGTCCAACTCTTCCACATGCAGCCCGAAAACAACCATGGGCCTCTCCTCTTAGAGGTTCAAACTATCATGGGATGATGTTGAGGTGGTTGGATGCATGAATTGAGAGACTTGAGCTTTGTAATTAGGTTATTTTAGAAGCTCAGTCAGAGGAACAAGAATTTTTACCTTTTCCAACTCCTTTTGGAGATTGAATGTGGGTTGGGCCTTTTCTGTATCTCCTATCTTTGTTCTTTCTCCCTTCCCGCTCGTAGTTTTCAGCAGAATAGGTGCCTCCTTTTCTGTGTGCCCCTTAGGACCATTTCTCTCCTTATTTGTAGAGACTCCTGTCTTGGGTGGGTCAGGATGGAGCTTACCTTTCCCTTTGTCTGGTGCTGGAGGAACCACTTGGGGAGCAACTTCCCCTTGTTGTTCTGGTTCTCTCGTCCTCTTCTTTGAAGATCTTAGATTATACTTACGTTGGGGTTGTGTTTGCATGAACTCTGCAAACTGTTTGCAATAATAATCTGTATCTCCCTCATCTACAGCTGCTTCTCTGTGATGACTGGCCTCTCGATGAGTCATATTCTCATGTTCTTCTTCAGCAAAACCAGAATATAAATTTCCCTGCATCTCCTGTGCATCTGATGATTGTTTGTTGGGACCATCTTCCAAGTATAAGGGATGAGGGATCTAATCAAGCTGCTCTTTTCTTTCCCTTGGAAGTAGTTGCAGTGGAGGTCTTCTATATTGCGGGTTATAGCCCCGGTTGTTGACTTGAGAATTCTGTCTAGAGAGGTTCTTGTTCTCAATTTCAAGCCTTCCAACCTTTTGTGACAAACTCTTGATGAGTTTGTCCATATCGTCCCACTTTGGGTCTAATTATTCTCCATATCGACAAGAGGAGGATATCTCTTCTTTCCCTCCTTTGGGTTCAGTAGGTTCTTGCTTTACCCTTGACTTCCTTGCCGAGACCATATTTGCTTCCACTTCGAGAGAATCGATCTGAAGTTGGTCTAGAGTGAGATACTTCCTTTCTCTCAAGGTAAAACCGACATCAGACTCAAAAGATCCCAAGAAAAGCACACGAGCTACAGCTGGAGGAGGCTTTATGTCGGTTGGCAGGTTATTGTACTGCTTATTGAATCTTATGATAAATTCTGAAGTGTCCTCCTTTGGCATTTTTCTTATGGAATTAAACTAAGTGAGGAGGTACTCATGATTCCTCTTTTCTCCCCATTTCTAGGTGAACGCATTTTCCAGCTCCTCCTAGGTAGTGATGGAGGCATTTGGTAGGACTTTGAATCAATTTCTAGCTTCTCCATCAAGATGTTGTAGAAAAGTCTCATGACCACATCTAGTTGTTCCACATTAAGGTTCTCAGAAAAGGCACAAAAGGTTTCTACGTGTCTCTGTGCTATGTTGTCATCTTCCCCATTGAATATAGGTAGAAGCTTTAGGTAATCTTGGGGCATGACACTTAAGGGCTGGGGTAGATCAAGAGGTGCATACTTGTTTAGTAAAAATCTTGGAAGAGCCATTTGGATTAATGAAGGGGTATTTAAATTTTCTTGAGGAACTGGGGTCAAGAACATAGTGTTTGGAGGGGAAGGAGGGTATGTCAGGGCATTAGGAGTAAGTCCTGAATAGAGAGCAGTAGCATGCTGAGAACTGGATGAGGGAACTTCAAAGGCTGGTGAGATGGTAGCATAGTCACGGGGAGTTTTCTCTTTCCATATTTCTTGGAAATTAATTTTTCAGGGTCAGATACAAATGGGGCTTTCTGCTAGGATGTATCCGAGTAAGTATGAAGCATTTTCAAAGCCATGGTTATGAATGATAATGAGGGGGTGTGGAGTAATCAAGGTGATGTGAATGCAATCAGAACAAACTTCGCTCATCTACACGAAGGGTGCTCAATTTGTCGTATCCCTGGGGAAAAATCCTTCAATAAGATCCTTGACAATGGTGCCAAAAGATGTTGTAGCTCCCAGAGACAGTCTTGGATTGCTTACAAGACCAGTGCTTGGGCACATATAAATTGGTGTGTCTCAAATGATTTATAGGAAACTGGAGAAATCACTTATGTTCTATATATATATCAGAAATGAGCTGGTTCATTTATCCAAAGAAATAAAACATGAATTTCTGGTACTTCCTCACAAGTTCAGATCTAAGAAATATGCATGAAAATAATGGAGGCCGAGTAATTCAAAGGTCTTACAGCTTAATAAGCTTTTGCAGAGCATATGAGAGAGGATAAGGAGAAGGTACAACTCATCACATAGAGCATAAGGCTTCAAGCATTCTACACTTAACGCATAGAGCTTGAGGCATTAAGGATTTCTATACTTATTTGAGTTACAAGCAAAACTAATGGATGAAGGAGGGGAAAAATGCTATGATGCATGTGTTGCATATTTAAAGATATTCTTTCAATAACCTACACAGGTATATGCATCAGCAATATTAAGACAAGTGAATATGTGATATAATCATAGGCCTTTGCATTCACATATCAATACAAATAAATCTATGAGGAAGCTTGAAACATTGTGTTATGCTCTTAACCTGTGAGAAGATTCCAGAATACCAAATATGCGAAGAAATACAACCCAAAACATAGAACAAAATGAGAAAAACAACAAGTATTTTTATTATTCAAAGATGAAAGCAATGTTCACTTGCCTCTTCGAGGGGGCAACCTCCAACATAGCAGATCTCGATTAAAAAATAAGACATGACATTCCTCAATGGGGAGTCTCTATCCTTTATATAGGATTCATACATGCAATACCATGGGCCAATACCATGGTTCTAATACCATGGCACGTTTGCAACTAACTATGGTCCCTTTCTTAAATGCGGGTCAACCACTTACAATTATTAATACGGGCTTTATTGACTCTTTAACTAACTATAACTATGACTCGACCCTATTACATAAATAAAGGGGTTAGGGTTGGACCCTAACATGCCCTCCCCCATAAAAAATAGCCTTGTCCTCAAGGATAAAGCTACATAAACTACTGAAGAATAGTGGTTGGTTCCCAGGTCACATCTTCTAGAGAGTTGTCTTTCCACTTGATGAGGACTTTCTTGATCATGCGACCGTGCATATGTCATTCTCGGGTATCAAGGACTTGTTTAGGTTGGAGCTAGAGTGAACCTTCTTCATCCAATTTAGATAAACTGGTTTGAATTCTGCAATTGTTCCCCACCACTTTCTTGAGGCATGATACATGGAAGACTGGATGGATTTTTGTAGTTGGTGGCAAGGCTAGCGATCCAAGATATTTTGCTAATAGATGTATTAAAGAATTACATGCATAAATTGTAGTTTAACCATAGAAATTTAATGTGCACATGAGAGAAGAGGAGAAACACATAAAAGCATGAAATAAGACAAGAGACTTGATAACGGAGTTTGTCCAATTTGGACTACGTCTCTGGGCCCTACTCGATCAATGGGGAGGCATTCATTCATTAAGTGGCATGAGAAAGAAGAGTACAATCATGATTTACAAAAAGGAGTCTTATACCTCCATTCTGGAAAATGGTCGAAAATGCAAAACTCTGTTGGAGAAATGGGCAACACCATTGTGTTCGTGGCATTGAGAAATGTTGAAGCCATATAAAATTTGTCGAAATTAAATAAAGTGAAAAGATGGTCCCCTGGAGAAATTGCTTAGATCATGGTTCCACCCCTTTTCTCTGCACTTCTCATGGTTCCGCCACCTAAAAATTAGCCTACCTTGAACTGTGTGCACGCTCGTCCTCCTCTTGGGTGCACTGGTGAACTGAGTTTTAAATATCCCAAGGTGGGCAGACTTTTCAAAAATCCCATTGGGAAGAATGGTTAGAGATCCGTTTTTTGTGGAGGGGGTCGGGCGGTCAAACCCCAACCTCTTCCATTTTACATAACAACATTATTTTTTTCTTGGAAGGGAGGTCAAGTTGGGCCCGCCTTGGGTGGTCCGCCCACCTCACCTTTGCTCCAACATTGGCCCCTTCACATTTAATGAGCAGTGGTTTGTGGTTGGGTTCGTGCCCCAAGGGTCAACCCACATATTACTCTGTGCGTGATAGTGGCCTGCCCAAAATGCATGGAAATTGCCAAGTACGGGGGGGAGGGTTCGGGGGTAGCGGTCCGCCCTCCATTACATATGTGATAAGGATTGGGGTGGCAGGGTTGATGGCCCACCACCCCCTTTTTTTAAATAATTTTTGTTTTGTATAACAATATGGCTCGTTTTGGAAATTCGGAATCTGGACCGAAGGAGACATTTTAAAGAGGCGACAATTTCACCCAGAATCTAGCTGGAGTTGGTCGGATTCTGTCTGCCGGAAAACTTCCAAATTGTGTCTCCATTAAGCCTGCCCAGTCAGCAAAAGTCAACCAAAACTTTGACTGCCTCTATCTTCCTCATCCGGACTCGGATTGGAGTGTCGTTCACACCGTTGGAATCAGGGCGACGAGCACTTCGATCTGATGTCAAGTTAATCGACTTTCCGCCACTTTGAATTTTGATCCTTTTCCATGCCACTAGTGTCTGGAGATCCACCTCGATTGATCCTCCCCATTGAAGAGCTTTTGGACCGCCAAAAGCTTTATCAATCAATTGGCAAGTGAGGGAATTGTTCCCTCACTCTTTCTTTTTCCAGCCATTTTGCCTTGCTAGGGTGCATCCCTTTGAAACCAACTTGAAGGTATTCTGCATTTCCCCATCGTGAAGTCCTGGTTCTTTCTCAAGGATGATATCTTCAGGTAACTCATCGAGATATTCTGGTGTAAAGTCATCAACTGTAAGAACTGTGCCCACCTCTTTGGTGTCCATAACCAATGGTGGCTCATACAACTTTATGTTTTCCACATTCACTATGGAGTACATTTGCATATATGTCGACAAATCGAGACGAAAGGCATTGTTTCCAATCTTCTCCAAGATGGTGAATGGACCATACCAGATTGGTCACAACTTCTTCCCTTCTCCCTTCATCTTGTCCTTGCTGATATGGAACCACACTTTGTAGCCCACTTGAAATTGATGGTCGACTCGGTGTTTATCATGTCGAGCCTTGTACTAGGCTTGACTTTTCTCCAACTGCTCCTGTATTGCTTGGTGAATCAACTGGATCCGCTGAATGAACCACTACACTTTGTCCCTGTCATCACGTCCACTGGAGTCATCTTCCCTTCCAAAGACCACATCAAAAGGAACTTTTGGCAGGTAGCCAAAACATGTCTCAAATGGCGAACGATGCGTAGATGAGTGCACTGTTCAGTGGTAGGAATGCTGCACATATGGAATATGCTCATCCCACAACTTAGGATGTTTCCCACAATAGCCTCGCAACAAGTGTACCATAGTGTGGTTGACAACCTCTGTCTATCCGTTAGTGTGTGGATGAAATGTCGTGCTTCTTTTCAACTTAGTGTCCATCATCTTCCACAAGTTGGTCCAAAACTCTCCAAGAAAGCGAGAGTCCTGATCTGACACAATCGATGTGGGCAACCCAAAATGGACCTAAACATGCTGAAAGAAAAGATAAGCAGTCTACTCTAAAATGATCTGCTTTTTACAAGGCATTAAAATACACATCTTACTAAAACGGTCAACGACGACATACAAATAGTCGTGACTTTTCCTAAACAAAGGTAAACCTCCTACAAAATCCATCGACACATTTTCCCATGGATGACTCGGAATAGGGAGTGGTGTGTAGAGCCCTAGTTTTCTATTAGAGGGCATTGAAACATAACACATCACACATCCCTTTACACAACGAGTCACAATGTTCTTCATATGAGGCAAAAAAAAAATATTTGTACGTGACACAAAGTTTTTTCAACACCAAAATGACTAGACACAAGGGAGGTGTGGGCCTCCTGGATTACATGTACCTTTTCCCGTCTGGGTATGCACAATTTACCAAGGTGATACAATAGTTTCCCCTACAAGTGATAGTTGTCCACCTATGAACCATGGGTTAGTTTTGCATAAATCTCCTTAAAGTCATCATCGTTAGCATATTGTTCAGCATAACTTTCAAAAGATAATGAAGCATTATGAAAAGTAACAAAAGCAGAAATAAGAGGGCGAGATAGCATATCGACCACTTTGTTGCTAGTGCTCTTCTTATACTTTATTACCAGATGAAATTGTAGAAGAAAACCCATCCACCTAAAATGACGAGATTGTTGCAACTTGGTTTGTGACTAAAGATACTGCAAGGGCTGATGATCCATATGGATGATGGTCTCCTTGCCGATTTGGTAGTGTTTCCACTTTTTCACACTCTGGACCAAGGCATATAACTCCTTGTCATAAGTGGGATAGTTTATTACAGCCTGAGAGAACTTCTCTGAATGGCAACATATCGGCTTCGTTTGCTGCATCAGTACAACTCCCATGGCATATCCATTGGCGTCTGTCTCAATCTCGAATGGCTGTTGGAGATCTGGTAAGGCCAAAACCGATCCATTGGTGATCTTTTCTTTCAATGTTTCGAAGGACTTCTGCTGCTTTCCTCCCCATTGAAAGACTCTCTTTACACTTGTCAATGTGTGTAAAGGTGCTACAATAATAGAGAAATTGGCAATAAATCTCCTCCAATATTGTACTGCACCCAAAAAGCTGCGAACCTTGGTTACACTAGTAGGCTTAGGCCAATTTACAATTGCTTCAACTTTAGAAGGATCAATTTTTCGCTGACCATGACCAACAATATGACCTAGGTAAACCAAAGAGGTTTTCCCAAACTCACACTTTGACAATTTTACATAGAGTGTTTCTTTTTTCAATACATCAAGCACTTTGTTCACATGACATACATGTTCATTCCAACTTTTACTAAATACAAGAATATCATCTAGATATACAAGAACAAATTCATCAATGAAAGGCCTAAAGAGATCATTCATGATCCTCATGAAAGTTATTGGAGCGTTGCAAAGTCCGAATGTCATCACCATCCATTCGAACAACCCTTTTTTGGTCATGAAGGTGGTTTTCCACACATCCTGCTATGCAATTCGGACCTGGTGATAACCACTACGCAAATCCAATTTGGTGAAATAGATATCATTCTTTAACCGATCTAATAAATCATCTATGCGCGGAAGAGGGTGATGATTTTTCACCGTGATTTTGTTTAGTGCTTGGTGTTAGTGTCAGTCTTTCCAGCCTTCCTCCAGTGATAAAACATGCTCTTACAAAGTGATTTTAAGGTGTCAAGGTCAAATTTTATCATTTCAGTGAGTCTTCAAGTAAAATTTGGTCACTAGGCATTAGGTCTAGGGTTTGCTTTCACTCCTTTCAAAGTTGTCCAAATGTCGGTCTATGTCACTATTCAGCTGAGTCTACCATCATTCAGAGGATTCTCATCATCATGTCAAAGTTTCACTGGGTCGTTTTACACCTTGTTCATGCTTCAGTTGTGCCTAAGTAAGGTCATTTCCCTCTCCTAGGGTTTTGAAGGCAATTTCTCTTGGACGGTCAAATCATCAGCAAAACTTGTATCCTGATGTTCATACACCTTCCCCTATCCTTAATGTACCTTATTAAACATTTCCCATCACTGAGATCCCCCAAATTCCTCATTTTCACACAAACCCTAGTTTCTTGCTACAAACCCTATTTTCTAGGCTAGGCCTGTGTTTTGCCCTTTTGCACCCCATCCCCTCACTAAATTTCTAAGATTCCACTTTCCCCTACTTCTTAACATACCTCCCCACCTAGAAAAATTTCCTCAAGAATTTAGAAGCCTCCTATCCCCTTCATTTCGCTTCATTTCGACAAATCCCCTGTTCCACACATCGGAGTAGGTTTTACTAAAATGATGATTCTGAGCAAGGAAAGATGAATTTGGAAAAACAGAGAGGTTTTTGTCCACAACAAGCTAAAGAAGAAAAACCTCCTTCACTTCTTACACATGTGTCATGGTTTTAGAGAAATGTCAAAAATACAATTGCCTCGGGAGAATTGATGCACCTTTGAAGTGACCTTGGGAAAATCAAGTTTTCTTCTAGCTTGGTTGGTCAAATGACTTACTGTATACATCAAATGATAACTAGACACAAATATCTTTCCAATGAGCTATCATGAGCTCCATTTGGGGTTGAGGAAGGCATCCAAAAGTTGACTGCAACAGCACTATACCTTTAGGCAGTCTCATTTGATACATTTTGACCAGTCTTGGGAGATTTGATTTTTGACAGGGAAAATGAACTCGAAATTGAAAACTTCCAGTTGGGTTGGAAAGTAGACTCAAGGTCCTTTCCAAAGAGCTATCCTACACCCAATTTGGACACCGAGAAGGCCTCCAAAAGTTGTCTGGAAAAATGAGTGGCGCACAGGGGAGGCACGGCGCACTGGGAGAAAATTTCTAGTGTAAATTTACACTAGCGCAGCACATTGGGAAGGTGCGGCACATAGAGCTGCCAAGGCTGATTTTTTTTTTTAAATTTGCTCCAATATTGCCCCAAAATTCACGGATTGCCATTGGTACAAGTAGTTTGGTTTTTCATCCAAGATTGATGGTTGTTGATGGTGTTTGATGAATGGTGAAGTGTGTTAAGGAAAGCAAACCCTATCTCTTTAAAATTTTCCAAGGAGATTGTTGCAAGGGTTTTGTGTTGTAACTAAGTATCCCCTCACCTCATCACTCCCTAATTCCATACTCTCCTTACTTCCCTTATTCCCCAAGTTAACATACCCCCAAAATTCACTAGGTCCATGCTCCCAATTCCCAAATCACTTATTCCTAAGTTCTATTATCCCTATTCCTAAACCCTACCATTCCCTATCACTCTCCTCTCATTTCACTTGTAAAATACTCAAACCCCAATTCCCAAACATAGTCAAGTGACTGTCCTCACCTTCACTTGATTTAACCACATTTTTCCCACACTCCACTATACCCATTGTCCCTATTCATACACCTTGCATGGACATTATGGAGACAGACACTGAAACATCATATGAACAAGACAGTGATTTCCACCACTGAACTGCATGCACGAAGAAGGCATCAAAAAGGAAAAAGAGGCAAAGGGAGCTTGATCATCTTCAAATACTGGCTGAAGCCTCTTTAGCCCAACATAACACTTAATGAAGAAGCTCCAACCCAAATTTCAAGAAATTTGGGGCATTTTTGACATTTTGAGAAATTTTTGCACTAAAAAACAGGGTTTTGTCTCCCTGTGCATCGTGCCATGTGGCGTGCGCTTATGATTGGAGGCTCAAAATGCAAAAAACTTTATATTTTTGGATTTTTCATGAAAAATCATGACTATTGGTGCATCGACAAGAAGTTTGGGCAAGTTTTGAGTCCTCAGGAGGTCAAAAACACCCTAAAAATGACCTCTCTGCCCCTAATTTCACACACAGGAAGCAGTCTTGGGAGATTGAATTTTTGGAGGGGCAAATGGGCACCAAATTCAGAAATTCTAGTTGGGTTGGAAAGTAGACAGGAAGGGATTTCCAAAAAGCACACTTGGGCTCAATTTGGACTTCAGCAAGTCCCTCAAAATCACCTCCAAAGTGGCGTGATGCATACAGAAATTGGCGCGGCACACAGGTTTTTTTCTGTGGATGGGGAGAGAAAGGGAGTGAAGAAAAAGACAAAGAGAGAAAGGTTGAGAGAGAGAGAGTCATAAGGGATATACGGAGAGAGAGGGAGAGAGGAGAGTGGGAGGGAAGTGTGAGAGAAGGAGGTAGGTGGAAGAGAGAGGGAGAGAATTAGAAGAGAGAGAGAGAGAGAAGGGGAGTAGAGAGAGGGAGAGGAAAAGGGAGGGAGAGATAGATAGATAATCATGGAGAGAGAGAATGTATGTTTGGGGGATGAGATAGAGAGACAAATAAGGAGAGACATATGGAGATAAAGATATAGATGGAGGGGATAGAGAGGGAAGAAGAGAGAAACAAAGAGAGGGAGGGAAGGATATATCGATAGATATGGAGAGAGAGAGAGTGTGTGTGTGTGTGTATTTGTGGGGTGAGATAGAGACACAACGAAAGAGAGATGGAGTGATATACAAATATAGATGGAAGGGGGAGAAAGAGGGAAGAAGAGAGAGACACAGAGAGAGAGGGAGAGGCATAGAGAGAGAGTGTGTGTGTTTTTTGGGGGTTAGATAGAGAGACAATGAAGGAGAGATGGAGGGAGATACAGATATAGATGGCGAGGAGGGGGGAAGAGAGAGAGAGAGAGAGAGGGAGGGAGATGGGGGAGATACGATGTTATTCGCTAAAAAAGATGCAATGATTTCAATTTAGATGTTGATTCCTAATCCTATTTGATTAATTGCACCGGTTGCATTGATTTTAGTGTAGTTGTTTATTTCTAATCTTATTTGATTGGTTGCACTAGATGCATTGGTTTTTGTGTAGATGTTGATTTCAAATCCTATCTGATTCCTTGAACTGATGCATTGATTTCAGAGTAGATGTTGATTTCTAATTTTATTTGAATGCTTGCACTAAAGGCATTGATTTTAATGTAGATGTTGATTTCTTATTTGATGAAACTAAATGTATGATATACATTAATTTACAAGTAATTAAATTAATAGTGTGCATTGATTTCATTGAAATGTTTGCTTCTTGAAACTGTAAACTATTTGTAATTGATTACATTCTTATTATTCCAATTCTCCATCATTCAATATTGTTAGTCACTTTGCATTCAAACGAGGTAATAGAAAACAACTACCAATAAAATGTACTTGGGTTTTAACACTCCATAAATCACAATGATTGACTTTGGAGAAAGTTGCTGCTAATATCGAAGAGAAAGAGATATAAGGTGCAACATTTACTGCAATAGCTCAAGTTAAAGATTTGAATGCTCTACACTTTCAACCACCCGTTTCATGTCATCCATATGTAAATATGGGAAAACTAACAAGTGTGACAATAAGAACAATAGAAGAAAATAATTTGATATTGGTTGTAATGAAGCCTATTTGTAATTGACTACATTCTTATTATTCACTTTTTCTATCATTCAACAATGCTACATTGTCACTTTTCATTTAAAATTTGTATTTCATCATTTCTCATCATTCAAGTTATTAACAGTCTCTATCATCTCTATAAACTAATATAAATGAGACAATTTAAAATTAAAATGAATAGATTAATCTTAAACATTTAGCATATTCGAAATGATCATAATAATTAGACGGACAAGGGAGGGAGAGAGAGATGGAGTCAGAGGGGCGATAGTGACATAGTTGGAGGCTCATGAGAGAAAGAGTGATGAGGGAGAGAGACAAAAGGAGATGGTAGAGAGAGGGCAAAAGAGGAAGGAAGAGGGAAAGGACTTGAGAGAGAGGAGAGATGCAGTTAAATGGGGAGAGAAATAAAGGGAAGAAGAAAGGAGTAAAGAGAGAAAAGTGGAGAGAGAGAGAGTGGCAAGGGACAGATGGAGAGAGAGTGAGGGAGAGAGGAGAGTGGGAGGGAAGAGAGAGAGGGAGAGAAGTAGAAGAGAGAGAGAGAGGGAGAGGAATAGGGAGGGAGAAAGAGATAGATAATCATGAAGAGAGTGTGTGTATGTTTGGGGGATGAGATAGAGAGACAAAGAAGGTGAAAATGAGGGGGGGGGGGGGGGGGGGGGGGGGGGGCAGAGAGAGAGCATTTGTGTTTGGGGGGTGAGATAGAGAAACAAAGAATGATATATATATATATATATATAGGGGGGGGGGGGGGGGGGGGGGGGGGGCAGAGAGAGAGCATTTGTGTTTGGGGGGTGAGATAGAGAAACAAAGAATGATATATATATATATATATATATCCTTGCACTTGATGCATTGATATCAATGTAGATGTTGATTTCTAATTTTATTTGAATGTTTGCACTAGATGCATTGATTTTAGTGTAGATGTTGCTTTTTGATTTGATATAATTAGTTGTATGATATACATTAACTTCAAAGTAATTAAATTAATAGTGTGCATTGATTGCATTGAAATATATGCTTCTTGAAACTAAAAACTATTTGTAATTGACTACATTCTTATTATTCCCATTTTCCATCATTCAACATTGTTAGTCATTTTGCATTCATATGAGGTAATAGAAAACAACTAACATTGAAACTTGGTTTAATACTCCATAAGTCACAATGAATGACTTTGGAGAAAGCTTTTGTTAATATTGAAGAGAAAGATATATAAGGTATGACGTTTAATACAATAGATGGATTTAAATATTTGAATGGTCTATGATTTCAACTGTCCTTTTGATATGATCCATATGAAAAGATGGAAAAACTAACAGGTGTGACAATAATAATAGTAGAAGAAAATAGTTTGAGATTGATCACAATGAAAACTATCTGTAATTGATTACATTCTTATTATTCACTTTTTCTATCATTCAACACTCTTACATTGTTACTTTGTGTTCAAATTTTTTATTTCATCATTTTTCATCATTCAAGTTAATAACAATCTCTATCATTTCAACAAATTGAGGTAACTGAGCAAATTTAAAAATAAAATGACTTGGTTGATCTTAAACATATTTAGCGTATTTAAAATGATAAGAATAATTAGATATCCAACAGATTTTCTATGGTTGCACATGACTGAAACCAACCTAGATCCATGTTAATCCCAAATCTATAAGTGTTTAGAGCAATCACATCTCTCGAAGCGCAAATCTTTCCTTAAGTTTTACACCTCGATAGATTTGATCCCTCTCAATGCTTAATAAATCTAGAATTAAGATGAATCTAAATTAATATATTAATAAATTTAAATTTATAACAATCAATATCATATAATATATATTAAAATTAATCACCAAATTAATTAAATATATTATATAATTTTATGGAATCCCCATTTTCTAAATTATTATATATATATATATATATATAATTATATGTAACAATATTTGAAATTTTAATAAAATCACCATAGCCATTAAACAAAAAAAATAGTATTAAAACATGAATCAGCCCAACGCAATGCATAACCTTTGAGAAATATATATAATATAATATAATAAATTATATTAGCGTATTTAATGATAATTAAATGTTATGTTTTTTTAGATTCCACGTTCAAACCTTTTTATAGGTTAAATAAAAAACAAAAACAAACTAAATTTATTGAATGACTCTTTATATCACACTCTCACATCAATAAATTTGTAAACAAATAAAGACCAGAGATATTATTAAAACGACCTAGCGGATGAGTTTTTTTGTTTTTTTTTTTTTTTTTTTTTACCGAAGGTGGCAAAACCTATCAAACTCAGGTGTCAAACCAACAGTGAGGACAACCATCTCTGGCTGCTATCCGCGAATGTCGGTTTGACTCATCACTGTTATCAAGGAAAACCACGCCACCTGTAATAACCCGCTGGTGGTCCGTAAGGGAGCAGGCTTTCACTCCTGCCAGATGCCTCTGGGTCTTGGGCCGTTAACCTGTTTCCTTACGTCCGAGGAAGACGAGCTCTTAGCCAAACAGAAGCAGTTTTACGGCATACTCCAGGCCGGATGAGTTACGACCAAAATAATGCATGAAGCTTTGATAAATTAGCAAAGAAAACATGTAAAATATGATTCAAATAAATATATGTTTTGAACGAACAACATGTGGGTCGACATATCTACTTATTCTTTTCTTTTATTTGTGGTCTATTATTATTACTTCTTTATGTTCATGTGTATTTATGGATAAACGCTATCGATCAAAAGGTTTGGGTCCACACGAGGCAACAGTACATGATTCAAATAAATATATGTTTTGAACCAACAAAATATGGGTCAACATCTCCTTATTCTTTTCTTTTATATGTGGTATATTATTATTGATTCTTTATGTTGATGTAGATGTATACGTGTGGAGAAGTACTATTCATCAAAAGTTTTTTGTTGGATGTTTTTGTTAGAATTTTGTGAAGAATATTATGGTTAAATTTTGATTTATGTTATTTAAATGATTTTTTTAATTATATATATAAATTTATTATTTGGAAAAATTTTAAAACATTAAAATTTTAAAAAAATCACGACTTAAAAACTTATTATTCCAATAAATCCTAAACTAATTTTAAACGAAATCTTTCCCAAAAAAAATTAACAAACTAATTTTAAACGAAATCTTTCAAAAAAAAATTAACAAATAATGGATGCTTTTTGAATAAGCGTCCGAGGAGATCACTTGAATGTTCAACACAACACAATGACACGTGTGAGGTATCAACTATTGATGCAGATTAATCAAAGATAAAACGTTGTAAATGAATTGAATTGCAGATGAGGTATCAACTATTGATGCAGAATAATTAAAGATAAAACGGTGTAAATAATTAAATGGATTTTAGTTTGTCATTCTATTTCATTATGTTTTAGAAAGTCGTATAAAATTTCATATTCCAAAACGACTCATAATAACAACAACTATCATTTATACGCTATTTAAGCTGATTTAACAAAATTGTATGCTATTTTCAAATCTAAATTTGTAACAATTTATGCAGTTTAACATACGTCTAGACAATTTATTAAACAAAATCCCCGACCAAAAAAAAAAAAAAAAACAGTTCGCAACTGGATTGACGGCAGAATACAGATTTCCGATGTTAACCCCTGGGGATCATACCTGCACAAACTTCTGCAGTTGTTCTCCATTCAGACACTGCAGCTGCCATGGCCGTGCAGGAACTTCCTCCCCCTTCCAGCGCAGTCTTGGCCTTCTCCTTCAATGCTTGTGCTCTCGCCCTTAGCCTCTTGCCTCCTCCTCCTTCCATCAATTCTCTAACCGCTCTCTCCACTTCCTCTCTCCTTACGAAACCATCGCTTTCCATCTTTGCTTCAATCGCAACCTTAAACTCATTAACCAAACCTATTCGTGCTCTGCTCCGCGAAAAGAGGCCAAGCGATCATGGGCACTCCATGTGAGATGCTCTCCAGCGTAGAATTCCATCCGCAGTGACAAAGGAAACCACCGGTGGAAGTATGAGAGAGAACAGGAATCTGAGGCGCCCATGAAGGAACAACGAGTCCTTGGTCCCTGGTTCGACTCTCGAATCCCTCAGGTAAGAGTTGGAAAGGGTGTATTTCCCGGGTGGATTCAAAGGTCGATTCGATCTCCACATCGGCCGGCAGCTGGACGAAGGTAATATCCAGAGACTCTGAAGCCATGCGCTCCGAGAAAGCAGCGATGAGATGAGAGGAGAACATCCATTCGCATGTCATGAAGGTAATGGACAGTTCATGGCATTCCGAGAGGCGCTTCGCAAGCTCGGCGAAGGGGATGAGATGGCCTATACCCGCGCTGGGAAAGATAACTACATGAAGCCTTGGGCTTTCCATCCAGCTGAATCTAGATTACAGGCCGTTCGGAGCACTCTGGTAAGAAAGATGACAGCACGGTTTCAGACTACCAAAAAATAGAGCCTTTCTGTTGTCCATCAATTCTGGTGGACCCTCTGGAAAGGAATCCCATCCAAAAAACACAATTCGTCAAATCTTGTTCTGCGTGTAGAGGAACCCCATGAAAAGCAATATGTGGAAAGGAATCCATCCATAGCAGTAGTAAAAATCCATCGAGGATTCGTAAGTCATTGATGTAGTTGTTTTTAACTTTCTATTCCGCGTGCGTGCTAGAGTTTGGGCCATCCCAATCTTTAAACAGAGGGCTAGGCATCCAGGCTAGATATTAAGTTGTAATTCATTAATATATTAATATGTATTATTGACTTAACTATTTAGGGTAACTTTGCTATTCATTGTTATATAAAGAGATCTTATCCTTTCATTCTAATTATTACTTTTTGGTCTCAATTAAATCTTCATTTCAATAATAAAAATTAAATTTTGGTTAGGCTTTAAAGTTATCAATCAATTTAATATTTAAGGGCTAAAAGGTCTCAAAAAGGTAAAACTAATTAATTTATGATTCACATTTCAAGAAAAATTTATAACAAACAATGTTGTTTCATGCAAGGACAACCATGAGTTAAAATTTATAACGAACAATGTTGTTTGATGCAAGGACAACCATGAGTTAGGCAAGGAATTGACCCTTGAAAAAGCGGAAGAAAAGAATAGGGTTCGAATGAGAAAATGTACTTAATGATTAAAACTCAAATGAGAGTTGAGAGTTGAGCATATCCATGAAGAGTAGAAGATTGCCCCAAGCCAAAGTCATTAATAGATATTGATAACAAGTAAATTTCCACAAAATAGTTACGTGGGAGTGTATACATATTGATAACAAGTAAAATTACACAAAAGAGTTACGTCGGAGTGTATAGAAGGCTAAAATATCTTTTGAATGTTGATTTACTCATTTAGATTTTTATGGTAAAAACTTCATTGCTTAGGGTGTATTATATTGTTATGTGACTAAGTTTCCCTTTTATCGGTTTGATTCCATTTTTGATAACATATTTGTACTCCTTTCAATAGAGATGCACAGTGACATATTTAGTGATTGACCCACTCCAGTTAAAATAATATTTAATACATCACAAATTATAACTATTTTAGTATGGAGTAGTTTAAAGAGGAGAGGAATTGGTTGGACTTTCAAAAGTAGTCGGAATCTAGGTAAAAAAATTTCAAAAAATCTTATAGAGGAAGTGTTTGAATCATGTTTTTATGGTGGAATTGGATTCAGCACCATAAAAAACATCTAAAATTTTGAAGTTTAACAACTATAACTTGGATTTACAAAAATCCTTCTCAGATTTTCTCTGAATATGACCAAAATTTCCATAACATTCTGAGCAATTCCTCAAACTAGTTAGACTATTGCATTTAATATATATAGATTCCTAATCTTAGAAAGCCGTTATTAAGATGAACAACACAATAATAATGTCGTTCGATCCTACTCATTGTATTCAATGTGCTCAAAACAGTACCTACTATTAACACTCAACCAAGCCATGGCTACGAGGTCGATCCGATTAGGTACCATGAAAAATATTTGTGCTTGCACCATCTCATTTTGTGTTTCAACGTTAATGATGTGCCTAGTTGCACTTCATTTAATTCAGAGTTTCACAAAATTCAAATTATTAAATATAATCCCAGAAAAGCCACAGTTCACATCTGCACTGACGAAAAACGGCAGAATACAATTTTTGGAATTGAAGTTTGTTAACTACTGGGGTTTATACCTGCACAACCTTCTGCACTTGTTCTCCACTCAGACACTGCAGCAGCCAGGGCCGTGTATGAACTTCCTCCTGCATCCAACGCAGTCATGGCCTTCTCCTTCAAATCTCTTACTCTTGCTCTTACCCTTCTGCCTCCTTCTCCTTCCATCAATTCTCTAACAACTCTTTCCACTTCCTCTCTCCCTACGAACCCATCGCTTTCCATCTCTGTTTCAATCGCGACCTTAAACTCATTAACCAGTAGAAACTTATTCAACCTCTGCTCGGCGAAAAGAGGCCATGTGATCATCGGCACTCCATGTGAGATGCTCTCTAGGGTAGAATTCCAACCGCAGTGACAAAGGAAACCGGCAGTGGAGGGATGAGAAAGAACAGGAACCTGAGGCACCCATGAAGGAACAACTAGTCCCCGGTCCCTGTTTCGGCTCTGGAATCCCTCAGGTAAGAGTTGGGAAAGGTCTGTTTCCTTGCTGGGTTGAAAGATTCTTTCAGAAGCACTGCGCAAAACCCACAGGAAGCGATGCCGGCTCGCTTCTAGCCCCAGGGCGATTTCCGTAACCTGCGCCTTGGGCAGTGCACCACCGCTTCCGAAGGAGACGAACAAAACCGACGAAGGGGGTTGCTGGTCTAACCAGTCGAGGCAATCGACCCGCCGGTCTTGGAGAAGTTTGTCACGAGATTCAAGGGGCGACGAAGAAATGACGGGCCCTACTGGATAAACGCGGGGTATTCGATGCCCAAAAGTGGCATTAATAGATATATTTCCCTCCACAAGGGCTTTGATTGGTTCAGTCTCCAGCTCCTCGAAGGTATTTATCAAAACCCCCTTTATTTCCCGAAGGCGCAAGAAATGATGCACAAACCAGAAAAAGACTTCATCCGACCTGTCCTGCAACGCAGTCGGCAGATCTCTGCTCGAGATCGGCGGAAGGCCCGGTGCCTTTACTGGAAAATCGGCGTCCTTGAACGAAATTGGAGTCTCCAAGACGATCTTCGGCATAGAGAACATGAGAGGAAGCATAGAAGCAGGGGATGTAAAGAAAACGTAGGTGGGTATGGAGAGCTTGGCTGTCACATCGAACGGAGGCTGTATAATGG
Organism: Pinus tabuliformis; assembly: GCA_031772625.1. NCBI lineage: Eukaryota > Viridiplantae > Streptophyta > Pinopsida > Pinales > Pinaceae > Pinus > Pinus tabuliformis. The sequence goes on from CM062815.1 coordinate 186,571,646, forward strand.
CCCCTTTTCCGGCACCGGCCGGAAAATCGTCCGGCTCCGGCGATCAGTAAATTCTCCACCCTCCTCCACCATCTCCCCGCTCCGCCACCCTCTTTCTCCACCACCTTCCCCTGACACCCCTGACATTCCCTGCATTCTTCCCTGCATTTCCTGACAAAAAAATCAGAATGCAGTTAAACCGCCTGACATCCCTGACCCATCAGCGACGAGCTGGAATTCATGGCGCGCGGGTGACCATTTCGAACCGGCGCGATTCCGCTCTGCAGCTCACTTCCCGCTCTGATTTCTGCTTCTCACAGCTCACTTCCCGCTCTGATTTAACCTTCAGGTAAGGGAACTCCGCTCTGCAGCTCACAACCGCGGGAGCGGGAGAATGGAATGAGGAGACAGATAAGTGCCATGAATTACAGAGGAGTGAGGCGGCGGCGGTGGGGAAAATTCACAGCAGAAATCAGAGATCCCGTCACGAAGGGTGGTCGGGTTTGGCTTGGAACTTTCAACACCGCCGAAGAGGCCGCTCACGCATATGACCGCGCTTCCTACAGACTCCGTGGATCTCGGGCTCGGCTGAACTTCCCCCTCTCCTTCGCTTGCAATTCAGAGAAAGGATCGGCCGTAGGTAACATGGCACACAAGTGCAAGGGAGGAAACAGTGGCGGCGGGGCGGGATGGACGTCGGAACGGAGTTGAAGGGAGGAGCTGGATATGGATATGGGATTGTTTGCTTGAGATAGGTAAGAATAGGATAAATATCGAAAAGGGTAAAAATCCAGCAATTTTAGCCGAAGCCCGAGCGATGGAATTTGACCCGCAACTATTAGTGGGGTGATTTGCTCGTTAAATATGGTTTAAAATTTTGTCAAGATTTTTCTGGTTAGGAAGGTGAAAAAACTGTGAGTGAGTATTTTAATTCCATCCTTAATCTCCCTTATGTATTATGTATTCCATCTTTAATCTCCCTTATGTATTATGTATGCAAAACTGAAAGAAGGAAATTGGGAGCTATATCTGGATTATGATTTTACTTGTTGCAAAGGGCATGAATAAAATAAATGTTTGAATTTTGATTTCCAATTAACCATTGGGAGCCATGTCTGGATTATGATTTTACTTGTTGCAAAGGGCATGAATAAAATAAATGTTTGAATTTTGATTTCCAATTAACCACTGGGAGCCATCTCTGGATTATGATTTTACTTGTTGCAAAGGGCATGAATAAAATAAATGTTCAAATTTTGATTTCCAATTAATGGGAGAATATTGAAAATTGCACATATTTTGTGTAACTAAAATTGAAATCTATATCGCGAATGGATCTAAAAGAAAACCATTTGGAATGGAAAAAGAAACGAATATCCTTCTCCTCTCACATTCAAATATCAAATTGAAAAAGTTTTAAAAGCTAGTTTAATTTATGGTTTTTTCTAATAGTGTATTTGATCATATTTGAAAATTGGGGATTTGATGGTATAGTGGGAGTTTGTAAGATCAGAGCCAAGACTATGTTTTCCCATCAATTGTCTATGTATTAATTGTTATTTTATTTATCGGTGATTAGTGTACATGTTGCACTTGCCTCTTTAGATTATTGGTAAAAATAGCATATGAGCAAATTTTATTAACTGGTGATTAGTGTACATGTTGCATTTGCTTCTCTAGATTATTGATCAAATAGCAAAACACATGAATAATGAGAGAAATCTATATGGTCAAATTCATTATTAAAAGAAGAAATATTTATTTCCTTTTATCTATTCAGATAAATAAAATAATTTTTATATAAAATGTATTAATCAAAATCTTTTATAGTTTTAATTCAAACCATAATAAATTTAGATACTTTAGAAACTATTCATAAGTTTTTGAAGAAACCATGGAAATTGGGGCAACGATCCTTTATATTTGGTAAATTATTTTGAGAATAAAAAATAATTATATGATAAATATTAATTTAATTTGTTTAATTATATTAATAAAAACTAAATGAATGTGCTCACATTTGAGTTTGAAGATAAATGAGACCAATCATATGAATACAAGATGTAAGTGTAAGAAGGATGAAAGTGAGTAGTAATACATAGAAAAGAAAATATAAATAATTGAATTGTAATTTCAGCTAAGAACAAGATACACACCCATCAACTTTTTGTAACATTTTTTTGATATTTTGTACTTGTGATAAAAGGAAACCATAAAATGTCTTTTTCTATGTGATTTGGTTTTGCTTTTTCCATGGTATGGAATAATGGTTGTTTAAAGTTTGGCATTATGAATTTATTAAATTAGACATTGATATATATCATTTACTATAATGTTTCTAATCATAAATCTTATTTTATTTATATGTCATGTTTCTCTAAAATGTATCAGGTTTTGTGTGGGGAAGCTCACAAGGAAAGAAATAGACTAAAGGACAACAATATGAGGTGTGGCTCACTATCACCACAACCACTAGTAGGGAGGCTTCCCTTTAGTAGGTCACTTGGATAAATATGTTAAGTACAAGGGGTAAGGTGACAAGACATGCTTATGGAGGAAAACACTACTTAAGAAAAAGGCTTAACAAGCACAATAAGCCAATTTGATTCCTCCAATATGTGTAATTAGGGCACAATGTGATCTAGGGCTTGAGAAATAGTAAGACAAAATGCTTCACCTATAATCAGAAGGCCAAAAAAAGGCTTCCAAATAATGTATACCTTCAAACTATGGAACAATAAGCCTTCAAGAAACCCCATGTTGAAGCCTAGGGCAAACTAGCGCTTTTTTAGGGAAATATCTACCTAGAGTAAGAGACTTTAGCCCTAATATGGATGAATTAACCACTAAAGGAGTTGATTTTGAGGAAATCACCCTTTCCTTAATACTACCAAAGGCCAACAACTTCAACCTTAGTTGAGATTCCCATCAATAAGGGGCTGAAATCAAATTTTAGTGAAAAGAAAAAGATTTGAGTGTGAGTTTTTTGGATGACCAACAAAGTGACCAAGGCCAGTGCTTAGTCCTTTGGTGATCGACTCTATGCAAGTGAAATTTTTTCTAAATATTTGTAAGAAGTAAGAGAATAATGAAACCCTAGAGTTCAAAACCCTAGGTATCACTTTTGTGGGGGAGAAAAGTCGATTGGAAGAGATAGTTGAAAGATTCACCAATGTGATTGTCATTCACATTGTATAAGTGAGTAATGCATGTAATACTATCATCTAGAATTCATAGAATGATTTTTAACAATAACTAACACAATATAAATCCTAGATAATTAAGCCTTCCATACATTAGAAATAAGAATAAAAGATTTATCAAATCCACGGTAGACTTACAAGATAGAATGCATGAACAAGACTTTGTTGCTCCAAAATGACATCTTCAAGTCTAGAGAAATAGCTCCAATAGCAAAATACACAGTAAATCACATCTCCACAAGATACAAGCTAGGTTGAAAATATCTTAAAAGGCCGAAAATAGTCACGAGTTATGATGATAAAATGAAGTAGGCTTGTCCTCTATTGATATGAGGATTAGGACTAATAATTCTTCCTATAAAACCCCTAAAACAAGTTTTATGGTAAAATAACCTTGGATTACAAGCCAACCCATTTGTTTTACTAAAATAGGCCGAAATTTTTTCACATGTGTGAGTTGTAGCCTTTCTAGTGTTAACACCATCCATCATAAATGCTCCAAATTCCATGTTTATAGATTTCTCTCATTATTCATGTGTTTTGCTATTTGATCAATAATCTAGAGAAGCAAATGCAACATGTACACTAATCACCAGTTAATAAAATTTGCTCATATGCTATTTGACCAATAATCTAAAGAGGCAAGTGCAACATGTACACTAATCACCGATAAATAAAATAACAATTAATACAAAGACAATTGATGGGAAAACATAGTCTTGGCTCTGATCTTACAAACTCCCACTATACCATCAAATCCCCAATTTTCAAATATGATCAAATACACTATTAGAAAAAACCATAAATTAAACTAGCTTTTAAAACTTTTTCAATTTGATATTTGAATGTGAGAGGAGAAGGATATTCGTTTCTTTTTCCATTCCAAATGGTTTTCTTTTAGATCCATTCGCGATATAGATTTCAATTTTAGTTACACAAAATATGTGCAATTTTCAATATTCTCCGGTTAATTGGAAATCAAAATTTAAACATTTATTTTATTCATGCCCTTTGCAACAAGTAAAATCATAATCCAGACATGGCTCCCAGTGGTTAATTGGAAATCAAAATTCAAACATTTATTTTATTCATGCCCTTTGCAACAAGTAAAATCATAATCCAAACATGGCTCCCAATGGTTAATTGGAAATCAAAATTCAAACATTTATTTTATTCATGCCCTTTGCAACAAGTAAAATCATAATCCAGATATAGCTCCCAATTTCCTTCTTTCAGTTTTGCATACATAATACATAAGGGAGATTAAAGATGGAATACATAATACATAAGGGAGATTAAGGATGGAATTAAAATACTCACGGTTTTTTCACCTTCCTAACCAGAAAAATCTTGACAAAATTTTAAACCATATTTAACGAGCAAATCACCCCCCTAATAATTGCCTGTCAAATTCCATCGCTCGGGCTTCGGCTAAAATTGCTGGATTTTTACCCTTTTAGATATTTATCCTATTCTTACCTATCTCAAGCAAACAATCCCATATCCATATCCAGCTCCTCCCTTCAACTCCGTTCCGACGTCCATCCCGCCCCGCCGCCACTGTTTCCTCCCTTGCACTTGTGTGCCATGTTACCTACGGCCGATCCTTTCTCTGAATTGCAAGCGAAGGAGAGGGGGAAGTTCAGCCGAGCCCGAGATCCACGGAGTCTGTAGGAAGCGCGGTCATATGCGTGAGCGGCCTCTTCGGCGGTGTTGAAAGTTCCAAGCCAAACCCGACCACCCTTCGTGACGGGATCTCTGATTTCTGCTGTGAATTTTCCCCATCGCCGCCGCCTCACTCCTCTGTAATTCATGGCACTTATCTGTCTCCTCATTCCATTCTCCCGCTCCCGCGGTTGTGAGCTGCAGAGCGGAGTTCCCTTACCTGAAGGTTAAATCAGAGCGGGAAGTGAGTTGTGAGAAGCAGAAATCAGAGCGGAATCGCGCCGGTTCGAAATGGTCACCCGCGCGCCATGAATTCCAGCTCGTCGCTGATGGGTCAGGGATGTCAGGCGGTTTAACTGCATTCTGATTTTTTTGTCAGGGAATGCAGGGAAGAATGCAGGGAATGTCAGGGGTGTCAGGGGAGGGTGGCGGAGAAAGAGGGTGGCGGAGCGGGGAGATGGTGGTGGAGGGTGGAGAATTTACCGATCGCCAAAGCCAGACGATTTTCCGGCCGGTGCTGGAAAAGGGGCCATTCTACAGCCTCCGTAGACTACTCCCAGAAAAAATCAGTGATGAAAGCAGAGATAGGGGAGCCAGAGTCGAAGAGGGATCTGAGTCCCATTTCTACCAATCCTTTCGATTTCTCCATAGCCATAGATATTCGAGTCTCTGCTTTAATGTGTTCTGCGCCTTCGATCTCCACATCACCCGGCAGCTGGGCGAAGGTGATGTCCAGGGACGCGGACGCCATACGCTCCGAGAAAGCAGCGATGAGATGAGAGGAGAACATCCATTGGCATGTCATAAAAGTAACAGACAGTCCATGGCATTCCGAAAGGCGCTTCGCGAACTCGGCGAAGGGGGTGAGATGGCCTAATCCCGCGCAGGGAAAGATGACCACATGAAGCTTTGGGCATTCCATGGCAGCTCAATCCAGATTACAGGCAGTTCTGAGCACTTTGGTAAGAAAGATGCCGTTTCGGTTTCATACCGGCCTCTGCACTTCAAAAGAAGGCCAACCGTTCCCATGTATGTAAGTATCATGGACCCCATGAAAAGCAATTAGTGGGCAATTCCTATTTCCACCTCCATAGCAAAGTTAATGCTATGGAGGGTACCTCTGTCAGAGTCTCACAGAGCATGGCGACGGTATGGACCATACCTCATGGGCATATACCTCATGGACCATGGACCATGCATTTTCTGATAGCTCCATCTTTCCGACGTCGTCAGGCCTGACCGATTTGACTTTAAACGTACATAGTTAATGCAGTGAGTGAATGTAGTTGGTGGGAAATATACTTCAAACTTAGCTAGTCTAGTCCAGCGGGAATTTTCAAAATTTGAAATTTGAAATGAAATATGAGAGGGAGGGCAGCATGAAAATTTTGAAAATCCGCAGCAATCGCCCCTCATATTGTGTTTCAGAAAAACGAAATGTGTAGCTTGGCTTACCTTCGCGACTAACCTGCGCCAAGCCAGAACACCAACAGCTGCTACAGGTTCCGGATAACAGACATTACAATTTTATGCCTCGTACCCGTTTTGATTTCATATTTTTTAGTTTAGATCGATTGATCTGTAGCAAGATCTATGGATCCCAACTTCCACTTAAAAATTGCATGGATCGAACTCTTACCAAGTATTTGATCATACCGTGATGCATTGTTTCTTTGTGCAGGTTACCACGTCAGCTGAATTGATGACAAGCGAAGAACAAGTGAAACCCCTAGAGGAAGCTGTGAAGGTTACCGAGATTGAACCCATGATTGAAGGGCCTACTGAAGAAGAAGCTCCTGCCTGCAGTCCCACACAAGAAGTTCCCGCAGCTGAGAAAAAAGTAGATGAAAGCCCCCCATCGTAGAGAAATCTGCAGAGGAAATAACTGTAATGCTGCATGCCTCGGAGCCTGAAGCAGAATCGGCTCCGGTGGAATCCGACGAAGTGTCAAAACTCAACGATTCCACCAAAATTCCCGAACACCCCAACCTGCAAAACGAGAGACTATTGGTCAACCATCCGCCGAGGGCGTGGGCGTTGAAGAAAAAGCTGAAGGAGCTCCCACCGAAGAGAAGGTCGAGGTTGAGGGTAAGTCTGAAGAATAGGTTAATAGGCATGGAAGGCAAATAAATAGATCTGTGAATGTGCCAATGGTGGGTGTAATAATATGGACCATATTCAGTTTAGTTCGTAATGTATTGAGCGAGTTCATTCCAGTTTAACTCGTGGTCTCTTCTACTATTAGTTGAACAGGCTAAACGATCCTGTCGACCTTTCTCTCCCATATTCAAAGTTAAGTTTGTACAACCGTTTCAAAATATTGGTACCAGAGGTTGTATGACTCGTATATTTTTGGTTAAGCTCAGATGAACTGTGTGCCATACAAACTTATCATAACATTATACAAGACCTGCAATGGAGGTGGATTTTTTATTTTTCAAATATGATTGTTTTTAAATGTTTGAACGGTGTGTTTTTGCTTCAAATTTTATGTGAAAGTATTCGCTGAGTTCAAGAGGAATGAATATGTGCAATGGATTCGTGCTTTTCAATCTCCAGTGAATTCACACTTTGTAAACGTTTTTATTTGATTCCTCCCTCACTCTATTTTGAAGTAGTTTAAATTGTGTTTTATATGATAGCAGGTTATTTGTGACCTGGGAGTGAACTCGATAACGCTGTAAATAATAACTTCAAAATTTTCATTTTCACTTGTTTTCGCTTTTACTTTACTGGGTGACTGATGAGATTGCGTTAGGCTTGTTTATTATTTTTAATTTTAAAAACACTATATAATAACCTAACCATATGTAATTGGTTATTAGTTTACATTTTAAAAACAATACGTAATCTCATTTTCATTTTCCATTCATCTTTTTGTATTTTTGTCATTATAATTCTTCCCACAGATAGATCACCCTAAAATTCGAACGCAACTTTGAGTTTGTGTAAAAATTAGGAGTTAATATGATGGGGTATGTGTTGTATATATGTTCACCAAAATAGAAAGCATTTCACTCATGCATTAGCCAATCATGTATATTGTATATTATATATATTGTGTGGTATATATGTTGATAAAGTGTAAATATTTTAAGTTATAGGTAATAAAAATTGATTTTTTTCTTAATTTTAATTTAATTTTTAATAATTATTAAGAAAATGGTAGAGATTTAAGTTTTCTAAAATATTTTAAATGATTTTTATTAGTAGTTATATGAAGATCAATTCTAATATTTAGATATGTGATAGTAAAAAGTATGATATCGATCAGTAGATCAGTTGTAGTATTTTAGATATGTGGTAATAATAAATATAATATAGATTTTATAGTATTTTAGACATGGTATAACATTAATCCGTGGTATTGTAATAAAGTCTATTTACGAGTTAAAAATTCATAATAAAATGAGATAAATTTCCATAGTTAAGAATATTGTTACATATTTTTTAAAATTATATATGTTTAATGATTATTATTGTTATTACTAAAAAAATAAAGTTATAATTTAATTGATTTTTTTATCAACTTAGTTATATTAAATATATTATGAAATAAGTGTTTCTATGGTTATTTAAATTTAATTTATATGATTGGCTAGTTATGAGGTATTTTAAAAATAATAATAAAACATTTAAATATAGTTAAGTAACATTTAATTATAAAGTATTTTGAATGTGTGTAATAGAAAAATATTTTATTATGCCTTGGAGTATGATTTAATTTTTTTTACTTAGCTAAGAGATTATTTGCCTTGGATGTAAGAAAATAAGTTAACGATCCATAATTTAAAGGCATCTAGTAAGAGTGAAAGCCTACCTTGACATGGTTTTCCTTGAATAACAATAATAGTAGTCAACTATATTTTTCCTCATTACTCATTTGAGAGCTAAATTATGATAAATTTTCTTGTTGTGTAGCAAAAAATATTTAACTATTAAATTTTAAAAATTAAAAATATATTTTATTAAATATAAATTAATATTTAAATATAAAAATTTAAAACATTTTATTAAATATAAATTAATATTTAAATATAAAAATTAAAAATATATTTTATTAAATCTAAATTAATATTTTAATATATCTAATAAAATGAAAATTTCATTTTTACAAACTATTTCTAAATTTTCTAAATGAGATTAGTTCTTTAATGAAAAAAAAAAAAAAACAAAACAAACATACTTAACTGACGATTTTTTTATTATTAATTTAATGGAATCGTTACATATAAATAATAATAAGTTTATATAACATATAGAATTTATTCAAAATTAAATGAAGTTAAAATTTATAATATATAAATGATATTAACTTTATATTATTGGAATTTATTAAGATTAAAAATATGTGCTTTTTAAATTATATATTTTATGAAGGTAAAAAATAAATGCTTTTTAAATGATATATTTTATTAAGGTTGAAAATAAATTATTTTTAAATGAGATATTTGAAATTGTGATAGTAAATTTTGAAATTGTAAAAGTAAATAATATATTTTAAGGAAAATTTAATAATATTATTTTTAATAAAAAATTATAAATTATGTATGGGGGGAGGATTTAATAATTTAATTAAATTTTATGTTTTGTAGGTTTTGGTATAGATTGCAAATCTTTATGAGGCAAAAATGCTCAACATCTGGAGGACTTATAACTATTTGTGGATTGGATAAATAGAAAGGCTGGAATTTTAGCTCCATAGTTTTTTTAGATTGAAAGCGAAATCAAAAGACAACCATGGTTCAACTCTCATCACATATATAGAGTGTTGAACACTCTGGTTGATCAGCCGTTCATGATTGTTAGGCAGTTTTGGAAATCCATGAGTACTTTGAAGGATAGGCCTTGGAGGTAGTAGCATTAGAAATATGATGATATTATGAGTTAAAATGATGATGGAGAATTGATGACCTATCGTTCATGATTGTTAGGTAGTTTTGGAAATTCATGAGTACTTCGAGGGATAGGCCTTGGAGGTAGTAGTATTAGAAATCTGATGATATTATGAGTTAAAATGATGATGGGGAATAAACAACCTTTTTGTTTTGTGTAGATTAATATTTCTTGATCTTTTGAAGCTTTATGCAAATATATTTTACATGATGTATATTTCGAGAGAGAGAGAGAGAGATTTGCTCCATAAATTTTGTTTCACTAACTAAAACTTATACTTTTTAATTTTAATTTGATTGAGCTTAGCTTTAAGAGATTTGTTGCATTATGCTACTGAGAGATGTTGTTAACATAACATTTAATACGATTATATTTGGAAAAAAAACATCTAATTAAAAAATAATAATAAATCACAAGTTTGTGTATGATAATGTGGATATGATTAGTTTTCTAAGCCATGATTTTGGAAGAGATGATAAGAGTTTTTGGAAAGTAAAATGGAAAGCTATTGAGTATAAAGGAATGAAACATACCCTTTTTCTCTCTATACACACAAATAATTTTTTTAACGCTCTAATATTTTTGAGTATATGTCTTACGTTTACATTGTGGGCTTTAATTCTTTTAAGATTTATTTAGAACTTATGCATTGTGGGACAAGGAATATTCAAAGATAAAAAAAAAACTAATGATACTATAACAGTGATAAATATTACACACATAAAGATAGACAATAAAAATGTTGAATTCTTACTATCATTAACAATTATTTGATTATTTTCCATATTCATATGATTAGAGATTAATTAAATAAAAATTCATTTTTTTTTAATGGTCATTTTATTTATTAAGACTAAAAGTAGAAAAATAAGATAAAAAACAAAATAATACAATATTATAATTTATAATTTAATAAAAATAAAGAAATTTTAAAATATATTATTTATGGAATATTAAAAAAAACATTCTAACAAGTTAAAAAAAGATATTATTTATTTAAACATCTAACAAATTTAAACTATTTAATAAAACAAAAATGTTATTAATAATCTCTAAATTGAGTTAGTTTTTCTCGCTACATAGTCCGCAAAATTTGGTTCTGCTACTAAACCTTAGCCAATGTGTTTTTTATGGCTCTTCAACTGCTCTTCCTATCGCTAATGCTAGTGGAGGTAGTGGATCTCCTTCATACAACAGGATTCTAGCAACATACAATTATTCTGAACAATGTTTTACAATTGTTATTGACAACATTTTGCTACTAAACCCATTGTTTCTAGAGAAAAACCTAATGGGAAACAAAATTTCTTACAACATGATACAATCATTCTAGAAAACCTTTTGCTACTAAACCCACTATTTCTAGCGAAAACCCTAATGGGAAACAAAAGAATTTATTACAATAGGATACAATCATTGAGAAAAACCTTTCATTGCTAAAACCATTGCTTCGAGAAAAAACCTTAATGGGAAACAACAAAATTTGTTGCACTCCAATACCCAATTAGGAAAATGAATGTCAGTGTAATATCTATCTATAGCAATAATAGACCTTAAATTCAAAATTCAATCTATCCATATCGTAGAATATATCCAATACATGTGGGATCATGCCCTAATTAGAAAATTTCATGGCATCTAGTCTTCAGAGAAAGCAATTTCCCACTAGATCTAAGTTAAAATGGGAGCTTGGGGAAAATTAAAATGGAATTGGGAGCCAAAGGTTTTTTCACTTTGCTAATATTGAAGATAGAACTTGAGTCTTTTAAAATGGACCTACTTGCTCAATTCAGTTGGGATATATCTCCACTTCTCAATGGGAGGATTTCTACCTAATAAGGAAAATTTCACAGTAGCTCTAGTCTAGAATATCATGTACTCGTTGTTGTAGGAATTATGGGATGAAGAAATTCTAGCTAGTATTGGCAACACCCTTGGTGATTTTGTCAACGCTTAGGAAGCAACAAGACATGCGAAGCATATGTTTTATTCCTATATGTATGTTTACATGAATATCTCTAAGTTTCTCCTACAATCAACAAATATTTATTACTAGGATGAGCTCTAGAAGAAAACCTTACATTATGAGAATATCCCTCTTTGATGCTAAAGGTTCCACAAATATGACTGTCCTTACTATAAATACCCTCTTTTAGATGTAAATGTGTTTGGGCCTTCATTTTGATTATTTTGGCTTTCCATAGAATGAGGAGGAAATGAGTGGCGACAACAACGATCAGGTTTTGGTGAAGACAGCTAGGGTGGAAAGCAGGAACAGGCAGTTGCGGGGTGGTTGCGACAAAGTGTGAGCATAAGGTAGAGGCAGTCGAGCCAACAATACGGATGATAGACAGCCAAGGGAAGGAACAACCGAGCGGGAACTGGCAGTCCAAGCAGCAGGGGAAATACAAAAGGAGAAACCCATAATGAGAAAGAGTTGTTGCTGTTGGTGGGTTGGTTGGTTGCAGTGTGATAGAAAAGGAGTGTCTAGATGCGGGCGAGCAGGACCTCTGGGTCAAAGATTGAACCTTTGAGTCTATCATATGCAGTTAGAGATTATAATCGGGTATTCCTTGTAATCATCTGTGGCTAAGGAAAATATATTATGTATTGTTCTTCTGTGGTCTTAATATGAATGAAGATCTAGATTGATTTCTTAGTACGATTTATGTGGTTTCTTATGATGTATGGACCCACTTAAACTTTAAAATATTCTGCAAATCTAGGAATGTAGTAGCTTCATGGTGTTAAACGATATGTTGTTGTATCACTTGCATGTATGATGTCTGTTATGTATTGATGTTAGACATACCCTTGACCCCATGATGAACCCTTCTTAGTTCTAGTCTCAGCACGTCTCGGGTGAGAATCCTTACCCTTTGGGTAAGGTGAAAATGTCGATGTTGTCTTAGACTACAACAAGCCATTATTGGCCCTCCATGTATAAACCCAGGGTCTCCCCCTGATGACTCTTTTGTGCCGACAAATGGTTTAATTGTCGGGGCCTGAAGTTGAGGATATTCAAGAAAGAGATTAAATATTGGTGGAATAACAAAGTGCATCAATTTATAGCGAAACAAGCTATTCAAAGAGGACAACCGATCGCCAAAGTTAGTGAAGAGACGTTGTATGTTGAGGGTGCTAGTGATCAGTACGAGAACTTCTGGTGCAAGTTCCCAGAAGACTTGTATAATTGGTTAAGAAGGTTGAAAGTACAGAATCAATTGGGGGGAACAACGTCAGCTCGTTGCAGTTGGACTTCCTCAGATCTTGTATTGCTACAGCAGGTAGATAGCGATCTGACCAAAGCAATCGACTTTTGGGTAAAGACTACTATGGAGGGGTATATAGTTAATTTTTTCTGCAAAAATTTATCAATCTTTTTCAAGGGCGAAAGCAGTGTTCGGGTTCGGGTTAAGCGAAAGGTTGGTGAAGGAAGTGTCATTGTGGATTAAAATGTTCATGATAGAAGGAGGAATATTTAACTCACCTACTGCAAAGATGGTAGCGTAAAACCCCAGTACTGGCGAAAAAATCTAAGGGGAGAATGCTACTGGTTGGGGAATAGAGATGTTGTTGAAGGAATGGATGTAGAAGGGTTGCAGAAAGCTAGAGACATTAGGGTGCATAGGAGAGCTCTGTTAGCAGACAAGTGGCAAGAAAGAGTGGTTGAGACTCTGAAGAAGAGAAAGATGGGAACCCACCAAGTAGGAGAGATGTCGGGGAAACCCCAAGAGGAAGGGAGAGAAAAGGGAGATGTCGGACAAAGCAAGATTGGTGATTGGAAAGACAAGAGCCAGAACGATAAAGTGGATCCTTCCTTACAGGTTTCGGGAAGGATAACGGAGGAAGAAATGTTGAGTAGTTGTGAAGAGGAAATGAGCAACGTCATGAGAAGGTTATTTGTCGAAGAAGAAGCATCCACAAAAAATTAACAGTAATGTCCCCAAGGTACAAGTAGTATTCCACCCGACCTTCCCCTAGTACCTTACTATAATCCAGAACATTTGTTATTAAATTAGCCAAAGCAATACAGGTACACAGTGTGCACGAGAAATATAAGGCCAGTTTAAATACAGTAAACAACAAGGGGATTAGTTGTATTAGTAACTTGGGATTGCAAGGATCTCAGCAGCCCGGAACCAAGGGATTTTTGTTATTAGCGCATACTCAAATAAACTGGGCAGGATCTTTTACCAGATGCCCAGAGTTTGTGGGTAAGGGAAATGAAGACGTAAAACAACATTGGTATCTCTACAAAGCTATATGGAGAGCACGACAAACACCAGACAACGTCAAAAAAATTGAGTTCCAAACCACACTAAGAGAGAGAGCTTTTTGTTGGTTTATAAAATGGGCGGAACAGAACTAGAATCCCAAAGTAGACGAGATCAAGAGGGGGTTCATGCAGGAATTCAAAGTACCTCCGACTGAGCAGCAAGGGCTATCAGAGCTATGGGAAATCAAGCAGAAGGTAGGTAAAAATTCTTGGGAACTAATGCAAAGATTTAAGGACAACATTGCTAAGTTGAGTTACACCTTAGATCCTAATCACCAAAGAGACCGGTTCATTAAGGCACTCTTGCCCCTTACAAGGACATCGTTGACACAACAGAAGATCGGGCCTCTCCAAGATTCTTTATAGCAAGTGTCACACATAGAGGCTATGGCTGGATATCCTCATGAATATCGAGGAGGGACAGGATTACAGGTTCCATCAATTATGGGATTCAAAGCCAGATTGCAACTTTAATGGAGAAATTGAAGGACCTTCAACCAGTGCGACTAGCTAGACCCAACGTATGGTGCACGCACTGCATGGTGGAGGGACATGTCATGACAGAGTGTCCGAGGTTTTGGGGAATTAATCATCCAGGGGGGGATTGCAGGATCATCAGGAACCCCACCAACAACAGGAGTTGTAGCAGTAGGAGCATAAGGAGTTTTCCCTGGATGAAATAATCTCTGTATCAAGCTTGTTGTAAAGGCTCTTATGTGCTATGTGCACATCTTCCGTATATGCCCAGTTTCCGTATATGCCTACATCTTCCGTATATGCGCACATCTTCCGTATATGCCCAGTTTCCGTATATGCGCACATCTTCCGTATATGCGCACATCTTCCATATATGCCCAGTTTCCGTATATGCACACATCTTCCGTATATGTGCACATCTTCCGTATATGCCCAGTTTCCGTATATGCGCACATCTTCCGTATATGCGCACATCTTCCGTATATGCCCAGTTTTCGTATATGCACACATCTTCCGTATATGCCCACATCTTCCGTATATGCCCAGTTTCCGTATATGCGCACATCTTCCGTATATGCGCACATCTTCCGTATATGCCCAGTTTCCGTATATGCCTACATCTTCCGTATATGCGCACATCTTCCGTATATGCCCAGTTTCCGTATATGCGCACATCTTCCGTATATGCGCACATCTTCCGTATATGCCCAGTTTCCGTATATGCCCACATCTTCCGTATATGCGCACATCTTCCGTATATGCCCAGTTTCTGTATATGCGCACATCTTCTGTATATGCCCAGTTTCCGTATATGCCCACATCTTCCGTATATGCCCAGTTTCCATATATGCCCAGTTTCCGTATATGCCCACATCTTCCATATATGCCCAGTTTTCGTATATGCGCACATCTTCCGTATATGCCCAGTTTCCGTATATGCCCAATTTCAGTATATGCGCACATCTTCCGTATATGCCCAGTTTCTGTATATGAACACATCTTCCGTATATGCCCACATCTTCCGTATATGCGCACATCTTCCGTATATGCCCAGTTTCCGTATATGCGCACATCTTCCGTATATGCACACATCTTCCGTATATGCCCAGTTTCCGTATATGCACACATCTTTCGTATATGCGCACATCTTCCGTATATTCCCAGTTTTCGTATATGCGCACATCTTCCGTATATGCGCACATCTTCCGCATATGCGCAGTTTCCGTATATGCCCACATATTCCGTATATGCGCACATCTTCCGTATATGCCCAGTTTCCGTATATGCGCACATCTTCCGTATATGCCCAGTTTCCGTATATGCACACATCTTCCGTATATGCCCAGTTTCCGTATATGCGCACATCTTCCGTATATGCCCAGTTTCCGTATATGCGCACATCTTCCGTATACGCGCACATCTTCCGTATATGCCCAGTTTCCGTATATGCGCACATCTTCCGTATATGCGCACATCTTCCGTATATGCCCAGTTTCCGTATATGCACACATCTTCCGTATATGCGCACATCTTCTGTATATGCCCAGTTTCCGTATATGCGCACATCTTCCGTATATGCCCAGTTTCCGTATATGCGCACATCTTCCATATATGCCCACATCTTCCGTATATGCCTAGTTTCCATATATGCCCAGTTTCCGTATATGCCCACATCTTCCGTATATGCCCAGTTTCCGTATATGCGCACATCTTCCGTATATGCGCACATCTTCCGTATATGCCCAGTTTCCGTATATGCGCACATCTTCCGTATATGCCCAGTTTCCGTATATGCACACATCTTCCGTATATGCCCACATCTTCCGTATATGCGCACATCTTCCGTATATGCCCAGTTTCCGTATATGCGCACATCTTCCGTATATGCACACATCTTCCGTATATGCCCAGTTTCCGTATATGCGCACATCTTCCGTATATGCCCAGTTTCCGTATATGCCCACATCTTCCGTATATGCGCACATCTTCCGTATATGCCTAGTTTCCGTATATGCGCACATCTTCCGTATATGCCCAGTTTCCGTATATGCGCACATCTTCCGTATACGCGCACATCTTCCGTATATGCCCAGTTTCCGTATATGCGCACATCTTCCGTATATGCCCAGTTGGGTGAGAATTGTTGAGCACGTGGCCATTCTGTCTTTGAGTCTCCCTTATCTCGGTCATCCCTTCGAACAATTTAACCACCTCATGTTCATATTGGTTTTGTAACTCAGGCTAGTATGATTTCTTTAGGGACGTTGCCTTAACGATCAAGGGTGGGTCCACCATACTTCGATCTTCCCCCATCCTCTTTCCCCCTCTGGTGACTATATTTATATTGGTTACGGGAAGACCGTCGTCGATACGAGGTTCAACGTTAACCAAGTTAGCCCCTCTCTATCTAGTCCTTTCTTCCCGCTTTACAATGAGGTCTGGGTAATCCTCCGTGGAATGAGTATTGATTCTGCATTGTGAACACCATGATCTCCTAGGGAGCAGGCATTCCCTAGTGACGTGCCCCTCTTGGTCATAGTTGTAACATCTCACGGGACCTCTTCCTCCCGTTCTTCCTCCTCTCCCATTTCCTCCTCGTCCTCCCTGGTTGGACTCATTGATCCTAAATGTCGACCTATCTAGTTGTTCTGCTAGAGCATCCAATGCTTTGCACTGGTCAATGTGATGCATTGGGGATGCACAAAACTCAAAATAGTTGTTATTAGGGATGTTGGAGTACTTCTATAGTATCAGGCACATCTGCGGTAGATGTCCATACATCCTATAGATCTCATAATATTCCTGATTATTTCATCCAGGGAAAACTCCTTATGCTCCTACTGCTACAACTCCTGTTGTTGGTGGGGTTCCTGATGATCCTGCAATCCCCCCCTGGATGATTAATTCCCCAAAACCTCGGACACTCTGTCATGACATGTCCCTCCACCATGCAGTGCGTGCACCATACGTTGGGTCTAGCTAGTCGCACTGGTTGAAGGTCCTTCAATTTCTCCATTAAAGTTGCAATCTGGCTTTGAATCCCATAATTGATGGAACCTGTAATCCTGTCCCTCCTCGATATTCATGAGGATATCTAGCCATAGCCTCTATGTGTGACACTTGCTATAAAGAATCTTGGAGAGGCCCGATCTTCTGTTGTGTCAACGATGTCCTTGTAAGGGGCAAGAGTGCCTTAATGAACCGGTCTCTTTGGTGATTAGGATCTAAGGTGTAACTCAACTTAGCAATGTTGTCCTTAAATCTTTGCATTAGTTCCCAAGAATTTTTACCTACCTTCTGCTTGATTTCCCATAGCTCTGATAGCCCTTGCTGCTCAGTCGGAGGTACTTTGAATTCCTGCATGAACCCCCTCTTGATCTCGTCTACTTTGGGATTCTAGTTCTGTTCCGCCCATTTTATAAACCAACAAAAAGCTCTCTCTCTTAGTGTGGTTTGGAACTCAATTTTTTTGACGTTGTCTGGTGTTTGTCGTGCTCTCCATATAGCTTTGTAGAGATACCAGTGTTGTTTTACGTCTTCATTTCCCTTACCCACAAACTCTGGGTATCTGGTAAAAGATCCTGCCCAGTTTATTTGAGTATGCGCTAATAACAAAAATCCCTTGGTTCCGGGCTGCTGAGATCCTTGCAATCCCAAGTTACTAATACAACTAATCCCCTTGTTGTTTACTGTATTTAAACTGGCCTTATATTTCTCGTGCACACTGTGTACCTGTATTGCTTTGGCTAATTTAATAACAAATGTTCTGGATTATAGTAAGGTACTAGGGGAAGGTCGGGTGGAATACTACTTGTACCTTGGGGACATTACTGTTAATTTTTTGTGGATGCTTCTTCTTCGACAAATAACCTTCTCATGACGTTGCTCATTTCCTCTTCACAACTACTCAACATTTCTTCCTCCGTTATCCTTCCCGAAACCTGTAAGGAAGGATCCACTTTATCGTTCTGGCTCTTGTCTTTCCAATCACCAATCTTGCTTTGTCTGACATCTCCCTTTTCTCTCCCTTCCTCTTGGGGTTTCCCCGACATCTCTCCTACTTGGTGGGTTCCCATCTTTCTCTTCTTCAGAGTCTCAACCACTCTTTCTTGCCACTTGTCTGCTAACAGAGCTCTCCTATGCACCCTAATGTCTCTAGCTTTCTGCAACCCTTCTACATCCATTCCTTCAACAACATCTCTATTCCCCAACTAGTAGCATTCTCCCCTTAGATTTTTTCGCCAGTACTGGGGTTTTACGCTACCATCTTCGCAGTAGGTGAGTTAAATATTCCTCCTTCTATCATGAACATTTTAATCCACAATGACACTTCCTTCACCAACCTTTCGCTTAACCCGAACCCGAACACTGCTTTCGCCCTTGAAAAAGATTGATAAATTTCTGCAGAAAAAATCAACTATATACCCCTCCATAGTAGTCTTTACCCAAAAGTCGATTGCTTTGGTCAGATCGCTATCTACCTGCTGTAGCAATACAAGATCTGAGGAAGTCCAACTGCAACGAGCTGACGTTGTTCCCCCCAATTGATTCTGTACTTTCAACCTTCTTAACCAATTATACAAGTCTTCTGGGAACTTGCACCAGAAGTTCTCGTACTGATCACTAGCACCCTCAACATACAACGTCTCTTCACTAACTTTGGCGATCGGTTGTCCTCTTTGAATAGCTTGTTTCGCTATAAATTGATGCACTTTGTTATTCCACCAATATTTAATCTCTTTCTTGAATATCCTCAACTTCAGGCCCCGACAATTAAACCATTTGTCGGCACAAAAGAGTCATTAGGGGGAGACCCTGGGTTTATACATGGAGGGCCAATAATGGCTTGTTGTAGTCTAAGACAACATCGACATTTTCACCTTACCCAAAGGGTAAGGATTCTCACCCGAGACGTGCTGAGACTAGAACTAAGAAGGGTTCATCATGGGGTCAAGGGTATGTCAAACATCAATACATAACCGACATCATACATGCAAGTGATACAACAACATATCGTTTAACACCATGAAGCTACTACATTCCTAGATTTGCATAATATTTTAAAGTTTAAGTGGGTCCATACATCATAAGAAACCACATAAATCGTACTAAGAAATCAATCTAGATCTTCATTCATATTAAGACCACAGAAGAACAATACATAATATATTTTCCTTAGCCACAGATGATTACAAGGAATACCCGATTATAATCTCTAACTGCATATGATAGACTCAAAGGTTCAATCTTTGACCCAGAGGTCCTGCTCGCCCGCATCTAGACACTCCTTTTCTATCACACTGCAACCAACCAACCCACCAACAGCAACAACTCTTTCTCGTTACGGGTTTCTCCTTTTGTATTTCCCCTGCTGCTTGGACTGCCAGTTCCCGCTCGGTTGTTCCTTCCCTTGGCTGTCTATCATCCGTATTGTTGGCTCGACTGCCTCTACCTTATGCTCACACTTTGTCGCAACCACCCCGCAACTGCCTGTTCCTGCTTTCCGCCCTAGCTGTCTTCACCAAAACCTGATCGTTGTTGTCGCCACTCATTTCCTCCTCATTCTATGGAAAGCCAAAATAATCAAAATGAAGGCCCAAACACATTTACATCTAAAAGAGGGTATTTATAGTAAGGACAGTCATATTTGTGGAACCTTTAGCATCAAAGAGGGATATTCTCATAATGTAAGGTTTTCTTCTAGAGCTCATCCTAGTAATAAATATTTGTTGATTGTAGGAGAAACTTAGAGATATTCATGTAAACATAAATATAGGAATAAAACATATGCTTCGCATGTCTTGTTGCTTCCTAAGCGTTGACAAAATCACCAAGGGTGTTGCCAATACTAGCTAGAATTTCTTCATCCCATAATTCCTACAACAACGAGTACATGATATTCTAGACTAGAGCTACTGTGAAATTTTCCTTATTAGGTAGAAATCCTCCCATTGAGAAGTGGAGATATATCCCAACTGAATTGAGCAAGTAGGTCCATTTTAAAAGACTCAAGTTCTATCTTCAATATTAGCAAAGTGAAAAAACCTTTGGCTCCCAATTCCATTTTAATTTTCCCCAAGCTCCCATTTTAACTTAGATCTAGTGGGAAATTGCTTTCTCTAAAGGCTAGATGCCAAGAAATTTTCTAATTAGGGCATGATCCCACATGTATTGGATATATTCTCCGATATGGATAGATTGAATTTTGAATTTAAGGTCTATTATTGCTATAGATAGATATTACATTGACATTCATTTTCCTAATTGGGTATTGGAGTGCAACAAATTTTGTTGTTTCCCATTAAGGTTTTTTCTCGAAGCAATGGTTTTAGCAATGAAAGGTTTTTCTCAATGATTGTATCCTATTGTAATAAATTCTTTTGTTTCCCATTAGGGTTTTCGCTAGAAATAGTGGGTTTAGTAGCAAAAGGTTTTCTAGAATGATTGTATCATGTTGTAAGAAATTTTGTTTCCCATTAGGTTTTTCTCTAGAAACAATGGGTTTAGTAGCAAAAGGTTGTCAATAACAATTGTAAAACATTGTTCAGAATAATTGTATGTTGCTAGAATCCTGTTGTATGAAGGAGATCCACTACCTCCACTAGCATTAGCGATAGGAAGAGCAGTTGAAGAGCCATAAAAAACACATAGGCTAAGGTTTAGTAGCAGAACCAAATTTTGCGGACTATGTAGCGAGAAAAACTAACTCAATTTAGAGATTATTAATAACATATTTGTTTTATTAAATAGTTTAAATTTGTTAGATGTTTAAATAAATAATATCTTTTTTTAACTTGTTAGAATGTTTTTTTTAATATTCCATAAATAATATATTTTAAAATTTCTTTATTTTTATTAAATTATAAATTATAATATTGTATTATTTTGTTTTTTATCTTATTTTTCTACTTTTAGTCTTAATAAATAAAATGACCATTAAAAAAAAATGAATTTTTATTTAATTAATCTCTAATCATATGAATATGGAAAATAATCAAATAATTGTTAATGATAGTAAGAATTCAACATTTTTATTGTCTATCTTTATGTGTGTAATATTTATCACTGTTATAGTATCATTAGTTTTTTTTTATCTTTGAATATTCCTTGTCCCACAATGCATAAGTTCTAAATAAATCTTAAAAGAATTAAAGCCCACAATGTAAATGTAAGACATATACTCAAAAATATTAGAGCGTTAAAAAAATTATTTGTGTGTATAGAGAGAAAAAGGGTATGTTTCATTCCTTTATACTCAATAGCTTTCCATTTTACTTTCCAAAAACTCTTATCATCTCTTCCAAAATCATGGCTTAGAAAACTAATCATATCCACATTATCATACACAAACTTGTGATTTATTATTATTTTTTAATTAGATGTTTTTTTTTCCAAATATAATCGTATTAAATGTTATGTTAACAACATCTCTCAGTAGCATAATGCAACAAATCTCTTAAAGCTAAGCTCAATCAAATTAAAATTAAAAAGTATAAGTTTTAGTTAGTGAAACAAAATTTATGGAGCAAATCTCTCTCTCCCTCTCTCTCTCTCGAAATATACATCATGTAAAATATATTTGCATAAAGCTTCAAAAGATCAAGAAATATTAATCTACACAAAACAAAAAGGTTGTTTATTCCCCATCATCATTTTAACTCATAATATCATCAGATTTCTAATACTACTACCTCCAAGGCCTATCCCTCGAAGTACTCATGAATTTCCAAAACTACCTAACAATCATGAACGATAGGTCATCAATTCTCCATCATCATTTTAACTCATAATATCATCATATTTCTAATGCTACTACCTCCAAGGCCTATCCTTCAAAGTACTCATGGATTTCCAAAACTGCCTAACAATCATGAACGGCTGATCAACCAGAGTGTTCAACACTCTATATATGTGATGAGAGTTGAACCATGGTTGTCTTTTGATTTCGCTTTCAATCTAAAAAAACTATGGAGCGAAAATTCCAGCCTTTCTATTTATCCAATCCACAAATAGTTATAAGTCCTCCAGATGTTGAGCATTTTTGCCTCATAAAGATTTGCAATCTATACCAAAACCTACGAAACATAAAATTTAATTAAATTATTAAATCCTCCCCCATACATAATTTATAATTTTTTATTAAAAATAATATTATTAAATTTTCCTTAAAATATATTATTTACTTTTACAATTTCAAAATTTACTATCACAATTTCAAATATTTCATTTAAAAATAATTTATTTTCAACCTCAATAAAATATATCATTTAAAAAGCATTTATTTTTTACCTTCATAAAATATATAATTTAAAAAGCACATATTTTTAATCTTAATAAATTCCAATAATATAAAGTTAATATCATTTATATATTATAAATTTTAACTTCATTTAATTTTGAATAAATTCTATATGTTATATAAACTTATTATTATTTATATGTAACGATTCCATTAAATTAATAATAAAAAAATCGTCAGTTAAGTATGTTTGTTTTGTTTTTTTTTTTTTTTTCATTAAAGAACTAATCTCATTTAGAAAATTTAGAAATAGTTTGTAAAAATGAAATTTTCATTTTATTAGATATATTAAAATATTAATTTAGATTTAATAAAATATATTTTTAATTTTTATATTTAAATATTAATTTATATTTAATAAAATGTTTTAAATTTTTATATTTAAATATTAATTTATATTTAATAAAATATATTTTTAATTTTTAAAATTTAATAGTTAAATAATTTTTGTTACACAACAAGAAAATTTATCATAATTTAGCTCTCAAATGAGTAATGAGGAAAAATATAGTTGACTACTATTATTGTTATTCAAGGAAAACCATGTCAAGGTAGGCTTTCACTCTTACTAGATGCCTTTAAATTATGGATCGTTAACTTATTTTCTTACATCCAAGGCAAATAATCTCTTAGCTAAGTAAAAAAAATTAAATCATACTCCAAGGCATAATAAAATATTTTTCTATTACACACATTCAAAATACTTTATAATTAAATGTTACTTAACTATATTTAAATGTTTTATTATTATTTTTAAAATACCTCATAACTAGCCAATCATATAAATTAAATTTAAATAACCATAGAAACACTTATTTCATAATATATTTAATATAACTAAGTTGATAAAAAAATCAATTAAATTATAACTTTATTTTTTTAGTAATAACAATAATAATCATTAAACATATATAATTTTAAAAAATATGTAACAATATTCTTAATTATGGAAATTTATCTCATTTTATTATGAATTTTTAACTCGTAAATAGACTTTATTACAATACCACGGATTAATGTTATACCATGTCTAAAATACTATAAAATCTATATTATATTTATTATTACCACATATCTAAAATACTACAACTGATCTACTGATCGATATCATACTTTTTACTATCACATATCTAAATATTAGAATTGATCTTCATATAACTACTAATAAAAATCATTTAAAATATTTTAGAAAACTTAAATCTCTACCATTTTCTTAATAATTATTAAAAATTAAATTAAAATTAAGAAAAAAATCAATTTTTATTACCTATAACTTAAAATATTTACACTTTATCAACATATATACCACACAATATATATAATATACAATATACATGATTGGCTAATGCATGAGTGAAATGCTTTCTATTTTGGTGAACATATATACAACACATACCCCATCATATTAACTCCTAATTTTTACACAAACTCAAAGTTGCGTTCGAATTTTAGGGTGATCTCTCTGTGGGAAGAATTATAATGACAAAAATACAAAAAGATGAATGGAAAATGAAAATGAGATTACGTATTGTTTTTAAAATATAAACTAATAACCAATTACATATGGTTAGGTTATTATATAGTGTTTTTAAAATTAAAAATAATAAACAAGCTTAACGCAATCATCAGTCACCCAGTAAAGTAAAAGCGAAAACAAGTGAAAATGAAAATTTTGAAGTTATTATTTACAACGTTATCGAGTTCACTCCCGGGTCACAAATAACCTGCTATCATATAAAACACAATTTAAACTACTTCAAAATAGAGTGAGGGAGGAATCAAATAAAAACGTTTACAAAGTGTGAATTCACTCGGATTGAAAAGAACGAATCCATTGCACATATTCATTCCTCTTGAACTCAGCGAATACTTTCACATAAAATTTGAAGCAAAAACACACTGTTCAAACATTTAAAAACAATCATATTTGAAAAATAAAAAATCCACCTCCATTGCAGGTCTTGTATAATGTTATGATAAGTTTGTATGGCACACAGTTCATCTGAGCTTAACCAAAAATATACGAGTCATACAACCTCTGGTACCAATATTTTGAAACGGTTGTACAAACTTAACTTTGAATATGGGAGAGAAAGGTCGACAGGATCGTTTAGCCTGTTCAACTAATAGTAGAAGAGACCACGAGTTAAACTGGAATGAACTCGCTCAATACATTACGAACTAAACTGAATATGGTCCATATTATTACACCCACCATTGGCACATTCACAGATCTATTTATTTGCCTTCCATGCCTATTAACCTATTCTTCAGACTTACCCCCAACCTCGACCTTCTCTTCGGTGGGAGCTCCTTCAGCGTTTTCTTCAACGCCCACGCCCTCGGCGGATGGTTGACCAATAGTCTCTCGTTTTGCAGGTTGGGGTGTTCGGGAATTTTGGTGGAATCGTTGAGTTTTGACACTTCGTCGGATTCCACCGGAGCCGATTCTGCTTCAGGCTCCGAGGCATGCAGCATTACAGTTATTTCCTCTGCAGATTTCTCTACGATGGGGGGGCTTTCATCTACTTTTTTCTCAGCTGCGGGAACTTCTTGTGTGGGACTGCAGGCAGGAGCTTCTTCTTCAGTAGGCCCTTCAATCATGGGTTCAATCTCGGTAACCTTCACAGCTTCCTCTAGGGGTTTCACTTGTTCTTCGCTTGTCATCAATTCAGCTGACGTGGTAACCTGCACAAAGAAACAATGCATCACGGTATGATCAAATACTTGGTAAGAGTTCGATCCATGCAATTTTTAAGTGGAAGTTGGGATCCATAGATCTTGCTACAGATCAATCGATCTAAACTAAAAAATATGAAATCAAAACGGGTACGAGGCATAAAATTGTAATGTCTGTTATCCGGAACCTGTAGCAGCTGTTGGTGTTCTGGCTTGGCACAGGGTAGTCGCGAAAGTAAGCCAAGCTACACATTTCGTTTTTCTGAAACACAATATGAGGGGCGATTGCTGCGGATTTTCAAAATTTTCATGCTGCCCTCCCTCTCATGTTTCATTTCAAATTTCAAATTTTGAAAATTCCCGCTGGACTAGACTAGCTAAGTTTGAAGTATATTTCCCACCAACTACATTCACTCACTGCATTAACTATGTACGTTTAAAGTCAAATCGGTCAGGCCTGACGACGTCGGAAAGATGGAGCTATCGGAAAATGCATTGTCCATAGTCCATGAGGTATATGCCCATGAGGTATGGTCCATGCCGTCGCTGTCCTCTGTGAGACTCTGACAGAGGTACCCTCCATAGCATTAACTTTGCTATGAAGGTGGAAATAGGAATTGCCCAATTGGTGAAGGAATGCTATAAAAAAACAAACAAATCACGTGCAAATCTTCGGAGAAGTTGGGAGTAGGTGTTGGTGTTTGGTATCAATATATTATGCATCACCTACCATTTGAGAGAATATACTTACCACTATTTGCTTTGCTATCATGTGCTTACAGCTGTTAACATCACGTGCTTACTTTGCTGTCATGTGCTTACAGCTGTTAACGACATATTTAGTAAAATATTTTTTATAATTTTAGATTTGAGTTTTATAAATCATATAATTTAAATATTTTAGATTTTTTTTAAGATGTTGAATTTATTTATGTATCATTATTATTTTTTTAATTTAGATGAAAATAAAATTATTAATTAAATTAAATTATTTAAAAAAATTAATATAAATAATTAAATAAAAATTTCTTCCTTAAAATAATCTTCCATGTAAAATCTGATAAAAGTAATATACTGAATAATGTTGGAGACTGTTTTTTATTTTTATTAGATGAAAATGTTAATAATCTGGTTAAAGAAAATACTAATAATCTGCTTAAAAAAAACATGTAAAATCTGATAAAGGTAATATACTGAATAGTGCACTCAAATAATGCCACTTCATTTCTATAAACAACTAACAAACCAGAAACAACTTGATAATGAGGATGCCCCCGGCAGGGCTCGACCAACGCCCCCCACCCAATAAGCATTGTGTTAGCTTCTCACTTCCATGGGACTAATCTGATGAATACCTTTCTTACTAGTATATACTAAGCTTATACGAGCTCATATTTTTATTTTTATTAGATGAAAATGCTAATAATCTGGTTAAAGAAAATACTAATAATCTGGTTAAAAAACAACAGTTATGCTAAGTTATTGGGCTAAAAATGCAGTTGAAAAACAATATGATACATTAACATAGTTATTCTTTTTGAGTGGCATTTGAGGTCTGTTTTGATTTTATATGACCAGGTTAACCAAAACTTTTTCCCTGCTTTGAATGGCAGTGCCATTGAACTTGAATCCATATATGTTTATATTTTTCCTGGTTTTAGGAAAAGTGATGTTTATATTTTTCCTGGTTTTAGGAGAAGTGATTTTGTATGATGTCTTACTTTTGAAAATTTCAACCTAATTTTGTAAAACAGGGCTGATTTTATTTTTAAATTTTAGTTATTATTATTTTTTTACTAAAATAATTACAACAAATAGATGCATACACATTAAAATAATTAAATAAATATAAATGAAACTATATAATTATATAAATGAATGTCTACACATTTCAAAATAGTTAAATAAATATAAACAAAACTATATAATAGTTATCGGAACACGTTCCAATATATATATAATTTATTTTTAACATTTTAAAAATGGTGGCTAAGTGTTTCGATAAGTTTCCACATTTACTTCATCACTTTTGTAGTATTTATTTAGATATCCAAATTATATGAACACTAATAAGATATAAAATGGGCTCATTGTTAGAGAGTTGCTGTTGTTTTTTTTTTATATGACTATCTACCAAACACATAAAAATAGAAATCGAGTTCATTGTTATAGAGTTGAGATGCAAAAATTTAATTAATGTTTTTTTTATGACTCTCTATCAAACACATAAAAGTAGAAATAGAGTTCAACATAGTGTTACATTGGGAGTCTGAAATGAAGGATTGATATAGAGTTCAACATGATATTTGAAATTGGTTTAAAGAGAAGAGTGCGTTTTTTCTATTTGTGAATTTTTTTGTACAGTTGGATTTTGGGAATTTTTTTCACTGTGTTTCAATTTAGGAATTGCCATTTTTATTTGGTGAAGTCTAGTATAGATTTCTTGGAGATGGAATTGGATGTTGTTCCTCTTACTACATCACTTAATTTGGGTTTTACAAGGAATGAAATGAAAGACAAGAAAAGAAACGAAACACACACAAAGAGAACTGACAACAATATAATGAAAACGACTTATATTAATAAATAAAGCGGCAGAATATTATAGTACACAAACTAGGTAGCATGGTGGCAGTTATCTTTTAAAAGAGAGATATCTCAATAATATATTGAAAACTCGACTTCTATTAATACATAAAGTGGTAGAATATCATAGAACACAAACTAGGTAGAATGGTGGTAGTTATCTTTTAAAAGAGAGATGAAAACTAATGCATTCGTAAAAGCTATTACAAGAGGCCAAAAGAATGACTTTTTAACATAAAGAAATAATCGTACATATCCAAAACCCTAACCTTAGAAAATGAAGTAACAAAATATTTATGGGCCCCAAGGTGGTTAGTTGGTACATCAACCTCCCAAGGCTGCAACTTTGCATAGAATATCTATTTGGGGTGCACAATAGTTCGTTGGAAATAACTATCAAAGGATTACAACTTTTACCTGGCCCCTAGTCCCTTGAATTTCCAAAATGAATAGTTTACTGACTCAAAACACCCCTAGTAGCTTGGGACCCAAAAAACAATAGAAAAAATTCCAAGAAGATAGAGAACCATTGAGTCAGTGGAATACGAGGATGACCACCGATATCCACCCGGATTGCCACTAATCCCTTCCTTGATGGAGAATTAAAAACCACGGGTCACAAATTCTAAAGCATGTAATTTCCTCTTTTTTAATAACAACATGTTAATAATTGTTTTGACCTTAAGGTTATAAATGGTATCATGCTTACTCAAAACTATCTTGAAGGGAATGGAAGGAACAGATCAATTTGTTCATGGTGTCCTTGGACCTTTGCTAATATAGGCATCTTTCTGAAAGCTCTCTATAGTCCATCTACTCAAGACCAAGATTCAAAAGTTTAGAACAACAGAGGGAAAACACACACTAATGGAACAATCCCAAATTTTGAATTTCGATCACATTCTCATTGGTACCATCACCTATTATGTACTAGCGAACTACCATAACCGAGATTTTCAATTCAGAGCTAGAATGCTAAGAAAATTGATATTTTACCTCAATAAAGATAAATGCAATAGACCTAGCTGAAATATCTATTTGGTTCAGTGTTGAGAGTTGAGAGATACTATCTAACTGTGAAAAATAACCAAGTCGATACATTGAAACCCCAAATAACATGTGGTTTCAATGTCAAGGAATAGGTTAAACATATTCCCATTCATTGACAAATAATACCCCATTTTTGCTTATAACCATATTAGCCAAAATGTTAGGTTGTCAGAGTATATGGCACCATTCCATTAATTCAAAGTTGTGGCAACTACTTATTATCCCTTTCTAAATAGAAATTAGACAAAACTTTGCTATGATATTGTTAAAAATCTATATTTTATGACTAAGTTTGCGTCTCCAACCTAATTAGTTTATTGATTTACATCATAATAATTGGATCTAGTCCTTGCAATAGAAAATATGTTTTTTGTTGCTTTTCAAAATAACTTTGAAAATCCATTCATAGGTATAAATTTAAAAACATAGCATAACAAAATAAGAAGACAAAGCAAAATAACTACAAACGTGGGCCTTCTTCTTTGCAAGAAGTCACAATGCATGGTGATTAGCCACTTGGAATACTAATTAATATGCATCATCAGCTATGAAGTTAATAACATCAATGGAGTTACTAGCATATATTCTCTGAAATGGTAGCTCATGCATAATATAATTGGTATCGATGCCTAATGCTTGCACCCAACTCTCAGTTTCCTCGCATATTTGCACATAATTTCGTATGCCCTGCCTACTTTGGCTTTCAACTTCATTTTACATGACATCTTGATTCCCATGAAAGAATTTATAATATAAAAATAATAGTTGTTCTATAATAAAAAATTAATAGTTGTTCTATGTACATCGATCTAGAAACACACTATGATATGTGCTCATAATCACCTTCCATTCTATCGACCAGACTTGACATACCATGCACCATAAACGACATATGGAATGGTCGATGCCATGGCGTTTTCCATTACATTGTTGTGCAACTGCCCTCAACCGTCTTTACCCTTAATATCACCGCGGACTAGAAAATGTGTTGACCCATCAATTATCTTTCCTTGACAAAAAAATTAAACCAAAATTGTATAAAGCGGAAATTAGGGGAAATATATATATATATATATATATATATATATATATATATATATATATATATATATATATATATATATATATATTTTCTCAAGTTTTAATTGGTGCATAAAGTTAGAGTCATATTGGATAATCATTTTTTTTAAATTTTAAATTTTGTTTATTCAAGTTTTGATTGATGCATAGAGTTGGAGTTTTATTAGACAATCATTATTTTCGCCTCCTGTCACATGTACATAATGTGTAGGCAACATAAACATGATTAGATGTATCACAGTTGGAAATGCAGAAAGATGTTCAAATAACCTCAACCAAGTGTATCTTGCGATGATACCCATTCCTACACAAACATGATGAGACATATCACATTTGGAAATGCAGAAAGATGTTCAAATAAACTCAACCAAGTATATCTTGCGATGACACCCATGAGCATGGTCCATACTAATTAGGGGATTTTTGAGGTCTAAAATGGGCCTCCTAAGGATATTATAAAATAATAGTGGAAATAATAAAATAAGATTAGATTACATCATCAAGTTTTAGAGGGAAAAAGGACAAAACTATTTTTTCAACTCGTATTTTCAACTTATCCCCGTATGGGTTTACTCAAATTTCAAGCGGAAACACTTGTTGGACACAGAATTTGATTCCTCATCCAAGAAGTACCCATGTTGCATACTTTCGATGGACCCTGCTACATGAAAAATGAGAAATACATGAAAAACGTGATTGCAATAACGTTTTTTCATGTATTTCTCATTTTTCATGTAGTAGGGTGCATTGAAAGTATGCAACATGGGTACTCCTTGGATGAGGAATTAAATTTTGCATCCAACAAGTACTCCTGCTCGAAATTTGAGTAACAACATAGGGAGATAAGTTAAAAATACGAGTTGAAAAAATAGTTTTATTATTTTATTATTTTTTAATGTTTGTACTTTTTTACTCCAAAAATGGTGAATCATCCCCCCCATGGTTGACATCATCATGTTGAATCCTATTGGTTCTTAGAAAATTTATTTTGGTTGTACATTTTTCTTAGGATGCCCATTTTAGACTTCAAAAATCCCCTAATGGATTACTTAATGACTTATATACACATGGTCTTTAGGATTACTTAAATGACTTTTGTATTTTTGCACAGAAGGTGTCCTTTTTTGAAATTAGTCAAGCTAGATATTCATTTATCCTTTTCATCTCACTTTAACATCTATCTATCTGTCCTTCTGTTGTTGTTTCGCCCATTAAGTGATATCTGTTCAAAATTTGAGATACCCGTAAACAAGGAAAATAAACAGATTATTTAAAAGATAGAATATTTGCAAGGCATGACATCATAAATTTAGCTTTCCTTGCAAAAATTTTGAATTCCGGGCAATTCTTCTTGATGGGCAATAACTGGTAGGCTGCACTGGGAAGAATGAGAATTTGGAAGAGTTGATGCAACTTCTACGCTGGACCGCTCATAACTTATGACTATGGCAGTGAGGCATTTTTTTAATTCTTCTACGTGGGTGGAGGCTGTGTTGAGAAGAGGAGACAACTAAGTTCAGATCAGTGGGGCCGTGGGGCTTGGGCATATTGTGGGCTATGGGGTCGATAGGTAGAAAATTAGGAGAGGAACATATAGATATCCCGAGGATCTCTAATATATCCAGGGTCGACGGTGGCGATCTCCACTGAGGCAGCGGGCCTATCAAGAGCAACATCTCTCCATGACAACTTGCAACAACTTACCTCTCTCCGGCAAGGTGCCCACAGGTGTCTCTGGGATGTGGGCAGGTATTTCTGTGGGGGTGCAACCGAGAGTGGAAGGAGGAGGTGCGTTGACCGATTTAGGGCTTTCATGATGCGTCAAATGAACGCTCAGTGAAGCTTCTGCATCTCAGACCAATGATAGCTTTCGCCTTTTGTTGCTGCTCATAGAAATCGTAGTATGGTGACTTATCTTCGACGAGAGAAGGGAGATAGGTTTTGACCTCATGTCGCTGCTTGAATTCTCGCCATTTGCCGGAACTTAGCTTTTGCTCTTGTTGGTCATATAATTGTTGACCTTGTAGCTCAATGACACTCGAATAGTGGACATGTGAAGATGAAATCAGGGGTTTGTGCAGGTCGAAGTCTGCTTTGATGTCAAAATGCGGGAAATCGAAGTTATGGGTAGGAGTCAAATTCTAGCGGAATTGATTAACCAATGGAGGACATTTGTGACATGTTTCTCTGTCAAAGATATGATTCTCTTAAATCAACAAAAAATAATCTTCATCAGCGAGTGATGAGATGATGCTTTACCACCATGTGAATATATGACGTTCAAAATTATTTAACCTTGCATCTAGTGTTTCATATTTATGGAAAAGTTTCAAGCATATATATTCCTTCCTTCTCAAGGACTCATTCTTTAAATGTAACAAATAAAATAACCCATTTTCTTGTTTGGACCCTAAAAATAGTCTCCCAATGTAATAGCCTTGGTAACAAATCCATGTAATAAAGTTAATAAAGGAAAAATAAGACCAAGGTCATGGGACACATATTCCAAGATGAATGGTGGGAAAAACATCGGCAAGTCTCTACAATGTTATGACCCTTCTAATATGATTTCTTTTACAATGGTTTTATTGGAGTGAAATGTGAGAATTATTAGATATTTTCCAAATTTAGTCTAAAGACAAAGGGTGGTCACAACACATTCTCTAGACCAAAAGTTTTACTCATCTAGATGTTGTAATTGCTCAAATTGATGCAATAGCATCTGTGTTTATTTAGGTACATTGAAAAGAATATCACGGTCATGCCTTTTTGGCCAGCACCCAATTGTGGTGGTCATCTACATGATGTATTACGATTGAAGAAAAGAGCTCTAAATACCAAGGTTTTGGTTGTGCTTAAAGGGTAAAAAATCGTTATATGGATATTTGAGAAATTGGGTTTATTATATTTGGTCCCAAGGAAGGACATGGTGACAATTGAGATGATTTGTGATCACTTTTTCCAGGCCAAGAGGAAACTCCTCAAAGGGAATTGTGTTTTTGCATTGAGATTGATCATAGATATATACATGGAGGGAGAGACTCCTGGGTTTCATCTCCTAGTGTTTCTTTAAATTATAATTCTCTTTATTTTCTTATTTACAATATTTACATGGATTCACCTAATCCCAAAGATTAGGTGTCACCATTCCCCCCCTTAATATGAAGGCATGTTGGTGAGTCCAAGCATCATTCTGAATCTTTCAAACTTTGACCTTCCAAGCGCTTTGGTGACAATGTCTGCAATCTGCCCATTTGTGGAACAATGACGTAGATGGATTGTCTTAGCCTTAACATGATGTCGAATCAAATGATGTTTTGTATTGATGTGTGATCATGGAACTTTGGGTTCTTGGCAAACTTTATTGTAGAAGTGTTGCCAATCACGAGAGGAGTTGAATGCACTTGTTTCTCTTGCAAATCTTCCAGAATTTTCCTGAGCCACACAATTTCCTTTGTTTCTTCAACTAATTCCACATATTCTACCTCAATTTTGGAATACACTAGGACTATTTGTTTGCGTGACCTCCACGAGACAACTCCTGATCCAAGGCTCATAACATAACCTGAAGTAAATACCCTTGTTTCTTTATCTCCATTGAAGTCTGAATCAGAATATCCAATCAAGCTGAGGTTGCCCACTTGTGTATACTTAAGTCCAAAGTCTTGAGTTCCCTTCAAGTACTTTAGAACTCTTTTCGCTGTAGACCAATGTCCCTCACAAGGCTTTTGTATAAACCTTTAGAGGATTCCAATAGCAAACGAAATGTCTGGTTTATTAGTAGTTAGGTAGTTGAGACTTCCTACAAGCTGTTTATACTTTGTTGCATCCTCAAATTCTTTTCCTTCAGTGGATTTGAGCTTTAAGTTATATTCCATTGAGTATTCAAAGGATTGCACTCAACCATGCCAAACTTGCTTAACAAATATCCAATGTACTTCTTCTGAGAGAGGAATATAAACTTCGGATGTTGAGTTAATTCAATACCAAGATAGTAGTGAACATAGCCCAAGTTTGTCATTTCAAAACCTTTCCTCAATTCCTTCTTTATGGATGCAATGTAGCTCTCATTGTTCCCTGTCATCAAAAGATCATCTACATACACAACAAGATATAAAATTGTTTTGTCAACTTTCTTGACAAAAAAAGTTGCATAATCAAGATCATAATGTTTGAAGTTGAGTTTCAGAAAATGCTCAGTTAACTTCTCATACCAGGCTTGTGGAGCTTACTTGAGGCCATACAAGGATTTTACAAGCTTGCATATTTTATGTTCCTGACTGTTGTAGTTCCTAGAGACAGCCTTGGATTGTTTACAAGACCAGTGCCTGGGCACAAATAAATTGGTGTGTCTCAAATGATTTACAGGAAATTGTAGACATCACTTATGTTTATATATATATATATATAGTAAATGAGTTGGTTCATTTATCCAAATAAATAAAACATGAATTTATGGTACTTCCTCACAAGTTCAGATCTCAGAAATATGCATGAAAATAGCGGAGGCCGAGTAATTCAAGGGCTTACAACTTAATAAGATTTTTCATAGCATATGAGAGAGGAAAAGGAGAAGGTGCAACTCATCACATAGAGCATAAGGCTTCAAGCATTCTACACTTAATGCATAGAGCTTGAGGCATTAAGGATTTCTATACTTATTTGAGTTACAAGCATAACTAATCGGTGAAGGAGGGGCAGAATGCTATGATTCATGTGTTGCAAATTTAAAGATATGCTTTCAATAACCCACACAAGTATATGCATCAACAGTATTGAGGCAAGTGAATATGTGATATAATTATAGGCACTTGCATTCACATTCAATACAAATAAATATATGAGGAAGCTTGAAACATTTCTAGCAGTTATAATTTGCATGAATACAGAGAGGAAAGATGAACATAAAATGAGATTTAACAAAAGGAACACATACTATAATACTTGAAGGGGGAATCATGATTATATCCTTGATATTTGGAAAAAGATCTGAGTTACAAAGAAAAATAGTTTGAAAATGGCATGTAGTCTTTTCTATAGAATTTCTGAACCTTTTCTAAGTCTTTCTTTCCCCTATTTAACTAGATAAGGGGGAAGAACATTCATTACAGAAAAATGTCTCTCGCCTAATCTCAATTGTCGGGTTGACTAGTTTTATTAATTAGAGATGGATCTGTGGCCCAAAACGTTACAAAATTAAAAGCTTTATTGAAAGGAGGCATGTTACAGTACAACAAATAAATAAACATAAGATGTAAAATATACAAATATTTCCTTGCCCATCCTGTGATCGTCTTTGCTACAGGAGCAATTCTACTTAAGGTATGGCCTCATACACTACTTCACACACCTTTGTATTTTCTTCCTTTAATTCATTCAGCACTGGATCCTGGACTCGTGTCACTATGGGCTTCTTCTGGATCAGCCCATCTTGTGCTTTGAATGCACCACCTGTTCCTCTTAAAATCATAGTTGCTGACCCATCAATCCCTTTAAACCTCTGTCTTGCACTATCGGTGCCTTGATGTGGTGGGTGATATGTATTACAACGTAACAACGTAGTCTCTCAGGTGCGGTTCTTTTTTCTCTAAAACAGGCGAAACGAGCATTTTTTGATTTCCCCCTTAGCCCCCCTTTATTATAGCCCCTCATGTGGCTTTACTCATATGATCGGGGGCTCGAACCAAGGGCTTATCCCTCAGGCGTTAAGGCTTTCAAACCCGTGTCTAGGAGCCTTTTCCATTGTAGTGCCTAATCCCGCATATCGTCGCTTTACCATCCTTTTTCCTTAAGTTTCTTCTCCAAGCACTTGTGATCTTCGATCTGTGGGATCAGGCCCACCTAAGACATTGCAATTGCACTGTGAGAGAGGGGGAGCCTTTACCTTTTTCCATAGTGTGGGATGACAGTTCGGATGCGAAATCCTCCTGAGCTAGAACCACTAAAACATATTGCATCTAGGAGGGATTCCCGCATATCGCAATCGAAGGCACCTTACCTTTAGCTTTTCCTCTTAACAATTGCGATTGCCAATTTGTGGGGTGAAATCATCACTTCCACATGTCACCCTATGATTAGTGACACGTAGCACCCAGAAATGGCCCCATTTCACCCCTGAAAACACTGAAATTGGGTGACACATGTCATCTTCCACGTCATCATCTGTATTGCCACGTCACTGATGACGAAAACTGCCATGTCTTCTCTGAGGACCAATCAGAGGGAGCCACTTGGCCCCTTGGAGGAGAGAGAAAAATGTGGGTCGACCCTGTTTTTGCATGGATATACTTTGTTAGTGAATTTCAGTCTTCCCCAACGATTTTGCACTAAATGACAATATCACAATCCCACAAGGTTATTAGGGGAGTAGCCCCTTTGTTCTTGTGATTGCCAATAATGCAGGATTGCGGGATATCGCCATGTGGAGGAGAGAGAAAGGGGCAACCCACTCCTGTTTTGTTCCTCATTTCCTTTGTTAATTGTTTTTGTCCTCCCCCAACGATGTTACACTACATCTCACAATCGGTCCCCGTAAGGTTTTTAGAGTGGCAACCCTTGGATCCGCCAGTATGCCAACATGCTGGATTTCGATATGTGGGGCCTATTATGATTGCGGGATTGCGGGGTCACCAAGATGTGGGATTGCAGGGTCATCGAGATGCGGGATTGTTGTGTCGCCGAGATGTGAGATACCTCCACGTGGAGGAGAGAGAAAGGGGTATCGCCCACTCTTGTTTTGTTCCGCATTTCCTTGGTTAACCTTTTCGGCCCTCCCCTAGGGATTTCACCTTATGTTGCAAGATCGCCCCCCACAAGTTTTGGAGTTTGTTGTGATCGCGGGACTGCCAATTTGCGGGATGCGGGATTGCGAGATGCCCTCATATTTAGCCATTTTCTTAGTTTTCTAGGCTTTCCAAAGGCAATCTTCAACAAGCTCTAGCTTTAGATCCATGAGTCCTTTTATTGGACTTCTATATATCATTGGAAAGCTCTTTCTGAGAACTAGGCACTAGAGAGGGTCTGATTAAGCTCTAAGATCTTCTGTGGCCTGGGAAAGTGGCTCCAAACTTCACTACTCTTGGGAAACCTTGACCAATTGAAACCCACAATGCAGTGAGTGACAACATTGGCTCCAATTGGGCATAATGCCTTGCTGGAAAGGTACTGAGGATGTGCAGACCAGTAGCCTTTCCTTCCATTAGGCATGGATTTATTCTTAAACAAAATATAATTATGTGAAAAAATACTTTTTTGATAATAAACTTAAAAGTTCAAATAACAATTTCAACACACACACCGGATATTTACAATGAGCAAGAGACAGATATCTCTAATTTTGAAAATAAAATTTTAGGAACTGACCATTTACAGGCAGTTCCAATAGTTCACCATCCAAGTGTTCAAGCATGTAAGTGTTATTTCCCCTTTCTTCTGCAATCTTGAAGGGGCCGAACCATAGTGGATCAAACTTCCCATGTTTTCATTTGTCTTCTTGTCAGACATCCCACCTGAGAACTAAATTTCCTTGCTGAAGAGGTTTGTCCTTAACCTTCTTGTCAAATAGAGATTCCATCCTTTACTGGTAGTTTGAAAATTTGGTTCCCACTTTCTCTTTGTTCTCATGAAGCTCCACCAACTGATTTATCCTTCTAGTCAAGGAGCTTGGCTCTTCCTCGGCTCCTTATAGCAACTTAGGAACTGGCATTGCTAGTTGGATAGGGAAGACGACAACCTTGCCATATAATAGCTCAAAAGGTGATTTCCCAGTGGATCATTTGGGCATTACATGGTTAGCCCACAAAGAAAACTTTAGTTGGGAGTCCTAGTTCCTTTGATTTTCAGTGATGGTCTTCTTTAGAACCCTCACCACAGTTTTATTGGAAGATTCGACCAAGCCATTCCCTTGAGGGTAGTATGTAGTGGAGTGTCCAATAATGATATTGAATTTGTGGTAGAAGTTGGTAAACTTGACAGATTTGAAGAACTGCGCATTATCAGTGATGATTTTAAAAGGACACCCAAAGAGGGATAATATGTTCTCCTCCATGAATTTTATCACCATTGAGTTAGTAGCATTTCTAGCTGGGATAGCCTCTACCGACTTGGTGAAATAGTTAGTGGATGTTAAAATCCATTTGTGTTGGCCACTAGAAGGCGGGTTTATTTATCCAATGAAGTCCAATCCCCACTGTCTAAAAGGCTCCTCTACGTGCACAGGAATTGTGGGAGAGGAGAAAACTTTTGTCTTTCAACAAACAATTGGCATTTCTGGCATGACCTGACCTCAGAATAAACATCTCCAAACAGCATGGGCCAGTAGAATCTTGCCTTAAGGATTTTGTGTGTTGTTGTCTTCCAACTGTAGTTTCCTCCACAACCTCCCCCACGGAAATCCTTGCTAACTTCATGGGTTTATCCCTCAACTAAACATAACAGTAATACCCCCATTGGGTCCTTCTAGTAGAGCAGTCCATTAGATATAATGTATTTTTTTTCCTGCAATCTCAGACTCTGGTATTTAGATCTATCGAGTCCTAACGGGCATCTTAGGGATAAGAGGTAGTGAACATTATTCTCGTACTTGGGCGATCCTTCATATTTGGCATAGATCTTCTGCTCAGTTGTTTTAATTCCGCTCTGGTGGTCCTCTAGTCTTCCTTCCTCTGTGATCAAGCTTATCCCTAGAGCTTGGCAGTTGGATTCAGATAAAATCTTGGCCAACCACTGGCCTTTGATGAGCTTGGTAGGCTTTATTTCTAGCTCATATTATTGTATTTTAGCTATCCACCTACCCCTCTTTCCTTCGTTGTCTCCCTACAGTAGGATGTCCTTGACTCCAGTTGTTGGGATGAAAACTATGAGTCCTTATTGTAACACATACATACAGAATGAATTCAGTGCCTTGACCAGTGCATAGGCCTATTTCTCCAATATATTGTATTTCAGCTTAGCATCCCTTATGACATGGATGAAAAAGGTAATGGGCTGCTCATAACCTTCTTTATTTTTCTGTAACAGCACAACAACAATGGTATGTGGAGAGGCAAAAGAAAAGATGTAGAAAGGCACTAAATAGTCAGGGATGACTAGCACTAGGGCCTCAGACAAAGCTTCTTTGATCGTAGTGAAATAATCATGGGGGACAAAGCTCCACTTAACATCATTCTTCTTCTTGATCATGTATGTGATACCTTTGAATATCTTAGCATAGTTGGGTATGAATCGCCTTAAGAAATTTATCCTCCCCAAAAAGGCTTGGAATTCTTTCTTGTTTCTGGGCAAGGGAATAAGGAGGATGGATTTGACTCATTCAGGATCAATCTTTACTCCTTTCTGTGTTGCTATGTGTCTAAGCAACATCCCCTCACTCAGTGCGAATTGAGATTTCTTAGGATTCAGAGAGAGGCCATGCCTCTTGCACTTCTTGAAGGTAAGATTTAAATGGAGGATATGATCTTCATCAATATTAGAAAAGACAGTGATTTTGTCTAAGTAGACTACCACGAATTTATCTTGCTCGCCTACGAAAGCTATGCCCATAGGTCTCTGAAATGTGGCCTCTGCATTTATCATCCCGAATGGCATGCAGGTGTACATGAATGTTCCCCAGAGGGTGGTGAAAGTAGTATTTTTCTGGTACTCAGGGTGGACTGCAACTTGATTATATCCTAAGAATCCATTCATCATGGACATTCTGGCTGCACCCACTACCTTCTGCAATATATTATCCATCTTGGGAAGAGGGTAGTTATCTTTTAGAGATGCCCTGTTTAAATTACATAAGTCCACGCATAGCCTTATCTCTCTGTTCTTTTTTTGGACAAGAACCAGATTAGCTACCAACTCAAAGTATCTTAAAGGTACTATGATCTTGGCTTGCAACAACTTCCTTACCTCCTTTTCAATGGATGGAAGTAAGAGTGGATTTATTTGTCCGAGTTTCTGTTTGCATGGCTTTATCCCACTCTTCAAAGGAATCTTATGTTGAATAATATTAGTATCAAATGATTTCAAATCATCATAAGACCAAGAAAATACATCTTTGTAAGTTTTGAATAGATCTAAATACCTTTGTCTGTATTGCATGGGGTTTCCTTTGGATAACCTCATCGTATGGGGTTCCTTCTCTGATCCGTTGTTGTAGTTTTCTACTTTCTCATCCTTCTCTGGGGCCATTTGTTTGGATGCTATGTCGTCTTTATTGAAAAGTATTTCTAGTGGAACAATTCCACTAGGGATGGTGTTCCCTTTTAGTTGAATTTTTTTTTTCCTAGCCACGATGTCTTTCCACGAAGTGGCTTCTTGTTCCACTTCTTCTTCTTGATCGATGGTGGAGTGGGAAAACTCCCCAATGAATTATATGAATCTTTTCACCTGCTCGTCATCTTCGAATACCTACCAGTGTTTGACATTATCAGGTATTGAAGGCTTGTGTCTAACTTCTATCTCATATTTGAGGAGTGGATTCTGTGGGGGCCTGAAAGTGCTTGCAGCTACCACAAGAGAGTCAACCATCCTGTTTTCTTCCCTGGGCAGAAACTGGATGTTAAAGGCCAGGAAGAAATTGTCGATTAAGTCCCACACTTCATTTCGATACGTCCTCAGCCTGGGGTGTTTGGCTTGGCATTGGTCTTAGATCTTCCTTACGACTACCTTAGAGTCTCCATAGACTGGTAGGCATTCAATTTTCATATTTCTTGCCACTTTTAACCCTAGGAGCAATGCTTCATACTTCGCCACATTGTTGGTCGTCTCAAATTCGAGCTTGAATGAGAGGGGTATCATGCTTCCTTATGGAGATAACAACACTATTCCAGCTCCATTCCTTCTTTTGAGTACAATTTCCATACTTTGTTTTCATTTAAGTGTTGGTATTTCAACTACCTTGTCAGGGGTATTGATGCTTCTTCTAAGAGGTTCTCATCTTCTTCTAAGAATAGGTAGGAGATGTCACTATCCTTCCCACGCACTGGGGAGTTTTCTGAGCCTTTTGCTGGGGTCACAGTTTTCACAAAATTGGATTCTTTGTACAACCTCCTTTGCTCACCTCCAAAAATGGGAATGGTGGCATAAGTCAGATCTAGCTTGGTAGAGCCACCCACCTTGGAACCCCAAGATCTAGATAAGAGAATTCCAAAACGAGGAGTTATATAAGCCACCACTATATCCATTACCACACTCTTCACCGAGATCTGACCCAGGTTTACCACTAGATCCTTTATCATGCTTAAGAACTTGACTCTCTTGGAGTCAAAGGAGTACAAATCCTTGTATGGTTTGGTGATCTCTAAACCCAATTATTCCATTATTGATAGTGGCATGAGGTTGTGTGAGGCCCCAGAATCCAACATGCAATTATGCAACAAAAGGTCATGGATCACCAAAGTCACATAGAAAGGCATAGTAG
The DNA here is from genome assembly GCA_031772625.1 of Pinus tabuliformis. Lineage (NCBI taxonomy): Eukaryota > Viridiplantae > Streptophyta > Pinopsida > Pinales > Pinaceae > Pinus > Pinus tabuliformis. The sequence goes on from CM062815.1 coordinate 186,613,246, forward strand.
AAGGGTCCAACTCTTCCACATGCAGCCCAAAAAAAACCATGGGCCTCTCCTCTTGGAGGTTCAAACTATCATGGGATGATGTTGAGGTGGTTGGGTGCATGAATTAAGAGAACTGAGCTTTGTAATTAGGCTATTTTAGCAGCTCAGTTAGAGGAACAAGAATTTTTACCTTTTCCAACTCCTTATGGAGATTGAATGTGGGTTGGGCCTTTTCTGTATGTCCTATCTTTGTTCTTTCTCCCTTCCCGCTCGTAGTTTTCAGCATAATGGGTGCCTCCTTTTCTGTGTGCCCCTTAGGACCATTTCTCTCCTTATTTGTAGAGACTCCTGTCTTGGGTGGGTTGGGATGGAGCTTACCTTTCCCTTTATTTGGTGCTGGAGGAACCACTTGGGGAGCAACTTCCCCTTGTTGTTCTGGTTCTCTCGTCCTCTTCTTTGAATATCTTAGATTATAATTACGTTGGGGTTGTGTTTGCATGAACTCTGCAAACTGTTTACAATAATTATCCGTATCTCCCTCATCTATAACTGCTTCTCTGTGATGACTGGCCTCTCGATGAGTCATATTCTCATGTTCTTCTTCAACAAAACCAGAATATAAATTTCCCTGCATCTCCTGTGCATCCTATGATTGTTTGTTGGGACCATCTTCCAAGTATAAGGGATGAGGTATCTAATCAAGCTGCTCTTTTCTTTCCCTTGGAAGTAGTTGCAGTGGAGGTCTTCTATAATGCGTGTTATAGCCCCGGTTATTGACTTAAGAATTATGTCTGGAGATGTTCTTGTTCTCAATTTCAAGCCTTCCAACCTTTTGTGACAAACTCTTGATGAGTTTGTCCATATCGTCCCACTTTGGGTCTAATGATTCTCCATATCGACCAGAGGAGGATGTCTCTTCTTTCCCTCCTTTGGGTTAAGTAGGTTCTTTCTTTACCCTTGACTTCCTTGCCGAGACCATATTTACTTCCACTTTGAGAGAATCGATCTGAAGTTGGTCTAGAGTGAGATACTTCCTTTCTCTCAAGGTAAAACCGACATCAGACTCAAAAGATCCCAAGAAAACCACACGAGCTACAGCTGGAGGAGGCTTTATGTCGGTTGGCAGGTTATTGTACTGCTTATTGAATCTTATGATAAATTCTGAAGTGTCCTCCTTTGGCATTTTTCTTATGGAATTAAACTAAGTGAGGAGGTACTCATGTTTCCTATTTTCTCCCCATTTCTAGGTGAACGCATTTTCCAGCTCCTCCTAGGTAGCGATGGAGGCATTTGGTAGGACTTTGAATCAATTTCTAGCTTCTCCATCAAGACGTTGTGGAAAAGTCTCATGACCACATCTAGTTGTTCCACATTAAGGTTCTCAGAAAAGGCACAAAAGGTTTCTACGTGTCTCTGTGCTATGTTTTCATCTTCCCCATTGAATCTAGGTAGAAGCTTTAGGTAATCTTGGGGCATGACACTTAAGGGCTGGGGTAGATCAAGAGGTGCATACTTGTTTATTAAAAATCCTGGAAGAGCCATTTGGATTAATGGAGGGGTATTTAAATTTTCTTGAGGAACTAGGGTCAAGAACATAGTGTTTGGAGGGGAAGGAGGGTATGTCAGGGAATTAGGAGTAAGTCCTGAATAGTGAGCGGTAGCATGCTGAGAACTGGATGGGGGAACTTCAAAGGCTGGTGAGATGGTAGCATAGTCACAGGGAGTTTTCTCTTTCCATATTTTCTTGGAAATTAATTTTTCAGGGTCAGATACAAATGGGGCTTTCTGCTAGGATGTATTCGAGTAAGTATGAGGCATTTTCAAAGCCAGGGTTATGAATGATAATGAGGGGGTGTGGAGTAATCAAGGTGATGTGAATGCAATCAGAACAAACTTCGCTCATCTACACGAAGGGTGCTCAATTTGTCGTATCCCTGGGGAAAAATCCTTCAATAAGATCCTTGACAATGGTGCCAAAAGATGTTGTAGCTCCCAGAGACAGTCTTGGATTGCTTACAAGACCAGTGCTTTCGCACATATAAATTGGTGTGTCTCAAATGATTTATAGGAAACTGGAGAAATCACTTATGTTTTATATATATATCAGAAATGAGCTGGTTCATTTATCCAAAGAAATAAAACATGAATTTCTGGTACTTCCTCACAAGTTCAGATCTAAGAAATATGAATGAAAATAATGAAGGCTGAGTAATTCAAAGGTCTTACAGCTTAATAAGCTTTTGCAGAGCATATGAGAGAGGATAAGGAGAAGGTACAACTCATCACATAGAGCATACAGCTTCAAGCATTCTACACTTAACGCATAGAGCTTGAGGCATTAAGGATTTCTATACTTATTTGAGTTACAAGCAAAACTAATGGGTGAAGGAGGGGAAAAATGCTATGATTCATGTGTTGCATATTTAAAGATATTCTTTCAATAACCTACACAGGTATATGCATCAGTAATATTAAGACAAGTGAATCTGTGATATAATTACAGGCACTTGCAATCACATATCAATACAAATAAATCTATGAGGAAGCTTGAAACATTGTGTTATGCTCTTAACTGGTGAGAAGATTCCAGAATACCAAATATGCGAAGAAATACAACCCAAAACATAGAACAAAATGAGAAAAACAAAAAGTATTTTTATTATTCAGAGATGAAAGCAATGTTCACTTGCCTCTTCGAGGGGGCAACCTCCAACATAGCAGATCTCGATTAAAAAATAAGACATGACATTCCTCAATGGGGAGTCTCTATCCTTTATATAGGATTCATACATGCAATACCATGGGCCAATACCATGGTTCTCTCAATATCATCTATCTAATACCATGGCCCATTTTCAACTAACTATGGTCCCTTTCTTAAATGCGGGTCAACCACTTACAATTATTAATACGGGCTTTATTGACTCTTTAACTAACTATAACTATGACTCGACCCTATTACATAAATAAAGGGGTTAGGGTTGGACCCTTACATGCCCTCCCCCATAAAAATCAGCGTTGTCCTCAAGGCTAAAGCTACAGAAACTACTGAAGAATAGTGGTTGGTTCCCAGGTCACATCTTCTAGAGAGTTGTCTTTCCACTTGACGAGGACTATCTTGATCATGCGGCCGTGCATATGTCATTCTCGGGTATCAAGGACTTGTTTAGGTTGGAGCTAGAGTGAACCTTCTTCATCCAATTCAGGTAAACTGGTTTGAATTCTGAAATTGTTCCCCACCACTTTCTTGAGGCATGATACATGGAAGATTGGATGGATTTTTGTAGTTGGTGGCAAGGCTAGCGATCCAAGATATTTTGCTAATAGATGTATTAAAGAATTACATGCATAAATTGTAGTTTAACCATAGAAATTTAATGTGCACATGAGAGAAGAGGAGAAACACCTAAAAGCATGAAATCAGACAAGAGACTTGATAACGGAGTTCGTCCAATTTGGACTACGTCTTCGGGCCCTACTCGATCAATGGGGAGGCATTCATTCATTAAGTGGCATGAGAAAGAAGAGTACAATCATGATTTACAAAAAGGAGTCTTATACCTCCATTCTGGAAAATGGTCGAAAATGCAAAACTCTGTTGGAGAAATGGACAACACCATTGTGTTCGTGGCGTTGAGAAATGTTGAAACCATATAAAAGTTGTCGAAATTAGATAAAGTGAAAAGATGGTCCCCTGGAGAAATTGCTTAGATCATGGTTCCACCCCTTTTCTCTGCACTTCTCATGGTTCCGCCACCTAAAAAATTAGCCTACCTTGAACTGTGTGCACGCTCGTCCTCCTCTTGGGCGCACTGGTGAACTGAGTTTTAAATATCCCAAGGTGGGCAGACTTTTCCAAAATCCCGTTGGGCGGAATGGTTAGAGATTCGTTTGTTGTGGAGGGGGTCGGGCAGTCAAACCCCAACCTCTTCCATTTTACATAACAACATTTTTTTTTTGGAAGGGAGGTCAAGTTGGGCCCGCCTTAGGTGGCCCACCCACCTCACCTTCGCTCCAACATTGGCCCCTTCACATTTAACGAGCGGTGGTTTGTGGTTGGATTCGTGCCCCAAGGGTCGGCCCACATATTACTCTGTGTGTGATAGTGGCATGCCCAAAATGCACGGAAATTTCCAAGTACGGGGGGAAGGGTTCGGGGGTAGCGGTCCGCCCTCCATTACATATGTGATAAGGATTGGGGTGGCAGGGTTGATGGCCCACCACCCCCTTTTTTTAAATAATTTTTGTTTTGTATAACAATATGGCTCGTTTTGAAAATTCAGAATCTGGACCGAAGGAGACATTTTAACGAGGCGACAATTTCACCCGGAATCTAGCCGGAGTTGGTCGGATTCTGTCTGCCAGAAAACTTCCAAATTGTGTCTCCATTAAGCCTGCTGACTCAGCAAAAGTCAACCAAAACTTTGATTGCCTGTATCTTCCTCATCCGAACTCGGATTAGAGTGTTGTTCACACAGTTGGAATTAGGGCGACGAGTACTTCGATTTGATGTCAAGTTAGTCGACTTTCTGCCACTTTGAATTTTGAGCCTTTTCCATGCCACTAGTGTCTGGAGATCCACCTCGATCGATCCTCCCCATTGAGGAGCTTTTGGACCGCCAAAAGCTTTATCAAGCAATTGGAAAGTGAGGGAATTGTTCCCTCACTCTTTCATTTTCCAGCCATTTTGCCTTGCTAGGGTGCATCCCTTTGAAACCAACTCGAAGGTATTCTGCATTTCCCCGTCGTGAAGTCCTGGTTCTTCTATCAAGGATGATATCTTCAGGTAACCCATCGAGATACTCTGGTGTAAAGTCATCAACTGTAAGAACTGTGCCCACCTCTTCGGTGTCCATAACCAATGGTGGCTCATACAGCTTTATGTTTTCCACATTCACTATGGAGTACATTTGCATATATGTCGATAAATCGAGACGAAAGGCATTGTTTCCAATCTTCTCCAAGATGGTGAATGGACCATACCAGATTGGTTGCAACTTCTTGCCTTCTCCCTTCATCCTGTCCTTGCTGATATGGAACCACACTTTGTCACCCACTTTAAATTGATGGTCTAGTCGGTGTTTGTCATGTCGAGCCTTATACTAGGCTTGACTTTTCTCCAACTGCTCCTGTACTGCTTGGTGAATCAACTGGATCCGCTGAATGAACCGCTACACTTTGTCCCTGTCATCATGTCCACTGGAGTCATCTTCCCTTCCAAAGACCATATCAAAAGGATCTTTTTGCAGGTATCCAAAACATGTCTCAAATGGCGAACGATGCGTAGATGAGTGCACTGTTCAGTTGTAGGAACGTTGCATATATCGAAGATGCTCATCCCACAACTTAGGATGTTTCCCACAATAGCCTTGCAACAAGTGTACCATAGTGCGGTTGACAACCTATGTCTATCCGTTAGTGTGTGGATGAAATGTCGTGCTTCTTTTCAACTTAGTGTCCATCATCTTCCACAAGCTGGTCCAAAACTCTCCAAAAATGCGAGAGTCCTGATCTGACACAATCGATGTGGGCAACATAAAATGGACCTAAACATGCTGAAATAAAAGATAAGCAGTCTACTCTACAATGATCTGCTTTTTACAAGGAATTAAAATACACATATTACTAAAACGGTCAACGACGACATACAAATAGTCGTGACTTTTCCTAGACAAAGGCAAACCTCCTACAAAATCCATCGACACACTTTCCCATGGACGACTCGGAATAGGGAGTGGTGTGTAGAGCCCTACTTTTCTATTAGAGGGCATTGAAACAGAACACATCACACATCCATTTACACAGCGAGTCACAATGTTCTTCATATGAGGCCAAAAACAAAATATTTGTACGTGACACAAAGTTTTTTCAACACCAAGATGACTAGACACAAAGGAGGTGTGGGCCTCTTGGATTCCATGTACCTTTTCCCTTGTGGGTATGCACAATTTACCAAGGTGATACAATAGTTTCCCCTGCAAGTGATAGTTGTCCACCTATGAACCATGGGTTAGTTTTGCATAAATCTCCTTAAAGTCATCATCGTTAGCATATTGTTCAACATAAATTTCAAAAGATAACGAAGCATTATGAAAAGTAACAGAAGCAGAAATAAGAGGGCGAGATAGCATATCGACCACTTTGTTGCTAGTGCCCTTCTTATACTTTATTACCAGATGAAATTGTAGAAGAAAAACCATCCACCTAAAATGACAAGATTGTTGTAGCTTGGTTTGTGACTGAAGATACTGCAAGGGCTGATGATCCATATGGATGATGGTCTCCTTGCCGATTTGGTAGTGTTTCCACTTTTTCACACTCTGGACCAAGGCATATAACTCCTTGTCATAAGTGGGATAGTTTATTACAGCCTGAGAGAACTTCTCTGAATGGCAACATATCGGCTTCGTTTGCTGCATCAGTACAACTCCCATGGCATATTCATTGGCATCTGTCTTGATCTCGAATGGTTGTTGGAGATCTTGTAAGGCCAAGACCGATGCATTGGTGATCT